>CP139507.1:356900116-357257258 GCA_021014915.2 Artemisia tridentata subsp. tridentata | reverse complement strand
TTGTTTATGTTTGTCAGTTAAGAAAATAAGTTTGTTTATGTTCTTTTATGTTCGTTCATTAAGGTGTTTAAGGGACTAATTAACGAACGGACATAAATGAGCGTATAAAAACAAACATAAAACATTCAAACATGTACATATAACATTTCTTTTTTGTGTCTTTGTTTGTCTAATTAGTAATTTAGTATGTTTATTATACCAAAAGTATGTAATTAAAATATACGATATTCACAGCACAAACA
This sequence comes from Artemisia tridentata subsp. tridentata, assembly GCA_021014915.2. Taxonomy (NCBI): domain Eukaryota; kingdom Viridiplantae; phylum Streptophyta; class Magnoliopsida; order Asterales; family Asteraceae; genus Artemisia; species Artemisia tridentata. The sequence goes on along the minus strand of CP139507.1, from coordinate 357,257,016 downwards.
AGTAAACATACATTAGTGAACATAAAAAAAAAAAAATAGCGGACGTATAATTAGATGTTAGGGAACATAAATGAACGAACGAAAGTGCGTTCATATCGTTCATTTAACTAAACACACAGTTCATGTACGTTCATTTTATAAATAAATTGTCATAAATGAATTTTTTAGCTGACGGTAAATGAGCAGGCCAGTGAACGTTCGGTTCACTTACAACACTAAATATGAATGTTCAAGCCTCATAATAACACGGGTGAAAAGTGATCAGCAAGCTGCATGAATTATTTCTTAACTTTACAAGAGCAAATAATAGTAGTATTTTCAATTTTCTTTTCCTTATTTGAGGAACAAGTAGAGTGCAATAATATGATACGAATAAGCCAATAAGTCAAATAAAAAGTGGACGTTTATCAAAACATCAATCCTTCTAAACTATAAGAAGTTTAGGAATTCCACATGCAGGAACAAGGTTTGTGTTTCGTTACCAATACAAGTCTATAACTCCTAATAAGAACCAATACTCTAAATTTTAATTCTGAAAAATGGATGATGTATGTTTTATGGTCATTGCCCCACAAACGTGGTTCTCAAGAAGTAGAGTGCAATAATATTTTTAAAGTCCCTAGGGGCGTGCTTAAAAACATGGAGTCTATTCGTTGTCGATTTTTTAATGGAACTGACGGTAAGGATAGGAAAATGGGGTGGGTATGTTGGAATAAAGTTTTGGTCTCAAAGAAGAAAGGAGGGCTTGGGGTTTCTAGTTTTTTTGCATTAAATCGGGCTCTCTTATTTAAATGGGTTTGGAGTTTTATATCTCAAGATTCTTCATTGTGGGCGAGGTGTATTTAAACTATTCATGGTGTTCGTGGGGCCCTTGAATGCCCTAGACCAACGTCAAGACGGTCTCTTTGGATTGATATTATTAAGGAAGTCGAAGTTCTAAAATATACAGGGATAGATCTTATTGGGTATTGTAGAAAAAAGGTGGGGAATGGTGAGGATACTTTATTTTGGGAAGAAGTTTGGATGGGTGATTCGTCTTTGAAGTGTCAATTTCCGAGATTATATGCTTTAGAAACGTGTAAGCAGATTTCTATTGCGGATAAATTGATGTACGCTTCTATTAATTTTTCTTTTCGTCGTCTACCAAGGGGAGGGGTCGAGAGTGAGCAATATCATGAGTTGGGAAGTCGTCTAGCATTATTAGATTTGACCCAAATGCATGATAGGTGGGTTTGGTCTTTATCGGGCACAAGTGATTTCTCCGTTAAGTCAGTTCGTAATCTTGTCGATGATTCTTTGATAAGCTCAGATGTGGAAAGTTCAATACGAAACTAACATTTATCTAAAAAACAAATAACAAGATCTCAACCATTCATCATTATTCCATCCAACGGTTTAGATTAAAATGAACAAATATACTTGTTATAGCTTGAAATCCTACTTTATCATACCCACTTATATTGTAGATCGAATGGCAGCAACAAGAACAATAAGAACAAGAAGAGAATAATATAGATGGATTTAAGAAAGATAGAATAAGATAAGGAGGGATGGTGGCAGTGGAGATGAAACCTGGAAATGGTGTATATTAGTTTAGAGAGAAATGAAGAAATACACACACACTCTCTCACAGCACACTTGCTAAATGAGAGAGTGTTTGCTTATATGTGTTGACTGCCAATCCAAATACAATGAATGGGCTTGACATTGGACTATGATGTGGGCTAGTATAAGTATCACACTTATACATTTGGACTACTTACATAACTAATACTACTAGCCCACATATATAAAATACATATTATACATGACACTTAATGTTCTAAACTACAAATGACCATCACTTCCAAAATAGCATAAAATCAATGCTAACAATCTCCCCCTAAGGGATGGTCATTTCAATGACGCTCCGGTGATTGGTCTTTTGCTTTTGATGTCTTGAACTTTGTGTGTCATTGTATAATAGACTTGATTCATTGTTCCTTTATGCTCTGTGATCTTCAAAGTATTGACTTTGAATATTCTTGCCTTGATCTACTTCTTCTGATCAGATGCGTCTACGTTGTAGATGATGATGGTGAATGGACTTTCGTCGGTACCTGCATAAAACAGTTAGTAATAAATCGTCCAGCGGCCATCATGTCGTGAGGCAAGATCCTTTTAGATCTCATTAAGACTCATACAACTTGTATCCTTTATGAGGTGAACAAAAGTGTATTGCATAGGAAGTGTTCCTAAGAGATCTTTGATGAATCTCATGTCTCTAGACTCAATAATGTGCGTTTTGGTTTTTAGTCGTCGGAGGCATGGAGCAGAGTGCCACCTTTTCAATATCAACACATCTCGGAGTGAGAGGTCGATAGATTATGTAGTGTTCTCCGTGAGAAATGAAACAAATATCTTTTAAGAGATATCTGAGTGGATAGGAGGGGTGGTGCAAATGCGTCACTGGGTCCATGACGTCTTGTCTTCAATACCAGTATCACCTTAGTGAGTACCGATAGCATATGTATTGACCCGGTTTCTGACCTAAGTTTTCATGGAGGGCTATTTCTTTTCATCCTTACAAAAACTTTTCTTTTTCATCCTTCAACCCCTTATTTCTCATTTCTCATTATACTCCTTTTTTCAATCTTACCTAAGGACTTCTAATTCTAGACTATTGGAATTGTCCTTGGGAAGATCCCTCCGGTTTTGGCGGATCATAGGACACAACCTAACCATAATCACCTTATAACTCCATGATTATCCTAGGTTTGTTGATCAATTGCCATAAAACCATTTGAGAAAATCTCTCAAAGTGTTCATGAATAAAACACATTTTGTTAATACTTCGAGAGTTTTGCATTTTCTGAAATACTCCCCCTTCACATGTGCATATGAGATTTAAGAAAGAATTGCACATGATGGGTAGAGTTCGCACTTTTTGAACTGATCGATTTTCAATTAATATGACCATTGCGAGACACGTTTACATCACTAGTTAGACTAGCTTGAAGTTATTACCCGTCCTGGTCATATCAAAAGATCATCTCTCGAATTGGTACATTCTACTCAGACAAGCCCTTTGCGAGACACGTTTACATCAATGGATAACCATCTTGAAATTATTACCCGTCCCGGACTAGTCTTTTCGATTACTGACATTTATCTTTCGTCAATTCGAGGGTTCATGCTGAGTCTTTATGAAGAACTCTTTTTGAGATTCCTTTTCGATCACATTTTAATCACGTCTTCTCCCCCTCAAAAATAGCATGCAGTGATATTTTTGATATCAACTGATTAAAATGAAACTTTTTGGAGAGATAGACTGATTTGAGCATGAAATTGGAACATTTTTGTTTTTCTACTCCCCCTTAAACAAAGCATATGGTTAAACATTTTAGTTTAAAAGCAGTTTTAAGGGTTTAGGAGGGAGTTATCTTGAGCACTTTATGAAAGATTTGGAAAAATCTTATTGAAAAATCTTGAAGAAAATGTGCTCAAGATAGAGAAGATTTTGAAAATCTTTGAAGATATGTAAGGAGAAATATCTTCATTTGTTTTTAGGATAAGTGTTAGAAAAAGAAATTGGTTTTGCACAACACTTTCCTTTATTTGAAGTTCGGGTCCGAAACTGAGATGTTCCGAAGCCATTGGGTTAAGCGCGGGTTTCGTACTGAAATGCACGAAAGCCATTGATTTTAGGATAAGTGCTCGAAAGATTTTTGACTAAGCACTTTCCTTTCTTTGAAAAACGGGTTATGCACTGACATGTGTGCATAAGCCATAACGTTGAAGCTCGGGTTGTAAGCTGAAATACTTACAAGCCATTAATGAAGCGCGGGTTTTGAACTGAATTGAACAAAAGCCATTTAAGAAAAAATTTGAGAAAACGACATGTTTTGAAAACATTTAAAGAACTCTCGCTCAAGCATCTGTACATGCCCGTATCATTGTTGAATGATATTTCTAAGTACGTACAGAATATTGATTATACGAGAGACATGTCGGAGAAGAATATTTTTGGATTTTTGTGATTTTATATTGTTTTTGTATTTTTTGAAAATTTTCCATTTTTGTATATTCTTTTTGATGTTTTCAAAAAATGTATATTCACAAAGAATGATTAAGTATGAACAAGTAAAAGTGGAGTTAAGAGTGGATGTAGACCAGGATTTCCAAATGCGATGTTGGCATAAAGGTCTTCTCTTCCACATTCAGCGAGTGAACTCTCAACACTTTCACGAGTACCTGCAATCACAGAATCCACAAAAGAAGAATATGCACAAATAATAGTGTTAGAAGAACATGAATCATCACATTGAGGGTGTCCACTATCAACGGTTGTAGTGGTTTCTACATCCTTATCCTGATGATTTTCACTATTACTTGTCGTGGAGCAACTATCAAGAATCTTTCCTGTGGGAATCCATCTAAGACCTACTGTTTTAAAAACTTTTCCCGTGGGAATCCACCTAGGGCAAGATCTAGGAGTTGTTTCCTTGTCAGATGCAGCGGAAGTCTCATTTTGAGAAACACTACGTCCTGTAGAGATCCACCTAGTTGGTTTCTTAGCCTTTTGCTTTTTATCAACGGGCTTGTTTCTTTTGGGTGTCTTAGTGGATTGAGCCTTAGCACTTGCATTTGCTTTCTTGATATACTGTGCAACACATGCATCATGATTAGCTGAAAAGACACATTTTTGACATGTAGGACAAACAAATTCAACATTCTTGTTTAAAATGGCAACCTTAACTTTGTCACTACAGTCATTTGAAGCTTGTTTCTGGTGCGAAGAGGAATTTGAGTTCATAGTGTTTGATTCTACGTGGGTAACATTTTCTTTTGCGCAACTACTTTTAGATGCAAGCCAATCCCTAGTCTTTAGTTGAATGATCCTAGGTAGTGGTTTACTACTACTAGCAGTGCTTTGTAATGTTGTAGAATTCATCACTCTAGGTTTTGTTCCTAAAATTCCGTCTTGTCGAACCTGTGCCTTTTGCCTAGCTGTTTCTAGGCAGTGATTGTGGACCGTTTTGTTTGAACCAACTGATTCCTTAACTGTTTGAGTGGTCACATTCGGTGAGCAATTCCTAGAAAGGCCAGGTGCTATCACTTTTGGTGTTTTAGGCAAGGGTGTTGGAGTGACTGGTTTTGTCAAATCAATTGTCACATCAGCTGTTGGAACCGTTTGAGAAATTGACATTTTTGGTTGTTCCGAAGTTGATGGTTTTGCAAACTTAGTTTCCTCACCCTGCCTTTTTTGACTTTCAAGCTGAGACTTCAAAAAATCAATTTTTTCTTGCATGTTTTTGTAAGAGCGCTCATACGACAATTTGTCATACTTGCATTCTTCCTTTTTTGTATCAAGTTGTTTAAAATATGTGCAATTTTGTTTTTCAAGTTTCAAAAGCGCCTTTTCATATTTTTCAACAATTTGAGAAGTCTCAGCTCGAAGTGTTTCATCATCTTCAACAGAATATGTTTGGAAAATAATGGACATGATATCAGTCGATAGAGCTTCGAAAGAGAGAGAGTCATTTTGCTTTTCCAAAACTTTTATGTGTTCCAAGTATTCATTAGCTTCCTTTACTAAGGATTTGTGGTCCTTAACAAATTCTGCAGACTCTTTTAAAAGATTATTTTCCACATTTTGAACAACCGCATAGATTGCAGCAACATGTGGATTAATTTCCTTTTCAAAAATCTTTTTCAGTTCATCCTGAACACCCGAAAACCATTCAAACTTGTTATTGTTAATTTTGGAGGCCACAATACGTTGAAGTTTCTCAATCCTCTGCTTAAGATCAACCAAATATAGTCTAGCTGCACTTGAATCATAAGTGTTTTTAGATGCCATTTGTTCGATGTTAGGCAGATGTTTTGAGACAGCTTTTTGTCTTGTGAAAACCACTGGTTTTTGAAAAAACAGAGGTGACTCCTTTTTAACAAGATGAACCCCAGCAAGTTTGTTTGCTTCATTATAGTCAATGGGTTTTATTTCTGGGTTCTTTTGTCTCATTTTCTTTCTACTCTCTTCTGAAAGCTCAATCGTTTCATCAGAATCATGAACCGAAGGAGGGTCATGGATAGCATTTATTAAATTACCATGGAAAAGCACATTCTGTTCTTTCTGAGCTTTCTTGAGAATATAAGGGTTTTCATAACCGATAGCCACCTTTTTTAATGTATGTAAAATCGGGTTTGGATCGTTTATTAACAAGTTAACTGTTTGTGCAGAATGACCCGTTTTTACAAGCAAATTATCCAACTTTGCAATGGTTTCCTTTTTGTCATTGATCTCTTTTTGAAGATCCTTTTCACGTTTTGAAAACCTTTCATTCAACTCATTCTTTTCCTTTTCAAGATTAGAATAAGTTGATTTTTGTTTTGAAAGCTGGTTGGTTAGTTCAGAAATTTCCTTGTTTAAAGATTTTATTTTGTTGTTCAAATTGACATCTAGAGTGTCAAATTTGATTTGTAAATGTTTTTCTCTTAAAACAGAATCTCTTAAACTATTTTCAAGTTCTGACTGTCGATTGTTGTGAAAATCATAAGCTCTTGCATTCACCTTATAACTCTCAAGCTCAGTGGTCAATTTCACATTCGCGGCTTTTACCTCGCGATTGATCTTTTTGACCTTTTCAATCTCTATTTGACAATTTTGAAGTAATGATTCAAATAGAGCACGGGTTTCCTCATCATTAGCATCATTTTGTGCAACTTGAACTTCATTAGGATCCATATATGAAGTTTCACAGTTAACATTGCTATTAACTTGCTCCCCCACATATATATCGAAATTTGGTTCGAGAGGCACAGAATGTGGCTTTTCATGAGCAAACAATGATGGTACCTCATGGAGTGGTTCTGTGTCATAGGACGGAGGAGTTTCAGAATCACTGCATGATGTAGGTTCTTGCTGATCAGGCATAGGATCGGAGACTCCAGTGACTTCTGTAGAATTATCATTGATTCTGGTCATAAGCAGGAAGTCGGATTCCTCAGCAGTCAAAGGTATTCCCGAATGTTCCTTGTTGGCTAGCATCAGCATGTACTGGAGCTTTTCTACTTTCGTCATAGCAGGAACATTACCTATTCTGCCTATATCACCCCTTTGGCTTTCAGATGAAGTCATGAAACAATAGTACTCATTCGGATTGACCCCATTCTGAAGCATTTGATTCCCCGTCTGTATACCCATAGCATTTCCTTGCTGATTCCCGATAATCTCAACCATTTGACCTTTTTGTCCCATATTTAACTGCATGGTGTCAGTGTATGATGAAGTCCATTGGTTGTTGTTATGTGGTTCGATGTTTAATGCCCTGTATACTGAAGCAAAACCATTTGCCAAAGCAGTTGTGATATCGTCTTGGTGACTTGCCATTGATGATGACTGGTATGATAAAATAGATACAGGATCGTTGCAACAAAGTAGGAGATGTTGTTGTTGAAGGTTAAGCTTGGTTGTTGTTGTGAAGCTTTGGTTTGTTGATGATGATCGTTTGAAGTTGTAGGTGATATGTTGATTAGTTGTAATTTGGTTAGGTTGATGCAAGTTGTTACGGTGGAATTTTGGTCTGGAAACTTAAAACCTCAATAACTTCATTTTGGAGCGTTTTCAGGCCTCGAAACTTGGGTTGAATGAATAAATTATTCAACGTGTCCTTCTCCTCGGTCTCACGGTCGTTTTGACAGGTGTTTCGCTGAAAACGGAGTTACGGTTCAAAAGTTATGGCCGTTTGAAGTTTTGACGTAAAGTACAAGGACTGAAGTTGCCAATTCTGAAAATTGCATCAATTGCGAGTCCAAAATGTGAATTGCGAGACCAATTTCGATAAAATAGCACCAATTGCGAGAAAACTGCTCCAATTGCGAGATGAATTGCGAGAAGAACTGGCAATTGCGATAAAACACCTCAATTGCGAAAGCAGTTGAATTGCGAGACACAAAGTGAATTGCGAGGGTGACCAATTGCGATAGCAGTGCGCCAATTGCGAGACACCAATTGCGATAAAATCAGCAATTGCGAGAGACCAATTGCGACAGCAGTAATTGCGAGACAAGAAGTAATTGCGACAAGCAGTACTAATTGCGAGAGGAGTCCAATTCCGAGAGAAGAGGTAATTCCGAGAGACTTGGCAATTGCGAGAAATTTCAACTTTTTGCCACTTTTGTTGACTTTTGAGTAGAGTGCCCACGTGATGCCTTATTTCAAGGGATATAGCTGACCACTTTTCACCAACTTACACACTTGCCTGACAATATTCACCAACTAAACCAATAATATCTTTGATATTCCAAATAAAGTATTCACTTTAATTCCACAAACACATTAACAACTTCACCCTTTGTGATTATTCGATCAAACCACTTAGAACACAAACCAAAAATGCAGCTTTTTACCCAAAATCTAAGTGAGGAATAATCACAATATTTTTCCAACTAAGAACAAACACCACCTTTTCTTTATTTTGGTGTAGATCGAAGCCAAAAAAATAAAAACTCACGTTTTTGAGAGATAAAAAAAAACGTGGCTTATGTTATCTTGTAATCACAAACCGAACACAAAAGCTTCCTACCTCGTTGACCGGCTGTTGATACCACTTGTTATAGCTCGAAATCCTACTTTATCATACCCACTTACATTGTAGATCGAATGGCAGCAATAAGAACAAGAAGAGAATAATATATATGGGAATTTAAGAAAGATAGAATAAGATAAGGAGGGATGGTGGCAGTGGAGATGAAACCTGGAAATGGTGTATATTAGATTAGAGAGAAATGAAGAAATACACACACACTCTCTCACAGCACACTTGCTAAATGAGAGAGTGTTTGCTTATATGTGTTGACTGCCAATCCAAATACAATGAATGGGCTTGACATTGGACTATGATGTGGGCTAGTATAAGTATCACACTTATACATTTGGACTACTTACATAACTAATACTACTAGCCCACATATATAAAATACATATTATACATGACACTTAATGTTCTAAACTACAAATGACCATCACTTCCAAAATAGCATAAAATCAATGCTAACAATACTGAGGGGCATTTTAGTCCTTCCAAACTTTCTAGCTAACCCCCTAAACACACACATTGTACACACACTCGTCTCTCTCATCTATCTCTCTAATTATCTCAGATCCCCAAACTACCATAGCCTATTTTCTCATTTACTTTACAGATAAAACATAGCTTGAATCGGACAATAACGAGAGGTGAATTTCATCATTCATGCTCGTATGAAGCACACACTCGTATGAAGCAGGCTTATAAAACCTCCGATCGGAAAATATAACCTCCGATCTGTGGCGTGGGGTGGGGTTGTGGCGCGTGGGATGGAGGTGGCGCGTGGCGTGGTGGAGGTGGTTCTGAAGGTGAGAGGATTGTTAGGCCGTTAGGTGGTTGTTGAGCTTGTTGTTGTTGTTGCTGACGTGGCGGTGGTGTTGCCGGAATATTGTTTCTTTTTCTTTAATCGACATCACCTTCTTCTATTTCTGTCATCAAGAAAACTATAGACGAAGACAGATTTGAGATGTCCCGATGGAAGAGGATTGATATTTCTTTCTTTTTCTCCCACTGTTGGCACAGGCTTTACAAAACTAACAAATAAAAAGCATCTTTTTTAGGATACATATGCTTCTTGAAGTGACGTGAAATGGATTTTAATGTTTCGGAGCTATTTGAAGTTGCTTTGAAGTTGCTTAGCTGTATTTGTTAAATCTATGTGTAATTGTCACTTTAGATTTTAATGAAATATTCCCTTGTGATTTCATACATAATCTCATGGGATGCACCAAAAAATCTAATGGGATTCATACAGAATCCCATAGGATGCACCAAAGAATCCTTTGTGATTTATCGTCTTTTTACGAATCCAGTGGGATTTTTCTGGACGAAAATTTTGAAGAAAAAAAAATTCGTATTTTTACGAATCCCATGGGATATTTCTGGACGAAAATTTTGAAAAAAAAATAATATTTTTACGAATCCTGTGGGATTTCTTTACGAATCCCGTGGGATTTTTCTGGACGGAAATTTTGAAAAAAAATTCGTCTTTTTACGAATCCCGTAGGATTTTTTTTGACGGAAATTTTGAAAAAAAAATCGTCTTTTTACGAATCCTATGGGATTTTTTACGAATCCTGTGGGATTTTTCTGGACGGAATTTTGAAAAAAAAGTTCGTCGAAAGTATATAACAATGCATATCTATAGAAAGATAATTTTTTTCTCGTCGCGATGGTGTATTTTTCGTAGCTTGAAGATTTACCGTTTGCAAGATATGTTGTTTTAAAAAAAAAAGGTGGAAAGTGGGTTTTTATATTAAATGAGCTAAAATGTCAATTTTTCCCTCCCTTTTTTATTTTTTGATTTGATCTTAGCCATTAGATGAAAGGTGGATGGATGGTTGAGATTGATTTATAAAAAAAAAATCACGTTGTTCATTAGTTTTCTAAAAAAAAATCACAATATTTATTAGTTAGGTTGTTCGTCATCGACGTTGTTTATCATTAAAAAAGTATTTGTTCATAAAAAAAAAGTTGTTTATCATATGCGATGTTCATCAATATAAAGTGTTGTCATTAATAAAATGAGTTTTTAATCATAAAAGTTTTTCATCAATATAAAGAGTTGTTTATCAAAAATGTTATTCATTAATAAAAATGGTTGTTCATCAATAAAAATAATTATTCATCAATAAAAAATGTTATTCATCAATTAAAAAAAAAAAAAAAAAATCATCATAGGCATTGTTCATCAATTAAAAAGTTTTTTTCATAAATAAAAAAATGTTGTTCAATAAAATAGGATGTTCATCATATATGTTGTGAACAAATTTAGAATCAAACCACTAATCTCTTATCTTAATCCAAGTTCTTTTATTAAAGCAACCACAAACCCAGTAAACAATATCAATAACTGATCTAAATAAGTTATAACAGCCACAAAAACTAACCAATGAAACCAAACAAAAATCCCCAACTGCTACTCAGTTGAGGATCTATTATCTGACTCTATAATAGTTCTATTACAAAGATCAATAAGAGAATAACAATGAATCACAGCTTAACAGCTTTAGAGAAGGGTTCGTGCGTTGAGAGAATACGAGTTATATCAAATTAGGGTTATGAAGATATGAGAGAAGAATCTAGCTTATATAGCCCAACTCTGCAACTTTCTTCACTTGACAAATTCAGTCCTTCTACTTTGTATCTCTTATCTTATCTAGGCAACAACTCAAACTAAACATAACTGAAACTTTACAAATCCACAAAGTTAGTCCTTGAACTATATAAAAGCCAGAATAAGATTATTCTTTCATCACCCTTCCTTAATCTTATTCTGAAACAAGTCAATAAGATTAAGTCTAGAACATAGCAGGCTATGTTGTTTTGTATCCAATCCCTTAGTTAGAACATCTGCTATTTGATTAGCAGTGCTTATTTTGGCAATTTCTATTACCCTAGCTATAATCTTTTCTCTTACAAAATGCAAGTCAATCTCTAACTGTTTTGTACTTTCATGGAAAATGGGATTGGCAGCAATCTTGATTGTTGAATTACCGTCACAAAACACTTTAACAAAGAAAAGATTTTTGCTGTTTAAATCCTTTAAAATTTTTAGAATCCAAATAACTTCAGAAGTCACAGAAGCTAAAGCTCTATGCTCAGCTACTTTGGAGGATTTTGAAATAGTGTTTTTTTTTTTTAATTTTCTAGGGTACTAAACACCCACACATAAAAACACATTATCCATATTTTCTAGTAACAACACATCTAGGCCAATCTGCATTAGAATAATCTTTCAGCTCAATAACTGAACTAGTGCCTTTTTCTATATTCAAACCTTTACTTGGAGAACCCTTAAGATACCTTATTACCTTTAATGCAACATCCAGATGAGATTTCAAAGGACTATGCATAAACTGACTAAGACAAGAAACTGCATATGCAATAACAGATCTAGTACTAGTTAGGTAAATAAGCTTATCAATAAGCTTTTGATATTCTGTAATATTTTTCAATTTGGGATCACTATCAGTAGGTTCACTAGACAAAGTAATATTAGGCTGCAAAGGAACAGAAGCAGGATTTCTAGTAAGTAAACCAAATTCAGCAATAAGATCAAGACAATATTTTCTCTGAGTTAAACATAAGCCCTTTTCAGTTTCCAAAACCTCAATGCCAAGAAAATATTTCACTTTGCCAAGACCCTTAATCATAAACTTGCTTTTCAAAAACTTTTTAACATTCTCAATTTCATGCAAATTATTTCTAGTAACAATGATATCATCAACATAAACAAGTAATGCTATAAACACATTGTCACTAGTCTTAGTAAACAAGGAATCATCACTTTTGCTTTGCAAGAAACCATTTTCAATAAGAACAACAGTCAACTTGGCATTCCATCGCCTAGGAGCCTGCTTTAGCCCTATAATCTCTTTTTCAACCTACAAACTCTTTTTTCATGAGCATCATTATATCCAGGAGGCAACTTCATGTAAACAGTCTCATTAAGATCACCATATAAGAAGGCATTATTAACATCTAATTGAAACAAGTTCCAATTATTTTGAACAACAAGGTTAATTAAACATCTAACAGTCACAATCTTAACAACAAGAGAAAAGGTTTCATCAAAATCTACTCCCTCCCTTTGATTGAAACCAATAGCAACTAACCTAGCCTTAAATCTATCAACATCTCCATCAGACTTATATTTGATCTTAAATACCCGTTTACTACCAATAGCCTTCCTCCCAGCAGGAAGCTCAACAATCTCAAAAGTATCATTTCTATGTAAAGCATTCATCTCAGTATTCATGGCATCAATCCAATGCCTATGCTGAGATGCTTCCCAAAAATTTCTAGGCTCAGTATGTTTATTAAGAATAATGGAAAAACAATAATTTTCTTTTGTTAAGTTGGAATAGTTAACATATTTTTCTAAATCAAACTTGACTTTAGAATCCACCACAAAATCATTAAAGTTTTTTGGAAAAACAGAAGGCCTAGAAGACCTTCTAAACCCTGATTCTTGATGATTATCTTCCTGAGAATGAATATTTAAATCATTTCCCTCCGAATTTTCTGTATTTACATTTTCCTCAAGGGCTGCAGACCTCTCACCCTCACTGGTAGAAACATTTAAGTCATGAGAATGCTCCCAACATCCTCACTCATAGACTCAAAAGGACTACCTAGATATGGGGGTGGACAGCCGTGCCTCTTAGGGCTAGGTTTTCTTATTTCCTCATCATTGGGTGTATCAGGTAGGTCATCAAGAAAGTCAATTATTGAAAAAAAATTCAAGTGATTTATGTCTTGATCAAATTGACTTTGTGAAGAAAAGGTTTGTTTAAAAGGAAATATATCTTTAAAAAATGTCACATCTATAGAAAAAACAACGTGTTTTTTATCAAGACTACACAGTTTATAACATTTTTTTTGAATTTGAATATCCAATTAAGATAAACTTTTTAGACCTACTTCCAAATTTATCATGATTATTAAGAATGGTAGCATAAGCAAGACACCCAAAAGCCCTTAAATGCTTAAGAGGAAGAGAAATATCATGCACAAGCTCATAAGGAAACTTTCCATTTAGCACAGAGGAAGGTAATCTGTTAATCAAATAGGTAGCAGTAAGAATGCACTTAGACCACATATTCGAGGGAATCCCTCCTTGAAATAAAAGAGATCTAGCAACATTAAGAAGATGCCTATGCTTCCTCTCAACAATGCCATTTTGTTGAGGGGTATAACTACATGAGGTCTGATGTAAAATGCCATTAAGCTCATAGAACTTAGTAAAATGGTGATTAACAAACTTAGTCCCATTTTCAATCCTAAAAGACTTAACATGTCTATTAAACCGAGTTTTAATGTAATTATAAAACACCATTAAGTTTTAAAACACTTCAGTTTTTGTTTTCAACAGATAAACCCAAAATGCCCTAAAAAAGTCATCAAAAACAGTGAGAAAGTATTTGTACCTATCCCTACTAGTGACTTTATAAGGCCCCCAAAATCTAAGTGAACTAGGTCACCCAATTGTTTTGAAACATGATCATTTAAAGGAAAAGGTTCCCTTGTCTGTTTTGCCTTGTGACAAATATCACAAGCAATATCATACTCTTTATTTGTAAAACCTAAAACTAGTTTTAAAACATTTAAGACTTGCTCTGCAGGATGGCCAAGCCTACAGTGCCAAATATATTTAGATAAAAAAAACAAACATTATTAACAGAAAACCTATAAAGGGTTTTACCTTGATTTCCATCAAAGTAATATAATCCAACAATCTGTTTACCAGTCCCCAGAATTTTCCCTGCCCTCAAGTCCTGATTTAAGATATAACAGTTAGCCTCATCAAATGAAATTATCAATTTACTATCCCTGGGAACCTTATGAACATATAAGAGGCTGACACAATATTCAGGAACAACCAGAACATCATATAATGTTAAGTAGTTTGTTAATGGCATGTTTCCAATCTTAATAATGAAAGCTTTTGTCCCATTGGGATGTGAAACTTTGATTTTAAGATGTGAAACATCAACAACATTAACAAGATACATACCAGTATATGTCATGTACTATGTAATTGACTATTAGAGCAAAAAAGCTTATCAAAGTTTTCATTAAAGACTCTACTAGAGTTATAAAATGTACCTGCCATATTGGCCTATACAGCTTTTCCAGAAATAGAGTTTCCTTAATCAAAGAAATAAGTGTAGTCATTTGTTCATCTGAGAAAGCAGAGGAAGAATTGGACCCAATTGAATTGTTAACAACATTTTTCCCTTTAGAGGGTTGGCTATTTTTCTTTTTACCAAAATCAGTAGGGTATCCAATTAGTTTAAAACACCTATCTATAGTATGACCATTAAAACTACAGTGTTCACAAACAAGAGAAGGACCCCTAGCAGTCCTTCTGTTATCATTGGGTCTAGGTCTAGAATTAGGTCTAGGAGCATTCAGAGAAGTTTGAGACCTCTAGAAATTCCCTTTATTCCCCACATTAGAAAAGAACATAGAAGACTGGGACCTTTGAGAGGTTCCAGTACTAGAACCAGACACAACACCCCTGTGAGACTCCTTACTAGAGATAATAGCAAATGCACCTTTAACATCAGGTAATGGATCTCTAGCTAAAATATTACTTCTAATTTGCATATGTTAGCCTTTAAAGTAAAGTCATATGTGGTAATTCCATTAGTTTTATTGTGCATGGACTAGTCTTGCCAATAAGGCAAAGATTAGCTTGTAACATTGTATAAATACGCTCCTAGTCACAACTAGGAAGGTTGGATGTCTCATTTGTAACTTAAGGGGTGTGTGTGTTTCTCCTCATTTTCTCTAGAATACACACACACCTTCCCCATTCTTTAATCTAATATTGTATAAATACGCTCCTAGTCACAACTAGGAAGGTTGGATGTCTCATTTGTAACTTAAGGGGTGTGTGTGTTTCTCCTCATTTTCTCTAGAATACACACACACCTTCCCCATTCTTTAATCTAATAATACCATGTTTACTCTTTACTTTGAGCTTCCCCGACCCCCGAACCACATCAATCACTAGTGTTAACGGTCCTACAATTGGTATAAGAAGCCAGGTTTTTACTTTTTGTTGATTTATGTGTTGGCTCGTACATGTTTAAGCTGTTCCATACCATTTTTTCAGATCTGAGCAAATTTTTTATTATTCGTATTTGGTAAACCTATTAACAGCTTTAACATGTCTTATATCATTACCTGCGAAGATTTTGTGGTCTAAACGAATCAATCAGTTGAGTTTTAAAATCATTTTTCTGGAAATTTTTGAAGATCTTCGAGTTAGTCTATGAAGATCTTCGAGTAAGGGATTATAACTTGAAGATCTTCGAGTAAGAAACTCAGTTTATGACTTTCTTCGAGCAAGTAAATGAGTCTCTTCGATTAAGAAAAGGTCTGAGTACAAATTCCGAGTTAGGAAATTAGACCTTCCCAAGTATATTCCTTCGAGTAAGGGTACATATACCTGTTCAAGATCAATCCTTCGAGTAATTAATTTTAATCCTTAAAGTAAGGAAATCAGATACACTTTTCGAGTAAGGATTTATACTCTTCGACTAAGGACTCTTCGACTAAGGAACCCAACAATCTAATACTCTTCGACTAAGGACTCTATTTGACTTTTACCAAACCAAGTACTCTTTTAACCATCATCAGTCCAAACGTTTTAAAGGAAAAAGAAATGACGAAATGAAGAAGACCAGTAATAGCCAAAGCCAAATCACATGAAACTTAAACAAATCCTAGATCTTTACACAACCACATACCCTCACAAAACACTCAATCATTCAAGACTCGAACTATAAATAAACATCTAATGATCTCAGATTCATTCGTGGTATTTAACGTAACATCAAACCATTCAAGGTCTAAACCACGAATTAACTATCATCATCGATCTATTTTTGAAGACTTGGCTTCAATGATTATCCAAAACAAAAAGGAATAAGAATAATAACACATTTGTCATCTTCTTTTCCTGTTTCGATTCAATGACACACAACACTCATCTAACTATAACAAGACGCGAACATACAAGAGCTCAGATTTAGTTCAACCTCAAAAGATTTTTTTTGGTTGCACTTATATCATCATAGATCTTTGTGAAGGCACGTTTCTTGTTTGTATATGAAACATTTTGAAGAAAGAACAAGAACAATTGTGTCCATATCCTTTCTTAGTTTCGATTCACAAAGCGAAAAAGTACAAATTAAACCTACCCGAGACATTTGATAAGATCTTGAAGCTTTAAAACAAAAAAGAAGACGAGGTCTTGAAAGGTTATGTGTTGCTCCGTCTTTATCAGTAAGATTCAAAAGGGTTTGCTCGTGTTTGTGTTGTTGGTATATCGTGCATAAGAGATTGAAGATGAGATGAAGATGAGATAAGTTGGATGTGTTTGGTGAGAGGAGCGTGTAAGAGTTGTAGGCGGATGAAAAAACGTATGTGTTTTTAGGGTTGTGTGACTGTTATATGCTACTACTTATTAGGGTGCATTTAGTTTGGATTGAATTAGATTTATTGTCTATGGGCTGAAGCAAAAGATATGGACTGGGCTTATTGGATTTGTAGTACTAATGAGGTGGACTGAAATGGTGGGCTGAATATAATGAACACAGTAATTTGTCATCCGATTGTTTTTTTATGGAAAATTTTTGGATACTAATTCTTGATAATTATTGGTAAATGAGTGGTATTTTGGTATTACAATTTTCACGAGGTTAATGATAAACGGCTAAAGTTTTCAATGAATTTCAACTGTGACTGCGGGGATGATTCGTTATTATTTATTTGGGTTTGAAGTGAGGTTTTACGGATGCGTGTACTTATTTCATATTCTTTCTTTCTTCCCTCCCGCGAAGATGACTTGTTTAGGCAAATATTAATGGTGACGAAGACTTGGATATCTAGTTACTTTTGTGATTCTTTCTCTCTATACCCACAAAGTAGCTATCACTTTAAGGAGTTACGTTGTAGTACTCAGTGTCTCACGCAGTTGAGGATATGTCAAGAGGGATTGTGCTTATTACACTTCTGTTAGGGGTATAGGGTATACCGTTCTTAGTCACAGGATAGTACAAGCTTAAGTCACAAGTCTGGGGGATTTTACTTCCTTCTCAAGTTCGTCATATCGAGTTATCTTCACATGTGGTTACTAAAGATAACCGATGTTATTGATACAGGGGGTTAATAAAGAGTTAGACATTTTAAATGGTATTGTTAGTAGATTGGGTTTATCGACATCTTCTCACGGGCTGATATGATTAATGATAAAGTGCTTCGAGTTAATACTTAACGTACACATCATTATGCTGATTTCGATAAATCGTAACCATCAGGGGAGAGAAATATGTACATCGAGGACGCACAAAAAGTTCACGTGATCGGGTTTAATGATTTATGAAATGATTTATGTTGGAGATTGGTTGATTCTATATTCTTATCTTCTCATCTTTTTCTACGTACTTCTACTTTATCCACCTTCACCAATTTCGGGCAACAAAACTAATTGAGAGGAAAAATTATTTTAAGCTCATTGGTAAACATAAAAATTATTCGAGAAGGTGTCTCGGTACTCAAATCTATCCCGGATACGTCTTATAGGAAGTTTGGCCGAATGCCACTTCCCACCCCGCGCCCAAGTTACAAATTCAGTCCCTGAGGGACATTATGCTTTCATCCTTAGTCCTATGCCTATATAAACTAATGCTATAAACCATTTTTGGGATATTTCACCCTCATTTCATACATAAGCAGTCGACCCCCCATTCTCTCTCCCTATCTTCTTGTCCGGCCAAGCTCCAGCCACCACCACATACCACCACCGCCCCTCCTCTTTCTACATCGCCACCACCAAATGCCATCTCTTTCACCCCTTATTCCTTTTCCCTATTGTACGTGCTCAAAACAGTCCTTCCACCATCACCACGCGCCACCCCGTGTTTTTCCGACCAAGATCTATATTCATTTGAGAGTTTAAAAGGTGGGTAACACCGTGTCACCCGTGGTTGTGACTCGGTGTGAAACAAACTCAAGTATGTCGAGCTATTTTTACTTTTTTTGGTTCGAATGGATAGTAAAAACAATGTGTTTCACGCTTTTAATAACTAAAAAATAACTAATAAACATTTGGTATCACTTTCGAGGTTGTGTTGTGTCGTCAGTGGTCATGTCGAGACTGAGCCGTGAGCTTTATAAGTTCTATTGATTATATTTGAGGTTGAGTTGAGTCACCATGGTCACGTATATCATTTTATTTAAGTGTATGGTTGATGAGGCGAAAAGTGTACCGCTTTTAAGGGGTCATTTAAGCCCGAAATCGTATTTATTTGATCAAATATTGCCCTAAATCGTTCCTTTTGTCATTTTAGGTACTTTTGAGGAGAAATCTGGAAAAGGAGGCATTTTGGACGTTTTTGGAGCATTAAAGTGAAGAAAACGGCAAAGTCTCAAGAATCGGCTAAAAGTTACTCTTGACGGCGTCAGACTTTACTCTGGACGGCGTCATGCCTTGGCAAGAAAAGTGGGATGTGAAATTTACTCATGACGGGCCAGTGAGTTAGCATGTGAATTCTGACGGCGTCACGCTTTAACTAAATCAAGGGCGTCACGGCTTAAATCATAAGGGGACGGCGTCACGTTCATGATCCGACGGCGTCAAGCCTTGATAGGCCAGAATGGATTTTTGAAGAGCTAAAGAGGGACGGCGTCAAGAAGGTCACCCGGGAACCCTAAAAGCGGCGAGGTGACGGCGTCACAATGCATAAGGTGACGCCGTCAGATCCAAAAATCTATATATAGTTTTCTAATTTTTTATCATTAGGGGAGAGCTTAGTGTGTGGAATTTTGGGATAAAACCCTAAGACGATTTTAGCTACTTTTTCAGGGCTTTTTGCCTTGAGATCTTCCATGTTTCATTGAAAGATAAGTTATCAATCAATCATTCAATATGTCTATGTGTTGTTTGATTCTATCTTATGCTTGTCTTTTGTTTAACATGTTAGGCTAATTTTATCTTGTGTTTGCTTAGATCTAATGAAACCTAGCTATTGATTATTGGTTGTTAGTGCGTTGTTAGTTGTATTGGATGATTGTTTATCTATGTTAGGCTTAAGAAAACTGGCTAACTTCCTATTCGGTAACTTGCTTGAACGTCTTAAGAAACATGAACCAAACGCGTACTAAAGGTTTTTATGGTTGTATTTAATGCACAAGCGAATTCTAGTGATCCCATGTTAGGAGCTTCCTAGCCGGCTCGACATAGGAGTGAAGTAGGAGCTTGTAGAGTTGGGGAAGTAAGTACGCCACCCCACGAATGGTATTAAGGAATACACCCGTCATCCATGCAACTAATACACACTAATTAACCGGTAAAAGATAGTTAGGGAGTAAGGAAATCTAAGTAAACACATTTCTCTACACATAAGTTTCTCACCACATTTCATTTTTGTTATTTTATTTTA
The DNA here is from genome assembly GCA_021014915.2 of Artemisia tridentata subsp. tridentata. Lineage (NCBI taxonomy): Eukaryota > Viridiplantae > Streptophyta > Magnoliopsida > Asterales > Asteraceae > Artemisia > Artemisia tridentata. The sequence continues at coordinate 357,236,987 of CP139507.1, read as the reverse complement.
TTTGCATTCGTAGTAAATTTTGGGTTAGTTGACTAGCAACTAATTCCGCCCACTCCTTCAAAACCGAGATTTTACTTGCTTTCATAAAATTATAAAAACATAAAAAGAATCTTCCTCAACCCTTAGACCTAATTAGAGTAGCCTTTCACACCTAACGAACACTATTCCCTGTGGAGAACGATCAATCCCCCGTACTTACCACTACACTATACTACATCGGTCAGGTACACTGCCTGGTGGGGTTGTAAGCCTCTTGAGATCCCTCGAGAGGTAAAACCTGTTGTAAGGTTACAAAACCACGCAATCAAGTTTTTGGCGCCGTTGCCGGGGAATAGTTATTGTTTAGGTTGAATTTTTATTTCTATTAGGTCTACTCACTAGATTCCTTTCTAGTGAGATTTTTATTTTATTTTTATAGGTTTTCTTTAGTCTATCTTTTTCTTTGTGTGTTTGTTCGTAATTTCCATTGACTCTTCCGTTCACCATTATGGAGTACGCGAATCCACCATACCACCAACCACAAAGGCCATTCTACCCTATTGACATCTCGAATTTCAAACAATATCGAGATGAACCCATATATGATGCATGGACTCGTTTTAGAAATTTACTCCAAAAATTCCCTCATCATAGTTTCGCTTTAGCATCCCTAACCCGAACCTTTTACTATCGTGTTGGCCAATATGACCAAATGCGCATTGAGGATTTTGCCAATGGGGACTTTAGGGAATTAAGTGCTGAAGAAGCATGGGATGCCATAGAAGATTGTGCCCAATATTATTATAGGGTAGACAACCCAACAAACGTTAGTACAAGTCAATTGAATATAAATTTCCTGGATCATGAAACAAGTTTGTTTGGGGATGAATACATTAGTGTTGAGATACCTAAGTGGTTGTCATGTAATGCCATAGTACAAAACAAACACATAGGTGACCTTGATGTGATGGAGGATTTAGCCGAGCATGATCTCATTGATCAAAAAGACCTAGGTTTTGTGATTGATGACGTCGAATCTCAAGAAACACATGATGAATCTTTTAGGCAGTTTGAATATAGCAGTCAGAGTATTGAGGATGATCCGTATGATTTGGACATAGAAGTTGAAATGCCTAGAGAAGCACTTGAGATACTTGGGAAAATGTTAGGGTTAGATCCTACTAAAACGCATGATGAGGATATAGGTGAGCTTGACGTAAGGAATGATGAGGTAAGTAACATAAGCCCACCAAGTGCCCCACAAGTCCTACCATCATTTGAGGCACATACACCGCCCGTGACTTACCCGAAAGAAGTAGAAGAGACTATAGGAACCCCAATAGAGGTAGAACCTTTGAACGAAACAAAACTAGAAGAAATAGGTTTGAATACTTGTAGTCATAACCTTTCTTTTAGTTCTATGGAAGTTCCTAGTTTTGATGAACCGGAGCCTAAACCAAAACCGTTACCTAATCTTCCATCCTTAGATGTGAACTTAGGAATTGAATTAGGTCCCGATCCACCCATCAAACCATGTAGTCCGGGTAATGTTAAGATTAAGGTAGTAGACATTAAGCCTTATAGTGAGGAAGACAATATAGGAGTGAAAAATGACCTTACATGTCTACATCACCCATGCATGATTGATCATAAGAAACATTATGGGTTTAAACCGGGTCTATTGGGTCAAGATGGATTCCCAACTAGGAGTCTCTCGAAGTTGTTAGAAAATGATCCCTTTTTAGGAGAACACTTTAACTCACCCATTGACCAAAGTGAACTAGGTAAGGTTATGATGAAAGGAGCACACCCCTTTGAGCATATAATTCATCCACCACTCTTTCCTCACGTGGCATACTCCTACCGAGCTGGTGTGTATCGCTACTATCACCCGCACTTAATCCTAAGTGTAGGGAAAACCTCTCCTTTATCCATTAAATAAGGGTAGAGTCAGGCTCATGACTCGAACAAAAACAAGCGCTTCTTGGGAGGCAACCCAAGCTTTATTTGCTTTATTTGTTTTATTGTTTGTTTATTTAATTTTATTTGTTTCCGTATGCATTTCTTATTCTTTTTGTTTACTGTTCATGTCTCAAATATAAATTGTGAAAATGCTTTATTTTGTTTTTAACTTCGTCTTAACTACATATAAAGGTATTTTGCAAAAGATAAGTGTAAGGGAAATCCAAATTTGTTTTTAAGAACAAGATTGAACATGAACGATAACAATGAGATATAAGCATGCATATTAGTATTTGTTTGAGTCAAATGCTTGTATCGAGTCATAATGATGTTTTGCAGGATTTCCAGGAAGTAAGGTAAAGGTTTTTCCAGAAATTTTCCAGAAACTTAAAATGAAAATTTTTGTCAGGTCATTTCTGACGGCGTCAGGGGTTATAACCTGACGGCGTCAGATTTAATTTCCAGAAATTTTTGAAAGTTTTGTTTTCATAAAAAGTTTTTATTAAATCTCCAACTTATAATCTCCAGGAATCTGCAAAATTATCAGTCCACAAGCATTATATCCTTATATATAGATTTTATCCCGCCGATGTTATGCAGGTTTTCGTGTTTGTTTTCTCAGGTTAACAGGTTATTTTGGACAAGGAAATGTTTATGGAATCAAGCTTATGGCGATGCATTAGTCATGGAGCTTCAACATTCTCTTTGGAGGAAGATCTAACCGTGTAATTTCATTATCCACCGAGCGAATCAGGGGAGTATTTGATTTCATTCTTTTACTTTTTGCTTTTACATCTTATTATTTGAACATTGGGGACAATGTTCATCTTAAGTGTAAGGGGGGGGTAAAAGTACGATTTTAGAGAATACAATTGCGCTTGATTTTTGTTTGTTTGATAATAGATGTGTAATAAAACTGAGAGAAATACTTGATTAGGGTAATTTTAGTGCCAAATTTAAAATTTTTTACAACATATAGGAGTGAAACTTTGATCTTAATGAGCGTCTCACGGATAGGAGTTATATGACTAGCACAAAAAACCGTACCACTAAAAAATTTTCCACCCCAAATATGTGAGGTTCGCCCCTAGAATTGGTAGGAAAAGCATTTATGCTATGATGTGTGTACCGGTAGCACTTAGATTCTAGAACTTGCGTTAGGACCATTCCAAGGCCACAAGTGAGACTACATTCGTGTAGTTAGATTTACTACATGATAAGAGGCATTAGGATTAACCCATTGTTTTACACCTGTGTTTTTGTTATAATTACGTTGGCTACATTGGTCAAGTAATTCTCCCACACCCTTTGCGTTGTACTCATTTTTAGTACACGATACCCCTAGTACACCCCTCAGAGCCTATCTTTTCGTTTCGACCTTTAAGCATCTTACTTAAAGGAAGAATTTGTTACACCCCACTAAAATGTACACCCAAATCGCCTTAGCCTACCTTGTATGCACTCATCTTTAGTGCATTATTGTTACAACATTTGTTTAAACCCAAGTTAATGATCTAGTTGATTACATGGTTGCTAAGTCGAGTCATATCCTTGTACATATTGTTTTGGGACGATTGGGACTCATGGGTAAAGTACTAGTATGATGGAGTAATGGGGAAGAACATCATTTATTACCCCCATATGTGCTAAATATTTTAAAAATACTCCAAGTGTTTCAATTATCTTAATTCGAGTCATTAGATTAGTATTTGTAAAGTTATGTAAAAATTCAAGTGTAAGGGGAATGCAATGCCCCTATGATGTATTATTTTGGATGGTAGGGTAAAAGTGTATGCAAAAAAAAAAAAAAAAAAAAAAAAAAAAAAAAAAAAAAGAGAAAATGAAAAATAGAAAAAAACATACGGACTACCATCCCGTTTCATTTTATGTTTGCTTTATATTTTTGTTATTTTGTTATTTCGTTTTTAGCTTAAGATCGAGTCGAGTCTTGGCTTAGCAACATTGTATAGTACATGTAATTGACCAAGATCTTTAACTCGCCACCAGTAAAATATCCCGTATCCAACAAAACCGTGTTTTCCTTTTCCCTACACCTAACGTTATAACCCATTTAAAAGCCCTCTTTGATAGTTTATCTTAGGTGCTTACGCCTAGTGGAGGAGGTTTTCGATCCTTTCCCAAGCCTATGGTAATCTATTTGCTATGACAGGTAGTGAGAGATATTTTCCGTTTTCATTTATGAGATTTATTTTGATGACACTTGAGAGATGTGAGTATCTAAACACTACTTGTGAGGTGCTAGTATGTAATCTCCGTGCTTATTATGATTGAAGTGGAACGATTATTTGTTGTAATTACTTTTATGTTAGCATTAAATGACCCCTAACTTGTATTTTGATTAGAATAAAAGCGCATTTGCTTGAGGACAAGCAAATCTCAAGTGTAAGGGTATTTGATGAGGCGAAAAGTGTACCGCTTTTAAGGGGTCATTTAAGCCCGAAATCGTATTTATTTGATCAAATATTGCCCTAAATCGTTCCTTTTGTCATTTTAGGTACTTTTGAGGAGAAATCTGGAAAAGGAGGCATTTTGGACGTTTTTGGAGCATTAAAGTGAAGAAAACGGCAAAGTCTCAAGAATCGGCTAAAAGTTACTCTTGACGGCGTCAGACTTTACTCTGGACGGCGTCATGCCTTGGCAAGAAAAGTGGGATGTGAAATTTACTCATGACGGGCCAGTGAGTTAGCATGTGAATTCTGACGGCGTCATGCTTTAACTAAATCAAGGGCGTCACGGCTTAAATCATAAGGGGACGGCGTCACGTTCATGATCCGACGGCGTCAAGCCTTGATAGGCCAGAATGGATTTTTGAAGAGCTAAAGAGGGACGGCGTCAAGAAGGTCACCCGGGAACCCTAAAAGCGGCGAGGTGACGGCGTCACAATGCATAAGGTGACGCCGTCAGATCCAAAAATCTATATATAGTTTTCTAATTTTTTGTCATTAGGGGAGAGCTTAGTGTGTGGAATTTTGGGATAAAACCCTAAGACGATTTTAGCTACTTTTTTAGGGCTTTTTGCCTTGAGATCTTCCATGTTTCATTGAAAGATAAGTTATCAATCAATCATTCAATATGTCTATGTGTTGTTTGATTCTATCTTATGCTTGTCTTTTGTTTAACATGTTAGGCTAATTTTATCTTGTGTTTGCTTAGATCTAATGAAACCTAGCTATTGATTATTGGTTGTTAGTGTGTTGTTAGTTGTATTGGATGATTGTTTATCTATGTTAGGCTTAAGAAAACTGGCTAACTTCCTATTCGGTAACTTGCTTGAACGTCTTAAGAAACATGAACCAAACGCGTACTAAAGGTTTTTATGGTTGTATTTAATGCACAAGCGAATTCTAGTGATCCCATGTTAGGAGCTTCCTAGCCGGCTCGACATAGGAGTGAAGTAGGAGCTTGTAGAGTTGGGGAAGTAAGTACGCCACCCCACGAATGGTATTAAGGAATACACCCGTCATCCACGCAACTAATACACACTAATTAACCGGTAAAAGATAGTTAGGGAGTAAGGAAATCTAAGTAAACACATTTCTCTACACATAAGTTTCTCACCACATTTCATTTTTGTTATTTTATTTTATTTGCATTCGTAGTAAATTTTGGGTTAGTTGACTAGCAACTAATTCCGCCCACTCCTTCAAAACCGAGATTTTACTTGCTTTCATAAAATTATAAAAACATAAAAAGAATCTTCCTCAACCCTTAGACCTAATTAGAGTAGCCTTTCACACCTAACGAACACTATTCCCTGTGGAGAACGATCAATCCCCCGTACTTACCACTACACTATACTACATCGGTCAGGTACACTGCCTGGTGGGGTTGTAAGCCTCTTGAGATCCCTCGAGAGGTAAAACCTGTTGTAAGGTTACAAAACCACGCAATCATTTTATTTAAGTGTATGGTTGTTTATTCGGACCTAGGGTTTGGTAAAACCCTAGGATGCACCAAGATATTGGTTGGAATTTGGATTTGGTTACTGTTTTAATTTATGTTGTTATTATTGGTGTTGTGGCTGTTGAAAGTGGATGCCGAGAAAGACCTATGGCCTGTCGAATTTGAATTGGTTCCGAGAGTTGGAGCCGAGACCAATAGGGTCTCGGCCTCGATATATTTCTTGTGGTTATTGTTTGCGTTGAATGGGAGGAGTGGTAGATAACGAGCCGTAGGTTTATTTGGGCATTAAAGCTATTGTTGGTGGTTGTTTGAAATTGCGGCATTGTGTTATAATTATATATATTGAACCATGTTGATTTGAGCCGAGTCAAGAGTCACGGAGACTTCTTAGACTCGTTGTGGCCTCGACAAGCCAAAAGAGATACTAGAACTTTATTATTGATATTTGACTATTGAGGAATGACTATTGACCCGAGTGCGTTATAAACTCGGAAAGTGACTCGAAATATGAGATGACTCGTTAAAAACTTAAATGAAAACTTAAAATATTAACTAACGAGTAAATGGTCACTTAATATTTTAAAGGTTAAAAAGAAAAAGTTAAATGACGCGTAAGACGTTATTTAATATTTTTGACAAATAGAAAGTAATAAGTGCGAGTTATTTATTATTTCGAGGGCACGCAAATCATGAAGTGCTATTTATGGAAATAGTTGTGTTTTTGTGAATTTAAGTGTCGAGTCTCGGATCAGTTGATGTTAATAAACTCGGCCCACATGGTTATCGGACTTATTGGGCTGACGAGTCCAATAAGAGCCCAATAAGCATGTCGAAGGAAATTTATTAACGAGCTATTCATCCTTATGACTTATCAAGTATGATTATTCAGTTTTGGATTGATAAATTAAATGAAGGAATTGCGAGACTTATCAAGTTGACGAACCCGATAAGAAACCGACATTTCGTCCACATAACTTATCAAATCAAAACTTAGTCATACGTCCTCGTCTTATGAATTGTTTAGGTTTTAGTCTTTATGTGGCGTGTGAACAGTTGAGTCTTGTTGTGTCCCTACTACACACCCATCGATACCTAACGCTAGTAACTAATATAAGAAAGAGATTTTTGGAATCGAAAAGGAATATACTTTGGGATAGTTAGCTTTTGGAAACTTTTACATTTGGAGATTATGTTAAGGCGAGTTTATATTATTAGGTTGTGCCGAGTCCGTGAGTGCCGATACTTGAGAGCTGCTAAGTACTTTGCTTCTGTAGATTATATTTGTGCTTTGCTTGATTGATGTGAGTTTCATAGCCCCACTTTCACTCTTATTAATGATTATTTAAACTTGGGGGAGAAAACATGCAAAACCATTTTGAACGGACCAACTACTATTTTATGTTTTCGATATGTTGTTATGCTAGTTGACTATGGTTATTATATACACGGGCTTTTTGTGCCTAATTATTAACAAGGGTTTTTTGTACCTATTACTTAGGGCCCATGTGCCTATAGACTTCTGTAGTGTGCACCTATAGGATAACTGTTACTCCCTCCGTCCCACTATAAGTGTCCACAATGGTATCTTTGCTTGTCCCATATTAAGTGTCCAGGGAATATTTTCAACCAATGAGAAGAGACTTTAGTGGGTAATAGTGATATTTGATTGGTGGAGAGTGTAGTTGGCCCCACTTTCCTAAAACTTTGTGAAAATGGAAAGTGGACACTTATAGTGGGACGGAGGGAGTATTATGTTTGGACACACCCAAGTGTGGGTTTTGTTTTGTTTGGTTGCGACCTAGTCACTCATAGCAGACTTAATCACTGATCCTGGTCTACTGTTTTGATTTGCGAAAACCTATGAACTCACCAGCGTTAGCTAACTTTTAGCATGTTTTCTCAGGTAATTGATGATGTTTACTTTGGATGTTACTTTTGGAGGTTTGGCGTTTGGCATGGCTAAGGATCAACCTAAACTCTGATAATTCTTTTGGGGACCTATCTTATGTTTTTCTTTTGGGCCTTGCTTTAATTACTTTCGGTTAAATGTATACTTGAGATTTGGATCTTTGAAATGTTTTTATGTAATCGGATAATGTTATCCCTCTTTACTATGCTTGTGTTGTGTACCAATTTCGTAGCACCTCAAAACTTATTTTGTCTTCCGCTGAACTGAATTTTGGAGGTGTTACAGATTGGTATCAGTGCTCAAGGTTATAGAGAACTGGGTACTTATCAAGAACCTAGACTATAAACATTTTTCAAAAATTGATCCTTGACCAAGACATGCCAGCCTGCCAAGCCGAAGCCGCATGGGTTGAGAACTGGAATTTTATGATTATGAGTTATGATTGGTTTATATTTGGTACTTATGAGTAAGATCATGGCGATACACTAGAATGATACTTTATGACTTATGCAGTATTTGTTTGAGCATGTTTAGAATAATGCGGTATTCTATGGTTGATTGTTTTGGATATGATTTTGGTTTATGAGATTGGCTATTTTTGTACGCTTATACCTACCCTATACCGTTGTCACAGACGATGCCCTCTTTAGCACATGATATCTATGAGGAGATCCTTACTCTTGCATCCCGCTTAGTGCGGACTATGATGACATCAGCTCAGGACGATCCTTATGCGATTGTTCGACACTCAGCTCTTACATCACCATCATCAGTCATCCTTGTGCCACAGACTTCACTCACCCTTCAGCCATCATCATCAGCTGGTCACCCTAGCTATTTGCGACAGCTTACTCTACACCAGGCATTAGCCCGAGCTCAGACTCCTCGGCTTACCTGCAGCACTACTACCCACATGTTGATGCGATCACCATCGCCACCCATGCATGTCTCATCTCACTCTCTTCTGTCATCACCACTTGCATCATCATCCCACCGAAGACCTCGATCACCTACCCCATCATCTCATGACTCACCTGTCCTACAGAGACGTCGTTTCAGTGACCCAGATTCAGAGGATGAGGATGAGGATGAGGACGATGACCCTGAGGGAGAACCTCGGGAGGAGGAGGAGGTTGATCCAGATAAGGTCGTTCTACCAGATTAGGGACTTGCACCCTTAGTGCACTCACCTGGACCAGACTCTCCCAATCACATGCCTGAGCCTGATTCTCCAAAGCATTCTTTCAAGCTGGCCTCACCTGCTCACTCACCTGGGCCAGAGAGTCCGCCAGCCCCAGACACTTCATCAGAGGTTGCCTTAGAGGCAGCAGCCCATGGAGAGATGTGTCAGATTTGGGGGCAGATCACCGCCCACGAGGAGAGGATTAGTCAGATAACTGATCGACTAGTGGATGTATCAGCAGTGAGATTTGGAGAGACGTAGGAGTATTGTATGGTAGGACCACATCACTAAGGCGCGACTTGTTGGATTGGCGTGATACATTTAGAGATCTGCAGCGAGGTCTCCTGACTGCGTGAGACACTGATAGAGTCCTTTGTTTTAGGGTCACAGAGTAGCAGACTATGATTGCTCAGCTCAGGAGAGACCGTGAGGTAGACCGCCTTGAGATCTCATCTATGTGGAGACAGATGGCAGACCTGGAGGCCACTTTGAGAGAGATTCGCCGAGCCCGTGGCTAGTTGTACTTGGACTTGTGACTGTTGTACCATCCCTAAACTAAGGAGTCCTTAGTTAGAGATGTTAGTGTTATTAGCTATTTTTGTTATCTTTAGTTATCAGTATCGTCTATGACGATCAATTATCCTTTCTTTTCGTTGTATCTCGAGAACTTTGTATCGTTGTTGATATTATTATGGATGAGAACGTTTGGAAATACGATTTTCAGCAAGTATTGTTTGTGATATGAACGGAATAGTATTCCTGTTATTGTGATTGGTATTCGTGTTGGTATTCAACCCTGTGATGATCACCTTCTTGTGTGATATAATATATTGTTTGGAATCTCATGACTCTCTTATCTTTTTGTTCAGATCAGTGGCTCCAAGATGAAACCCAGCCAGGACCACCCGAACAGGGCTTGCTGTTGTTAACACCGGTCGACGAGGTCGGCGTCCAGTTCGAAACCTTTACGGTCAGAATACCGACAACCAAAATACCAACAACCCAAAAAATGAAGATCAGAATGTCAATGATCAGGGTGTCAATGGTCGCACTCCGCCTAACACCCCTCTAGTGAACCAAGGTCTAATTGATCAACTTGTGGCTCAGCGTGTTGCTGAAATCTTAGCTAAGTCTAATCAGTCAAATACCTCTACTGGAACTCCACCACCTAACAGAAACCGTGGTTGTACTTACAAAGAATTTCATAGTTGTGGGCCAACTGAGTTTGGCGGAACTGAAGGAGTTGTTGTACTAATGAGGCGGATGGAGAAAATCGAGCTTGTATTCGTTGTTAGTAACTGTAAGGAAGATGCTGAGGTGAAGTATGTCACTTTCCCCTTGAAGGATGAGGCATTGACTTGGTGGAACAACTACCTCAAATTTGTTGGAAGAGATGTGGCTTATGCTATGATGTGGGATCAGTTCAAGGCCTTATTGATTAAGACCTATTGTCCACGGAATGAGTTTAATAACCTTGAAATTGAATTTTGGAATCATAAGGTGAAAGGTACTGACATGACAACTTACAATCATCGTTTCCAAGAATTGTCACTACTTTGCCCCGAGATGGTTCATTATGAGGCATTCAAGATTGAGAGCTACACCGATAGGTTGCCACTGGCTACTAGGAATGATGTAATTGCTGCAAACCCGACTAATCTCTATGAAGCCATCACGATAGCTCAACGTTTAATGGATTCACTAGTTCTCGAATGTACAGAAAAGGGGAAGAACGATAAGAGGAAAAGGGAGGATCAGTCTAAGGGTAATGATCACCGAACAAAAGACAAGAGGTCGCAATGGTTTATGCTATTGCTGATGGGGAGAAGAAGGGTTATAAGGGGAATCAGCCAAAATGTAACCATTGTAAACATCATCATCACGGGTAATATACTATGGTGTGCAACAACTGCTCAAAAATACGACACAAAGCCAAGGACTGCAGATCCCGACCCCTGGCTATGGTGCAAACAACTCATGGAACAGATTGGAAGGCTAAAGTCACTTGTTATGGATGTGGGAAAAAAGGACACTACAGGAATGAGTTTCGTGAGCAGTGGAACCAAGGGAATCAAGGAAACCCAGAAAATGGGGGAAATCATGGGAATCGAGGAACGGGAGGATATGGGCATAATCATGGTAATCAAGGAGTAGGAGGAAATCGGGGAAACCAAGGCGCTGGGAACCAGCAGGGAGAAGTGGGAGCAACCCAATGAAGGGTGTATGTTATTGGGAAGGAGATCAAGGAGGACCCGAACGTTGTTACTGGTACATTCCTTCTCAACAATCGTTATGCTTCTATACTGTTTGATACTGGTGCCAACATGAGTTTTGTATCCACTACATTTATGCCCTTGCTCGAAAATCCCCCGACAGCCTTAGGTATTGAGTACAATGTAGAGTTAGCAAATGGAAACCTTGAAAAGATAGACACCATTATCCGTGGCTGTACGCTGAATTTCCTAAACCATCATTTCCACATCGATCTCTTACCCGTCACCCTAGGCAGTTTCGATGTCATCATCGGCATGGATTGGTTATCCAAGTACTATTCTAATATTATCTGCAATGAGAAAATTGTTCGTGTGCCCTACGGAAAAGAAGTCTTGAATATACAAGGAGATAGGAGTGATCGTGGAGGTCCCTCTAGATTGAACATTATCTCTTGTACTAAGGCACAGAAGTACGTAGAAAAAGGGTGTTACCTCTTCTTGGCTCGGATTTCTGAAAATAAAGGGAAGGAGACGAGTGAAAAACATATTGAAGATGTGCCTATCATCCGAGACTTTCCGGAAGTATTCCCAGATGACTTACCTGGAATCCCACTAGTAAGACAAGTCGAATTTCAGATCGAATTGATACCTGGAGCTGCACCCGTAGCCCTAGCACCCTACCGCCTCGCCCCTACCGAGTTGGAAGAACTGTCGAAGCAATTGGCAGAATTGTCAGAAAAGGGATTTATATGACCAAGTTCATCACCTTGGGAAGCTCCAGTGTTGTTTGTAAAGAACAAGGATGGATCTTTCCGCATGTGCATTGACTATCGAGAGTTAAACAAATTGGCGGTGAAGAACCGATACCCTCTACCAAGGATCGACGATCTGTTCGATCAACTTCAAGGATCGAGTGTTTAATCAAAGATTGACTTACGATCTGGATATCACCAGCTCAAAGTTCGAGAATAAGATATTCCAAAGACTGGGTTCCGAACTCGTTATGGACATTTCGAATTCCAAGTGATGCCTTTTGGTTTAACCAATGCACCAGCGGTATTCATGGATCTCATGAACCGAGTGTGCAAGCCCTATTTCGATAAGTTTGTAATAGTCTTCATAGACGATATCCTGATCTATTCCAGGAGTAAGGAGGAACATGAAGAGCATCTAAGGCTTATCTTGGAATTACTAAAGCATGAACAACTATACGCCAAATTCTCTAAGTGTGAATTTTGGATCCCAACCGTACAATTCTTGGGTCACGTGATTGATAGTCAGAGAATTCACGTGGATCCCGCGAAGATCAAGTCCATTAAGGAATGGGCCGCCCCAAAAACCCCTACTGAAGTTCGCCAATTCTTGGGTGCCGGCTATTATCGGAGATTCATCGAGGGATTCTCTAAAATAGCCAAGCCTCTAACTAAGCTAACCCAAAAGAACATAAAGTACGAATGGGGAGAAGATGAAGAAGAAGCGTTTCAACTGTTGAAAGAAAAGTTGTGTAGTGAACCTATCCTAGCCCTACTCGAAGGAAGCGAAGACTTTGTCGTGTACTGCGACACTTCGTACAAAGGTCTAGGAGCTGTCTTAATGCAATGGGAGAAAGTGATAGCATATGCTTCGCGATAGCTCAAGACCCATGAGAAAAACTACACAACTCATGATTTGGAACTGGGTGCAGTAGTATTCGCACTCAGAATATGGAGACATTACATGTACGTCACGAAGTGCATTATGTATACCGACCATACGAGTTTGCAACATATCTTGGACCAGAAAGAACTAAACATGAGGCAGCGTCGCTGGTTAGAACTACTTAGTGATTATGACTGTGAAATTCGCTTTCATCCCAGTAAGGCAAACGTTGTTGCTCATGCTCTTAGTTGGAAGGAAAGAATACCACCGTTGTGAGTCAGATCCTTGGGAATGACTATAGTTCACCGTTACCATCTCAAATTCTTAAAGCCCAAGCTGAAGCGTTAAAGGAAGAAAACCGACCGCATGAAAACCTCTATGGAATGGTAGAAAACGAAAATGGCTTCGTAAAGCGTTCCGATGGAACCTTATGCTTTGGAGACAGAAGCTGGGTACCACTTTATGGAGGAATTCGTGAGTTGATTATGCACGAGTCGCATAAATCAAAATACTCAATTCATCCCGGATCTGATAAAATGTACCAAGACCTGAAGAAACTGTATTGGTGGCCTAACATGAAGGCCGAGATAGCCCTGTAAGTCAGTAAGTGCCTAACATGTGCGAAGGTGAAGGCTGAACATCAGAGACCGTCAGGGTTATTGATACAACCTGAACTCCCTGTTTGGAAATAGGAGCGGATCACCATGGACTTCATCACTAAACTACCCAGAACAGCTAGTGGTTGTGATACTATTTGGGTAATAGTAGACCGACTCACTAAATCCGCTCATTTTCTTGCAATCAGTGAAAACGACAGTATGGATAAGCTTGCCCGACTATACCTGAAAGAAATTGTTTCTCGACATGGTGTGCCAATATCGATTATTTCGGATCGAGATAGTCATTTCTCGTCAAATTTTTGGAAGTCACTCCAGACGGCCATGGGATCAAACCTCGATATGAGTACTGCCTATCATCCCCAAACAGACGGCCAGAGCGAGAGAACTATCCAGACTTTGGAAGATATGCTCCGAGCCTGTGTTATTAATTTCGAAAAAGGCTAGGAGAGATACTTTCCATTGGCCGAATTTTCCTACAAAAATAGTTATCATACCAGCATTAAGGCCGTACCTTTTGAGGCGCTGTATGGCCGAAAATGCCAATCCCCAATCTGTTGGGCTGAGGTTGGCGACTGTCAACCTACTGGTCCTGAACTTGTTCTAGAAATGACCGAGAAGATAGCTCAGATCCGAAACCGTTTGCAAGCTGCACGCGATCGACAAAAGAACTATGCCGACAAGAGACGTAAACCCCTTGAATTCTAGGTCAGAGATAGGTTCATGCTAAAAGTCTCACCGTGGAAAACTGTGATATGTTTCGGCAAGTGCGGAAAACTCAATCCTTGTTACATTGGACCATTCCAAATCCTTGACAGAATCGGACCGGTAGCATATCGACTCGAGCTACCACCAGAACTGAATAATGTGCACAACGCGTTTCATGTATGTAACCTAAAGAAATGCCTTTCTGTTGAAACCCCGGTTATTCCTTTGAGGGAAATCCAGATAGACGGGAACTTAAACTTTATTGAGGAACCAGTGGAAGTTATGGATCGTGAAGTTAAACGACTGAAGCACAGTCGCATTCCTATCGTGAAGGTCCGATGGAACTCACGCCATGGTCCTGAGTTTACATGGGAGCATGAGGACGAGATAAAGCGAAAGTACCCTCATCTCTTTTCAAACGTATCGGGTAACTCAAACTAAAACCCGGGACGGGTTTCTTCTGAGGTTGGGAGGCTGTGAAAACAGGTAAATTTCGGGAGCCTTTTCAAATTACCGCATTACGTTTTTAAAAAAAATGAACATTTTATCACTTGTAATCACTGTTGGAATGTGTTGGATATTTTATCCGGATTTTGGTTTATATATTGTGGACTTCCATGATGTGATGAGTATTTCTCTGTACACCCAGTTAGGCACCCCGTGAGTCGGCACAGTTAGACCTAATAAAAATGAGAAATATTGATTATTTTGACGCGTTAAATGAACATGGACGTAGTTATGGTCGTTTTGAGTGGAAAAATTATTTTAATATCATTTGTAAACATAAAAATTATTTGGGAAGGTGTCTCGGTACTCAAATCTATCCCGGATACGTCTTATAGGAAGTTTGGCCAAATGTCACTTCCCACCCCGCGCCCAAGTTACAAATTCAGTCCCTGAGGGACATTATGCGTTCATCCTTAGTCCTATGCCTATATAAACTAATGCTATAACCCATTTAGGGTTATTTCACCCTCATTTCACACATAAGCAGCCGACCCCCCATTCTCTCTCTGTCTCTTCTTCTCTGGCCAAGCTTCGGCCACCACAACACACCACCACCGCCCCTCCTCTTTCTACACCGCCACCACCAAACGCCATCTCTTTCACCCCGTATTCCTTTTCCCTACTGTACGCGCTGAAAACCCTCCTTCTACCATCACCATGCGCCACCCCGTGTTTTTTCGACCAGATCTATATTCATCCGAGAGTTTAAAAGGTGGGTAACGCCATGTCACCCGTGGTTGTGACTCTGTGTGAAACAAACTCGAGTATGTCGAGCTATTTTTACTTTTTTTGGTTCGAATGGGTAGTAAAAACAATGGGTTTCACGTTTTTAATAACTAAAAATTAACCAATAAACGTTTGGTATCATTTTCGTGGTTGTGTTGTGTCATCTGTGGTCATGTCGAGACTGAGCCGTGAGATTTAGCTCACGGCCAAGTTCTATTGATTATATTTGAGGTTGAGTTGAGTCACCATGGTCACATATATCATTTTATTTAAGTGTATGGCTGTTTATTCGGATTTGGTTACTGTTTTAATTTATGAACAAATTTATTGGTTAGAATTTGGATTAGGTTACTGTTTTAATTTATGTTGTTATTATTGGTGTTGTGGCTGTTGAAAGTGGATGCCGAGAAAGACCTATGGCCTGTCTAATTTGAATTGGTGCCGAGAGTTGGAGCCGAGACCAATAGGGTCTCGGCCTCGATATATTTCTTGTGGTTATTGTTTGCTTTGAATGGGAGGAGTGGTAGATAACGAGCCGTAGGTTTATTTGGCCGTTAAAACTATTGTTGGTGGTTGTTTGAAATTGCGGCATTGTGTTATAATTATATATATTGAACCATGTTGATTTGAGCCGAGTCGAGAGTCACGGAGACTTCTTAACTCGTTGTGGCCTCGACAAGCCAAAAGAGATACTAGAACTTTATTATTGATATTGGGCTATAGAGGAATGACTATTGACCCGAGTACGTTATAAACTCGAAAAGTGACTCAAAATATGAGATGACTCGTTAAAAACTTAAATGACATCATTAAATGAAAACTTAAAATATTAACTAACGAGTACATGGTTACTTAATATTTTAAAGGTTAAAAAGGAAAATTTAAATGACGCGTAAGACGTTATTTAATATTTTTGACAAATAGAAAGTAATAAGTGCAAGTTATTTATTATTTCGAGGGCACGCAAATCAAAAAGTGCTATTTATGGAAATAGTTTTGTTTTCGTGAATTTAAGTGTCGAGTCTTGGATCAGTTGAGGTTAATAAACTCGGCCCACACGGTTATTGGACTTATTGGGCTGACGAGTCCAATAAGAGCCCAATAAGCATGTCGAAGGAAATTTATTAACGAGCAATTCATCCTTATGACTTATCAAGTATGATTATTGAGTTTTGGATTAATAAATTAAGCGAAGGAATTGCGAGACTAATCGAGTTGACGAACCCGATAAGAACCCGATATTTCGTCCGCATAACTTATCAAATCAAAACTTAGTCATACGTCCTCGTCTTATGAATTGTTTAGGTTTTAGTCTTTATGTGGCGTGAGTACACTTGAGTCATGTCATGTCAACACAACACACCCGTCGATACCTAACGCTAGTAACTAATATTAGAAAGAGACTTTTGGAATCGAAAAGGAATATACTTGGGGATAGTTAGCTTTTGGAAACTTTTAAATTTGAGATTATGTTAAGGCGAGTTTATATTATTAGGTTATACCGAGTCCGTGAGTGCCGATACTTGAGAGCTGCTGAGTACTTTGCTTCTGTAGATTGTATTTGTGCTTTGCTTGATTGAGGTGAGTTTCATAGCCCCACTTTCACTCTTATTAATGATTATTTAAACTTGGGGGAGAAAACATGCAAGACCTTTTTGAACGGACCAACTACTATTTTATGTTTTCGATATGTTGCTATGCTAGTTGACTATGGTTATTATATACAAGGGCTTTTTATGCCTATTACTTAGGGCTCATGTGCCTATAGACTTCTGTAGTGTGCACCTATAGGATAACTGTTATTATGTTTATACACACCCAAGTGTGGGTTTTGTTTTGTTTAGTTGCGACCTAGTCACTCATAGGAGACTTAATCACTGATCTTGGTCCACTGTTTTGATTTGCGAAAACCTATGAACTCACCAGCATTAGCTGACTTTTAGCATGTTTCCTCAGGTAATTGATGATGTTTACTTTGGATGTTACTGTTGGAGGCTTGGCGTATGGCATGGCTAAGGATCAACCTAAACTCTGATAATGCTTTTGGGGACCTATCTTATGTTTTTCTTTTGGGCCTTACCTTAATTACTTTTTGTTAAATGTAGACTTGAGATTTGGATCTTTGAAATGTTTTTATGTAATCGGATAATGTTATCCCGCTTTTCTATGCTTGTGTTGTGTACCAATTTCGTAGCACCCCAAAACTTGTTTTGTCTTCCGCTGAACCGAATTTTGGGGGTGTTACAGTGCGAGAGGTGTTACAGTGCTCGCAAACAGCAATAATCACGGAAGCACACCCTCTGTGTTCTTGATTCACTTAGTCAAGAACACAGAAGGAAAGCCAGAATCAACTCCAATCTTCAAGAAACAAGAAGATACCAGATCTACTCCAAGATCCACAAGCCAACCAAACTTCCAAGAACAAGAAAATACCATATCTACTCCATGATCCACAAACCAACCAACAATCTATTAATTAACCATGTCAATCAACCCAGAGAGTCTTTGAGAACAAAACCCCTAAAAACCTAAACCCTAATTTTTTTCAAAAATTAGGCGTTTTTGAAAAAACTTTTAAATCCGTGCAACTAATCACACAGACAATCAATTAACACTAGTTAATTGATTAAACCAATTTCAGTTTTGAAAACCCCCAATTTTTAGCGTAACCCTAAAAATATTTTCAAGAACCGATATAGAGCAGATAGAGAACCTGGCTCTGATATCATGAACAAATATAGAATCAAACCACCAATCTTGGATCTTAACCCAAGTTTTTTGTTAAAACAACCACAAACCATGTAAACAATATCAATAACTTATCTAAATCAGTTATAACAGCCATAAGAACTAACCAATGAAACCAAACCAAAATCCCCCACTGCTACTCAGTTGAGGATCTATTATCTAACTTGATAATAGTTCTATTACAAAGATCAATAAGAGAATAACAATGAATCACAGCTTAACAACTTTAGAGAAGGGTTTGTGTGTTGAGAGAATACGAGTGATATCAAATTGGGGTTATGAAGATCTGAGAGAATAATCCAGCTTATATAGCCCAGCTCTGCAACTTTCTTCACTTGACAGCTTTAGTCCTTCTACTTTGTATCTCTTGTCTTATCTAGGCAACAGCTCAAACTAAACATAACTGAAACTTTACAAATGCACAAAGTTAGTCCCTGAACTATATAAAAGCCAGAATAAGATTATTCTTTCATCATGTTGTTTATGAATAAAAAGAGTTGTTTATCAATAAACAGTGATATTCATCAATAAAATTATGTGTTCATTAATAAATATGGCTATTCATTAATAAAGATAGTTGTTTATCAATAAAAATAGTACTTCTTGAATAAAAATAGTTGTTTATTAATGAAAAAGTCATTCATCATTATTTGATCATCATAAGCGTTGGTTATCAATAAAAATAGTTGTTTATCAATAAAATAG
Source organism: Artemisia tridentata subsp. tridentata (assembly GCA_021014915.2). Taxonomy (NCBI): domain Eukaryota; kingdom Viridiplantae; phylum Streptophyta; class Magnoliopsida; order Asterales; family Asteraceae; genus Artemisia; species Artemisia tridentata. The sequence goes on along the minus strand of CP139507.1, from coordinate 357,218,168 downwards.
TTGTTTATCAATAAAACAAATTTGTTTGCGTTGTTCATTAACAAAACTTTTTTAGACATTTTATCAAACACTTTGTGTGTACTAAATATGTGTGAAACGTCTTTTTCAAAATGCTATATCTCACTCATATTATATCAGAATTGAGTGATTCAAATTTTAGGTAAAGAACGGCAAAAAATCTACAACTTTTGTGTTTTAAATTTTGCGTAATTCAGCCTTTAAAGTTAGACAAAAATAGCGCCGAAGATGACGAAAATTTTAAGAAAATTAGAACTCACTTAAAATCTATAAAAAAAAAAAATGGTTGCGATTAATATACCAAAATGCATATCAATTTAAAGAGAAGTAAATTATGGAAATTACGGTGAAATCGGTATTTTGTAAAAGATTGTGGTTTTGAAAGTTATGATAATTTTAAGTTTGAGAGTGAAATTAAAAAACGGGTCAAATGACCAAACTGCCACCTTTAACCAAAATTTTTATTATTCTCTTTACTGGCCATTTTATGAAGATGAGATTGATCTGGCTTAAAACACTTTTTATTTTTTTATACACTTTGCATATGATGCTTCTCCTCCCTCTCGTAATACTACCTCCGTCCCAAAATAAATGTCCAGTTTGACTTTCCAAAGTCAAATTTGTTCAACTTTGACCTTATCTATTTTTGTGGGTGTTATATAATACTTGATGCAAAATATATGAATGGATTGGGTTTTAAGTGTATTTTTCGGTAGTATAATTTTTCATCAAGTATAATATAACACAAAAAAATATATTTAAGGTAAAAGTTAAACCAGTTTGACTCTAAAAAGTCAAACTGGACACTTATTTTAGGACGGAGGGAGTAAATGGTTTAGCTGTCTCAAAGTTGCCAAATTTAGATTTAACTTAGTTTAGAATGTTGGTCTTCTTCATTAGGACTTTGTTATTAATTCTTAAGCAAATGTAGAGAGAGGATACTTTCTTTGAACTAATGTGGCAAGACAACAGGAGAATCATCATTTTCCAGATATTTTAAGAGAAATAGCTTACCTAAGTATGCTTATAAAATGATAAAATAACACAAGTATTCTTGTTTGAAGGTTGCTTAACAACCTTAAAGCTAATAACCCAATTATCTCAATGCTACTTGTCATTTGAGGTTGAAAATGCTGATATACTGATATTATTGGCAAGACTCTTGCACAATTATGGATACTTGCCACCTGTATAGTTTCCACCAACCAAAGTAAAGTCTTAATTTTTTTCTTGTTAGTTTATAATTATCCAAAACAGTATCTGCAGATTCTCTATAGACTCTATATATGTACTTACTCCTTTGTGCTTTCTAATTCATAACTCAATAAGCCTTTCCTTGCTTAGTAACTCACATTCATCCAACAATGGCTTCTATCTGTTACTTTTACATTTTTGCACTTGCACTAGTATCTATCACTAGCAATGAGATGTGCTATGCTTCACGCAATTTGCTACAAGCAAATCCAACAGTACCACAACCACAAATACCAACAATTCCCACATTGCCACAACCACAGATTCCGACACTCCCACAACCACAAATCCCCACAATCCCGACACTTCCACAACCACAAATGCCCACACTCCCTACATTACCAACCATCCCCACAATCCCTAATATGCCCAAGGTTTCCTTGCCTCCAATGCCTTCTATGCCTACCATCCCAAACTTTCCAACTACACTTCCCAATATTCCTTTCTTTGCTCCACCGCCTTCAAAGTAGATTCTGGACATGATCATAGTATCATATCGGGAGAGTCATTGATTCTACTATTTATATATTCACTTTTTCTTAATTTTGTGTTTCCGCATATTGGACGCTCTGTATTTACTAGGATACATGATTGCCAAGTGTTATTTTTTAATGTATTTTCTATATTTTGTAACCTGTGTGGTGTGATATACATTCTTGTAATATATCTTTCATTTTAAGGTGAAATGTTCCATTTTTAGTCTAGACTGTGATCATGGTCTCATAGCCACACCCACTACTTAGGGGAGGCTCAGATATTTGTGATACTAATGACCGATAGCGTATGTGAATTTTAGCCCAACATACTAGCTAAAACTCATACTCTCGCATAAGGCCCAAGACAAGCCTACACAAGGCTAGGGACCGCCACAATGACGTACCATACATAAACAATGACGTTTATTATTTATTTATTTTTTTCATTTAGGCTAGGGACCGTCACAATAACGTAACAATGATGTTTATTTTTTCTTTTCAAACCAATGATCGAATTAATTGAAATAACGAACTTGCACAATTAAAAGTATACTTTTATCTTTATAAAATTTATTAAAACTTGAACCCTTTATCATATTCGTCGGAGAAGATGGTGGATGCCGGAATACTCGCCGGAGAAGATGATTGTTGCCGGTATAAATAAAGATGATGAGTCAACGTCTTCTTAGTGAGAATTTAATCTTTTTGGTAGCGTTGGCTTTTGTTTTTAGTACTTCTTTTCAGTCAACCATCTGTTCTTGAACTTAAATAATTGTGGTACTAGACATCGAGTACCCTTCTTCAGTGCATTCCCACCCAAAATAGTGTCGAATACCAAAATCAAGATACTTAAAAAATTTTGGTTGTAGCAAGATATCGAGAACTTTTTCCATTATAATTCCATCCCTGGTCCCACGAGTGACCACTGTTAGGTTTAATGTATAACTTTTAATATACGTATGTTCGGTTTCGAACCCGAGACTCGGGATTACACACAATAACGTGAGAGTTTCAATGGTTGAATAATTAAATATATTTAATGTATTTATTTATTCATTTCACAAACAAAATACTTAACGACAGTTAGGACTTAGCGGGTTTAAAGATAACGACCGTTAAAGGACTAATTGTGCAAAAGGGACTTAGAAGGATCTAGAACCCATGTGTGTGGGTTGGGTCGGCCGAAACCCTCATGGGCTAGGGGGCCGGATTTTGATGGCTTAGGGAACAAGTTTTGGGGTTTAGGTTTTGCCTATAAATACAATTCATTTGTATTTGGTTTACACCTAATCTTGAATCCCTAACTATAGCCAAACTTCTCTTCTTCTCTCCCTCTTGCTAAGGCTAGTCGACTTTTTCTATTCCCACTAGGGAATTCGGCTTGAGCTTTTTAGCATTAAAGTGTTTGGTTGTTAGTGATCTTGAACCTAGCTTTTTCCATTGGAACGCTAGATTACGTGTGTACAAGAACGAGTAACAACCTTATTTTAGGTTGTGTGTTGCCTTGTGTTCGATCCATATATATTCCCTATTAGGGTTTATATAACTTGTTCTTGGAGATCCGATTCCTTGTTCTTGCTAGGAATCAAATAAGGTACGTTTTCTTTTAGTTATTTAATTATATGTTTATGATCCAATCCGCTGCGTGATCTATATGATTATGTGTTTATAGTATTTTATGATTCACAAAAACCAACAGTGGCATCAAGAGCCTCGTTTTAAACATGTAATTAATTACTAAAACCCTAAAAATTGAATCTTGTAGAGATAACATGCAATTAATAGTCTAGGGTTTGTTTTATTTTTTTTTATAAACCCTAATATGGGTCGACACCCATATATATAAAAATTAGGGTTTTAGGTTTTTTAATTAAAACTTGTAGAAACCCTATGATTGCATGCAATTTTTAAGACTAATTAATGAATACCTTATGTGATGTCATTAATTAGAAAACGGACTAATAATTATATTGACATGATAATATGGACTACATGATTATGTGATCAATATGGGATCCATGACAAAATCTTGCATATTTTGTCATGGTTTGATTTGTATGTTTGATTGAATTATTTGCTACATGATTTGTATAATAAATCTTAAATTGGGGAAGACCTCAATATATATTAATTAATAAGTTATGTGCAATGTGGTATCTAATTAACCAAAACTTACGCGGCCAAGTTATTTGGCGTCTGTGGACCATTGGGCACAATGAGCTCGAAAACCAATGGGAGTTTTGTTAATTACATACATTTAAAATTACACATAGAATTAATATTAGGATTTATTGAAAAAGGTTTGCATGTGGCTATATGATATCGTGGATGATCATATATTTGTTATTATGTGTTTATTTATTTTTTGTAATTACTTGATCTTTTGTGTTTAATATTATGATGGATTGTAACTACAAAAGAGGGTAATTTTCAAATAAAAAATAAATAAGACTAATAACTATGAAACCTTTTGTAGTAATTTTATTTATTGCCAAGTCTTATGTGCCGATAGTGGTTCGCTTCGCACGGTAATTTGCTCCCACGCGAGACTAGCAATTAATAAATTACTACATAAAATTGTTTTAGCAAGAAAATCATATTTTTTTAGTTGATTGATTGCGACTGTACAAAAGTGGTCGAAGCGGCGGACCTATTATTGACAAACTATAAAGTGGGTTTAAGGTTGGTTCACATTAAATTGTGACCTTAGAGGGGCACGGTTTTAACCAGCTTCGGCGGCTATCGTCCCTCCGCTCGTCTGTGCGTCAATAATAGACTTACCAAGTACACCATGAAAAAGTACGAAGCATCTTAAGGCAATGTTGTAATTTGCTCAACGCATCAATTAAAAAATTTGATGATTTGAGCTACGAATGAGTAAACGGTTTTGTTTTTGAAAATATATATGATACAAAGATGAATGCATGACATCTTTGTACATATTTTTTTATTTTAAACATCAAAATTTATTACCCTAAAAATTTAAGTAATATGCCGACCAATTAACATGGAAACACCTAAGATGACATTCTATCATTACTAGCAGCCTCAGCTGATGTGATGATTCAAAGAATGAAGTCAATAGGGGTAAATTGAGCACTTCCATTACTAGCAGCCTCAGCTGATGTGATGGAACGGCGTCAATTTACACGTTTCTAAATTGGTTAACTTAATTGAGCACTTTCATTACTAGCAGCCTCAGCTGATGTAATGAAACGGCTTCAAAGCATAAAGATTTGGGGATGAAACATGCTTACATTTTGCAACCGAGGTTGGCAATATAATGTAAGTCCCATGATTTCTAGGAATTGCAATTGAAAATTGGCAATTGGGTGATCCCGTACCTTGTTGAGTACTTTCATTGCTAGCAGCCTCAGCTGATGTAATGAAACGACGTCAATTAGGATCCTAGTTTTCAGTGAAAATTAAATGGTTTTTTAACCAATGGGTGTTTAATTTTCTTGAAATGTTTATTATCGAAAGTACTAACTTTTGAACTTTTTTCTGTAGAAATGGCCCAACCCGGAAACTCGTCAAACTTAACCTCTTGTTTCAAGATGATGCTTGAAAAAGAGAAATTGACTGGGACTAAGAATTTTAACGATTGGTATCGCTATCTAAGGCTTGTTCTTAGGATTGCCAAACGTTATGAATGTCTTACTGAGGACCTTCCGGTTGCTCCTCCTGCTAACTCGCCTAATGAAATACTTAGGGAGTTCAATGAAGCTTATGACAAGCACAATGATGCGGCTTGTCTCATGCTATCGGGAATGGACACTCAACTGGTAAAACAGTTTGAGAAATATGGCCCAAAAAACATGATTGAGGAACTAACACGCATGTTTCAGAAACCTCCCATGGCTGAATTATATGATGTACTTGACAACTTAGGCAAGTGCAAGCAGGAAGCAACAACACCCGTAAGTACTCATGTGCTTGAAATGAAAGGTTATCTTGACCAATTAGATGCACTTGATTGCGGGTATTTGGAAGACGTTAAAGTTGGCCTCATCAACAAATCCCTCAATGAGGAATTGTATGGTGACTTCGTGCGCAACTTTAACATGCATTGCAAGGGGAAGACATTTTCTGAATTGCATGCAATGCTCATTGAACATGAGAAGGGACTCACTAAGAAAGCTCCTACACCTGCTGTTATGGCAATTAGAGGTGGTAGGGTAGCTAAGCCCGGTAAACCGAAACATGTGAACAAGAAAGGAAAGGGCAAAGCTGACAAGGGCAAGCAGATTGTGACTTATCAGCAAAAGCCAAAGAAGCAGAATCCTCCTCCCAAAAAGGATCATCCTAAAAAGGATATGGCTGCTTGTCACCACTGCAATACTCCTGGACATTGGAAGAGGGACTGTCCATTGCTAATTGAGGAGTGTCGCAAGAATAAGAATGCCAAGGCTGGGCAGGGCGCCAACACTTCAGGTATTTTTATGGTTGAATTGTTTTCTTTTCCTCGTAAGCAAAATGCCTGGATATATGATACAGGATGTGGTACTCACATTTGTAATACATCGCAGGGGCTTAGAGGAGCGAAGAAGCTGAACTATGGGGAATGCTACTTGTACGTGGGAAATGGAATACGTGCAGCAGTAGAAGCCATAGGGACTTTTGAGCTAGTTTTACCTTCTGGTTTAATTTTAGTGTTAAACAATTGTCATTACGCACCTTCTATTGTTAGAGGTGTTGTTTCAGTTTCTTTGTTATTGGATTTGGGTTTTAAGCATACTTTTAATGATAATGGAATTTCTGTTTCTTTAAATTCTGTTTTTTACTTTAATGCTATTCCATTAAATGGTGTGTTTGAAATTGACATGGAGAACCATGTATCCAATAGAAATAATTCTATGTATAGCATCGGAAATAAGATAGTCAAGTCTAACTTGGACTCGTCTTATTTATGGCATTGTCGCCTTGCCCACATAGGCAAGAAACGCATGGAAAAGCTGCTAAGTGATGGGCTTTTACCTAATATCAATGATGATTCAGTTGATAAATGCGAATCTTTCATATCTGGGAAGATGACGAAGAAACCTTTCCATAGCAATATGGAAAAGGCTTTGGATCTACTTGGATTGATACACACGGATGTGTGTGGTCCACTTAGACACGTGTCGAAACGCGGTGCTACCTACTTCCTAACCTTTACGGATGACTATAGTCGTTATGGTTGTGTTTATTTACTTAAACACAAACATGAAGTCTTTGAGACATTCAAGGTTTTTAAAAGTGAAGTGGAATTACAACTCGGTAAGAAGATTAAGGCTCTTCGATCCGATCGTGGTGGTGAGTATTTGAGCCAAGAGTTCAAAGATTATCTAGCTGAGTGTGGCATTGTCCAACAACTCACTTCTCCTTATACTCCACAACAAAATGGTGTATCTGAAAGGAGAAATCGTACATTGCTTGGCATGGTACGATCTATGTTTAATCTTACAACTCTTCCCTTATCCTTTTGGGACTATGCTCTTGAAAGTGTTGTTCGCATACTTAATATGGTTCCAACTAAGAAGGTTGATAAGACTCCATATGAATTATGGACTGGAAAAGCTCCCAACTTGTCTTACTTAAAGATCTGGGGTTGTGAGGCGTTTGTTAAACGTGACTCACCTAACAAGCTCCAACAAAGATCTGTTAAGTGCATCTTCGTAGGATACCCTAAGGAAAAAAGGGGTTACTACTTTTACTTCCCACCAGAAAATAAAGTCATTGTGGCTAGATATGGTGAATTCCTTGAGGAGAGTTTCTTGACTCAAGAATTTAGTGGGAGAGTGTATGATCTTGAAAATGATCAAGAAGATGTGTCACCTTCTGAGAACACTAACACACTTCCGGTGGAACCTGAAAGTTTAGGTCCTCCACCTGAAGTGGAAGTGGTACCCGTCCGTAGGTCTTCAAGATCTACAAAGGCTCCTGAACGTCTATGTTTAAACATAGATGATGAGGAAACTATGCTATTGGATCACATTGATGAGCCAACTAGTTATAGGGCTGCCATTAATAGTCCTGAAAAGGATAAATGGTAGGTAGCCATGGATGGGGAAATGCAATCCATTAAAGACAATAAAGTCTGGATTGAAGTAGACCTTCCACCCAATGCTAAGGTAGTTGGGTGTAAGTGGCTCTTCAAGAAAAAGACTGACATGGATGGCAACATACACACCTACAAAGCTCGTTTGGTGGCTAAAGGCTTTACCCAAACATACGGTGTTGACTATGAGGAGACCTTTTCTCCTGTGGCCGACATTAGAGCTATTAGGATTCTTATAGCCATAGCTGCCTACTATGACTATGAGATTTGGCAAATGGATGTCAAAACCGCCTTTCTGAATGGTCGCCTAGATGAAGATATCTATATGGCGCAACCTGAGGGGTTTGTGAATCCACAATTTCCTGAGCGTGTATGCAAACTTCAAAGATCCATTTATGGATTGAAGCAAGCATCCAGGAAATGGAATAAGAAATTTGATGAGGAAATCAAGAAGTTTGGATTTACTCAAAATTTCGATGAGCCATGTGCATACCACAAAGTTAGTGGGAGTAACAATACTTTTCTTGTCCTATATGTCGATGACATATTAATCATGGGAAATCACATACTGAGTCTTGATGAAGTTAAGAATTATCTATGTGATTGTTTTCCATGAAGGATTTAGGAGAAGCAACGTATATCCTTGGAATCAAAATCTATAAAGACAGATCTAAACGGTTAATCGGTTTAAGCCAAAGTGCTTACATGGATAAAATATTGAAGAGATTCAATATGCAAAATTCCAAGAAGGGATATTTGCCCATGCAAGTGGAACACGGCTTATACAGCGAAATGTGTGCTTCTACACCTAAAGAGGTAGCATACATGAAGAAAGTTCCGTATGCTTCGGCAGTAGGATCTATCATGTATGCAGTTAGATGTACAAGGCCAGATGTGGCATTCGCTCAAAATTTGACCAGTCGTTATCAGCAGAATCTAGGATAAGATCACTGGCATGCTGTAAAGAACATTCTTAAGTATTTAAGGAATACTAAAGATATTGTGGAACGTTTGTTGTTCGAAGTTCAAACACTTGGGATATGAATCTTAGTAATGTGTTTGAAAGATATTTATGTATTGAATGTGTTTAGCATGCGGAATCTACTACAACACACTTTAAAAGAACACAAGGTGGTGAGTTTAAGTAAATGAGTGAATGCAATGAACAAATAACACAACTTTTGGTTAACACAAAACGATTCAATATTATTGATGAAATAATACGGATGATCTAAATATCACCAGGATTACAAAGTAATCTTGAATCTTTGATTGTAAAAAGGATTTGTGATTCGAAGTAACTAAGTTACTTGAGAGATAGTTTGGTTTGTGGTTATTAGTTGTGAAAGATGCATGCATGAAGAAGTGACTAAGATATCCTTTTATAAGATAAGGATATCTTATTACATGTTGTCAAGTAGATGAATATAATACTATACTTTGACTATATTGGCGCCTACAATTAAATACAACTACCCATGTACACTCTGATATATTCTTCTGTCATCACAGAAGACTATTCTACTTCTACATAACGTATAACAATGTACAAAGACTAATAATTCAACTAAATATCTATTACAAAATATCTAATCGACTTGACATAAGCTTGGCAGGCTCTTCATTATCTAGCATTACCTTCTACCCAGAAGGTACTGGTAGAACATCTTCGTACATAACAAAATCAACTAGCAGGCTCTTCATCGACTTGGCAGGCTCTTTGACTTTGATCATTTTATTCCCAACAATCCTCCCCTAAACTTGTTATTTCCATTAAAATACACAAGTTTCTGATGAATAAAATACATACCTTGAGGATTTGAGAACTCTTCCAAAAACCTTTACTTCCTATCCTTCCTTTTTCTTTCACATTGTTCAAATATGCTCCTTAGCAAACTTTGAACAATTTCTGAGTTTTCATCATCTTTGTCATACCTTAATCTCTTAGAGATCATAGTTGAGAGCACTTCATAACTAAGTGGATACTCTTTCTCAGCCAACATAAAGAGTTCAATCCCACTTGATGTGTACAAATGATGAACACTGCAATGACTTAGGAATTCCCAGGTTGTAGATGGATCATAATATGGAAATTTCCAATAATCATCTTTGGTATCAGGATCAAACATCCTATTGAATTCAACCCATAATTCCTGTTCCTTAACATCATTGCTAGAATTTGTGGCTAGCCTAATCTGCACTAGATTCCACAATTCTTCCAAATCTGCTCTATCAGATGCTCTAACTAAATTTTCAAAATTCTTGAAGATAGCAGACTGTCCCCCAACCCTTGATATTTTCCATGACTTACCAAATCTATCATGGTGTATTTCCCAATCAATTATAGGGTGTCTAGACCTAATTGGATCAGCATGTATGATAGTAGGTAAAGTTATCAACATTTTACTTACTTGCTCTGTGTCCATTTTTGCTACTTCTTTCATCTGAGCATCTTCCTTCTTCTTTGAAGACCTTTCTTGTGTGTGTTCAGGAGGAGTGCAGTGGTTCTTCTTGTATGCTTCAATGTATAGATGCTGCAACTCTTCAAATGATTTTCTTTTGAGTTGATGATCCTTCCAATTTGCTGACCTTTTCAGATATAACTTGAAGAACTTCATCTGCTCTTTCTGATCATGTGGCAATTTAAACCCTTTCTCCTTATACTGCATGATCTGCTGAAATACATCATTTAAGGCTTCTTCTCTATACTTTTTGGTGATGAATTCTTCAAGCTTGGCTGTCTTTTCTTCTACACTGAGAGACTCATCATCCACATACACAGAGGCTTGACCTCTTACAATTGGATCAATAGAGATAATCCATTGTAGTTGTGCATCAAATATTTGTGCAGCTTGAGAATCAATAAGAGCTTGAGCAGCTTCTTCAGCATCTTTCTGCTCTTTCATTGCTTCAAGCATTCTTGAAGCTTCATTAGCTTTTAGCTCTTCTTCTTGAACTCTTTTGGCCTCTTCTTCTCCTAAAATCATCTGAATTTGCTGAGTTCTTTTCAACTTCTTGGACTTTGGCTCATCTTCAATCAGAATACCTTTGCCCTTATCCTTTGGAGGTGAATCTTGTGATGGAGCAGAGGATTGCTCATCAGCAACTAAAACCCTCTTTCTCTTGTACACTCTCTCAGCAGACCCTTTATACCCCATAGCCAATAGCCTTTCTCTCCTAGCAGACTCTTCTTCTGCCCTAGCAGGCTCTTGCCCTGCTCCAACAGGCTCTTGCCCTGCTCCAACAGGCTCTTCATCATAAACTTGAGTTCCATCATGGAATTCAAATTGAGCCTGTTCCTCCTCTTCATCCTCATCTTCAGACCTATCCTTCCTCCCCTTTTTGGAAGAGTGATCTATCCTATCAGCATCTGACTGTGAAGAACTAGATAAAACAACCTTTGCAGACTTTTTACCCTGTAACTTCTTCACTTCACCCTCCAATTTCTTGACCCTCTTGACCAATTTGATGTTGATCTTAGAAAATCTCTCACTTTGACTTTTAAGAGCATTCTCTAAGAATTTCACCTTGTCTTTCAATTCTTGCAATGTCTGAGGTGATTGGGTTTGTGATATATGATGTGGTGATGGTGGTGGTGTTTCAGATGGTACTGGAGATGGTATTGGTGTTGTTTGTTGTGTTGGTGAAATGTAACCATGTGAAGAACTGGATGATTGTGTATCAGCAGATGGTGTGGGTTCTTCTGGATGTTGTGGTACCATTTCATCAAAAAGTGGAACTTCCTCCCCTCTAAAACCAATTCTCATATTTGAAAATACTTTGTGAGAAAGTTTTGGTGTTTCATAAACTGAGTCTGTGGGAAGCAACACATGTTGTAATTTTCCAATGATGCATCCAATAAATCTTGGATACATCAAAAACTTTGTTTTACTTTTCACATTGTTTATCAATCCTTCAAAAATATATTTTGAAAAGTTGTATTTTCTGTTTGTTGCTAAGCAAATGAGAGCAGAGGCCATGTTGCCACTAAATTGCTCCCAAGAGGTTTTCTTCTGGCTCAAACAGTGAAGGATTGTGTGAATAAAAAATCTCCATTGTGGAGTAAGATGCTTTTTCAGAAAAGTGAGTTTGTTGGACTCAGCATGATACCCCATTCTTTGTAAATTTTCAAAAATTTCAGTATCTGGTAATTGACTAATACCATCAGAATCATCCAAATGAAGATGTCTTCTTATGGATGACTCAGTAAGAGTCAAATGCTTACCATCCACTTTGGCTTTTATTCTTTGGTCCCCATTTTCAGAAGTTTTAATTTTAGCAGATTGCCAAAATTGTAAAATTTGATTTTCATAAATAGTGGGATTGACTAGTAAAGCAAACCTGATGTAGGAGTTGTTTAAAAAGTCCACTACTTGATGAAATGAGGCATTATCCTCTGACTTCTCCAAAAATGCTAACTGATTGTGACGTTGGACAAAATCTAGATCAATTATGGAAGCCATAATGAAAATTTTGAATATGATGGTGGGATTTGTTGGTAGTACTGGTAGAAGATAAAAGGTGTATGTGAATTATGATAGTGACTGATGAAAGAAGATATGAGAGAATTACTTTTAACCGACAATTAGAAAGATTAAAATAAGTAAATGAAAAGGCGGTTAAAAAGATCTTTTATATGTAAAATATAATATAATATAATCATCAGTGAATTACATAACTACCCCAACGACTAATTTTAACTACCAGGCCAAATGGCTAAAACTTTTTCTGACAGGCTCAACGGCTATCTGGCAGTACCTTTTTATACTAGCAGTACCAATTTTGAACTACCAGTACCTTTGAAAGTTTTATAAAAATCCCTTATAGTTTTTAGCAAACTACCAGCTATTAACGGATTTGAGTTGTCTTTACCAAAAGCCGTTTGCTTATGGACTAGCTAACTATTTACAATTAAGTATGGTTAGTTAACAACCATATAGTTTTTGGTAAACTATCAACCATCAACGGATTTGATTTGTCTTTACCAAAAGCCGTTTGCTTAAGGACTAGCCAACTCTTAAGTTTGTGAAAACTTGGTGAGCTGAATACCAAAAGCCAGGATGGCCCAAAGATGGTGCAATTTCCTTGGATGGAGGAAATTTAGAAAGGCAATGATGCTGTGTATCTTGGATGATTGGTTCAACAAGTGAAATCATCTAATGTCATGCCTTTGAGTTGAAACCTTTCTTAGTTTGATCTAGATAGAACTTTCTCCTTTGAGAAATGCTTCATCCCTTCTAGATATGTGATCTAACTCTATCTTTTTCAACTCTGCATCATCTTGTATGCTCTTGTCTTTCCTTTCATTAATTGGTGTTTCTTCCATTCTTGGCTATCAATTCCTCCCCTGAGATTGTTATCTCTCCTGAAATGAATATAACTTTTGTTGCTCCTTTCTGTTTGGAAGAACTCTTGTTTTGTTATCAACCTGAAATGTGTTAGTTGCAAACCAAAAGAACAAAGTGCAAAGCACTTGATCTATAGCATTTTAAACATTCAAGCCTTTAAATGAACAAAACATAGCAATTTTGTATCAGCAGGACCAATTATGAACTAACAGGACCTTTTGACTAACTAGCAGTACCATGTTTAAAAGTCAATACCAGTTAATTTTATGAACAAAAACATATGATTTTCAAAGATTTATCATTCCAATACCTCCTACAAGATATTTGAATCTACCTAAATCAAAAGCTTTGGTGAGAAGGTCTGCATAATTCTTTTCAGAATCAATTTTAACAACTTGAATTAACCTTTTCTCATTGCAATCCCTTATGAAATGGTGTCTGATTTCAATATGTTTTGTTTTTGAGTGTTGAACTGGGTTTTTAATGATACAAATAGTACTGCTATTGTCAATATAAATAATGGTGTTAAGAAAATTGTACCCATAGTCAAGCAATTAATTTTGGATCCAAAGAACTTGCCCACAACAACTTGCACCAGCAACATATTCTGCTTCAGTTGTAGAATTGGCCACCATTGTTTGTTTCTTGCATTGCCAAGAGATTAGTCTGCAACCAAGAAATTGACATCCACCAGTTGTGGATTTTCTGTCTAGTGTTGCACCAGCATAGTCACTATCCGAATAAGCCACCAATTCAAAAGATGATTCCCTTGGATACCAAAGACCCAACCTAGGTTGTCCCTTAAGATATCTAAAGATTCTTTTGACTGCTGTGAGATGAGAGATCTTGGGATGTATTTGAAACCTTGCACATACATATACTGAGAACATGATATCTGGTCTTGATGATGTAAGATACATCAAGGACCCAATCATAGATCTATAATTGTGCAAATCCATATCTTCTCCTTCAGCATCCTTGAGTAGCCCTTTGTCTGGATCCATTGGTGTACTTGCAACCTTAGAATCAGCAAAATTAAATTTTCTTAGGATCTCTGTTACATATTTATCTTGGCTGATAAATATGCCTTCTTTGGATTGTTTCACTTGGAGACCCAAAAAGAAAGTAAGTTCCCCCATGGAACTCATCTCAAACTTACTGTGCATAAGTTTTTCAAATTCTACACACAAGTCTTGGTTTGTTGATCCAAAGATTATGTCATCAACATAAATCTGCACTAGCAAGATGTCTCTCTTTGTTCTTTTGATAAACAAAGTTGGATCAATCCTGCCTCTTTGGAATCCACTTTTTAGTAGGAAACAAGCCAATGTTTCATACCATGCCCTTGGAGCTTGGTGTAGGCCATACAAAGCCTTGGTAACCTTGTAAACTTTATCTGGATACTCAGCATCAATGAAGCCTGGAGGTTGAGATACATATACTGGTTCTTCAATTTCACCATACAAAAATGCACTCTTAACATCCATTTGATAGACAGTGAAGCCTATGAATGAAGCATAGGCTAAGAAAAGCCTAATTGCTTCAAGTCTTGCAACTGGAGCAAACACTTCTTCATAATCTACCCCTTCCTCTTGAGTATATCCTTGTGCTACCAATCTAGCCTTGTTCCTGATCACTATACCCCTTTCATCCTTCTTGTTTCTGAACACCCATTTGGTTCCAATTGCCCTATGACCTCTTGGCAAATCAACCAATATCCAAACCTTCTGAATCTTGAATTGGAGAAGCTCTTCTTGCATAGCTTCCACCCAACTTGCATCATCTAAAGCTTTGTTTATATTTTTGGGTTCAGCCTGAGATAGAAAACATGAAAAACAGGCATATATTGGAATTATCATTATTCTTTTCTTCATAAATAGAGGAGATAAACCCTTCTTTATCTGAAGATAAGACTTGAGATAAACCAACTTGAGATCTTGTTCTAACACCAGAAGTTATGCTTCCAATCACATCATCAGTTGAGTGATCTTTGAGAAGTCTAGTGTTTGGTGTTTTAGGAACTTCATATGTAGTTGGAAGATTGCTAATCCCAACTTCTTCTTGAAAAGAATCATCTATTTGAATATTCAATGGCTCAGCAGTACCAATACTTGTACTAGCAGGACCATCTGAAGAACTGGCAGTACCATTGTCATTTGCACCACTTTCTTGATTCTCTTGATTCTGAGTTCCTTGATCTTCTTCATTGCCTTCATTTGTTGTGTCTGAAGGTCCTTCTTCACTTGAAGATAGATCCATACTTTTCCAAATTGGCATCCAGATGTAATCTTGATTTTTAGGAGTTTCAACATTGTCTTCAGAACCTGCATTTTCATTAGCATTTGTACCTGTAACAGGCACATAATTCATAGATTCTGAAAGCCTATCAACATCAAACATCCAATCTGGTCCAACTCCTTTCACATTTGCTAGTTTCTCTTGAAACTCTATGTGAAGATTTTCTTCTACTAGCCTAGTGCAAGTGTTAAACACTCTATAGGCCTTACTCTGCAAGGAATACCCTATCAAAAAGCCAACATCTGCTTTTCCATCAAATTTGCCTAAATGATCTTTGGTATTGAGAATAGTGACATGACAACCAAAAGGTCTCATAAAACTTAAAGATGGTTTTCTACCAAAGAAAAGTTCATAAGGTGTTTTTCTATGTGGTTTTGTCACAAGAACCCTGTTTTGTACATAACAAGCAGTACCAACTGCTTCAGCCCAAAATGAAATAGGCAACTTAGAGTCTACTAACATAGTTCTAGCAGCCTCTATAAGTGTTCTATTCTTTCTTTCTGCTACTCCATTTTGCTGAGGTGTTCTAGCTACACTAAACTCTCTTTTTATGCCTTTTTCCTTGCAAAAGTCATCCATAACTCTATTCTTGAACTCTGTCCCATTGTCACACCTGATGATTTTGACTTTCTTATCAGATTGGTTTTCTACCTCTGTGATATAGGTTTTAAGTATCTCACTAGTTTCATGTTTAGATCTTAAGAAGAAAACCAATGAAAATCTGCTATAGTCATCAGTAACAACCAGACAATATTTCTTTCTATTCAAGCTGCACACATTAGTAGGACCTAAGAGATCCATATTAAGCATATGTAAAGCCTGAGAAATAGAGTTTTGGGTCTTGGGCTTACAAGAAGCTCTATGTTGTTTGCCTTTTAGGCAGTCAACACAAGTTTGGTCGTTTTGGAAAATCCTTTTGGGTAAACCTCTTACTAAATCATATTTTGCAATAGTGTTGATTGTTTTAAAGTTTACATGACCAAGCCTTCTATGCCAAATCATAGATTCATCCAATGAGGCCTTTGCTACCAAACAAGTTAAACCTTCCTTGGGATCAATGTTCTTTAAATTGACACTATACATATTGTTCCTTTTTGGAATTTTAAGAAGTATCTGACTCTCATCAGGCATCTTAAAATCAGAAGAAAGAACCATACATTCATTGTCAGTAAAAAGAACATTGTTCTTTTTGTCACACATTTGTGAGACACTAAGAAGATTAAACTGAAGTTCTTTCACAAAATACACATTTTCAAAATCTAGTTTACTGGTTTTGATAGTACCTTTACCAGTGATCTTTCCTTTTATTCCTCCCCCAAAGGTAACATATCCTCCATCAAATGTTTTGAAATCTGAGAGGAATGACATGTTGCCTGTCATATGCCTGGAGCACCCACTATCAACAAATCCTTGATCTTCAATATCAGTTGAATGTTCCTGCACATGAATAAACATATTAGTTTCCTTGGGGTACCCAAGCCATGACAGACTTGGGTTTGCCTCTTGCATCAATGAAGTCAAACCTTTTCAGGATTGTTGATGCACCTTTTGATTTGATTGGTTTCCAAATCCAACATGCTGAGGACTTAACAACACTTTCCCTTCTAATCCATTGTGTGGTCTTTGGTCTATCAGTAGCAATTTTGGCAATACCAAATTTGGCAGTACCATTTGGTCTAGCAGGACCTTTTGGTCTAGCAGGACCTTTGGTTTTTGGTGTCCAAATTTTTGTTTTAACCACATTTATCTTTTGAATAGGACTTTTCTCAACTTTTGGTACACTTTTGAAAGTGTTTCTTGTACCCTTTTCAGTTGGTTTTGTAATAGCAGGCTTATGTTGTCTAACAGTATGTTTAACATTTGTGGTGTTAGACTTAACAAAACTTTTTCTGGGGTGAGTAACATTTGTTTTAGACTTTGATTTACTCCCAGAAACCCATTTATTACAATAAGCATGAAGATGATTAAAGCTACCACAATAATAACAAGCTTTATTAAACATAACAAAGTCATCACCTAGTTGTTGTGACTTTAGGTTGTTCCAATTTCTTTGGCTTCCCCTAGGTTTGTTATTACATTTTTCACAACTTTCAACTGTCTTCAAAACAGCTTTAGTCTTAGCTTTAACTTCTACTTTCTTAGGACTAATTGGTCCTACTTTGATTCCTTTGATAGGAATAGTCTGATCTTCATCATCATCAGATACCCAATCCT
Organism: Artemisia tridentata subsp. tridentata; assembly: GCA_021014915.2. Classification (NCBI taxonomy): domain Eukaryota; kingdom Viridiplantae; phylum Streptophyta; class Magnoliopsida; order Asterales; family Asteraceae; genus Artemisia; species Artemisia tridentata. The sequence continues at coordinate 357,200,520 of CP139507.1, read as the reverse complement.
CAATAATTAGGACATCTGGTCTCTTATCAGTGAGCACCTTAGAGAGTGGAACATTCTTAGCACTCTCAGAAGGTTCACTTATCACTACAGGTTTATCCAATGGTTTGTTAACAAATTCATGTAAACCTGATACAGCAAGATCACTACCTTGGGGACATGGAATTCCTCTATAAGGAGGTGGACATTCATTGTATCCTATCCCTGATTTTATTCTTTTATTCAACTGATTCTCTACTATGCTCTTAGTACACTCAGAAGCATTTTTCAATTTAGTAACAGTCAGTTGAATATTATCTCTAGCCAAAGTCACTTTAGTGCACTCAGTCCTTACCATTTCAATTTCTGAATCTTTCAAAAATATTTGTCTATTAAGAGCAGCTTTAGCATCAGAAAATGTGAGTTCATTTTCTCTATAGTGAATGATTTGTTTTTCTAGCTTGGACATACCACACTTATGGTCAAATAAGGTTTGATTGGTTTTTCTATGTTCTAATACTTCTGTATCATAAGCTTTACTTATGATTTTTAATTCTTTAAAAGATTCACAATCATTAGGACATTTTATAATTTGTACCTCAGGGGTGGAGAATGCCATCAAAGCCAATTCATCAGAAGTTGACTCATCTTCACCCATGAAACTCCAATCAAAACCCATGCCATCAATAGCAACCATTGCTTTTGGCTCTGCAACTTCAACAACCTTACTCTTGCTTTCAAAGCTTCCTTTCTTCTCAAAGCTTCCTTTATTCCTGTTTTCAAACCCTCTACCCTTGTCATCCTGCTTCTTAGGTCTTCTACACTCTCTAGAGTAGTGACCTTTCATGTGGCAGTTGTAACACTCCACCTTTGACTTATCATAGCCAGCAGGCTCATTTCCATCTATCAGAATCTTCTTGCCAGTCCTCATCATCAACTTCTTGGCTCTAATGCTTAAAAGTGAAAGTTGCCACTTTATGTCCATTTCTTCAAGATCATCAGGATGAATCTCTTGAAGGTCTTCAAATGATAATACGGACCCATTGTGCTGAGATGTAAGAAAAGCACACCCAATTGTTTCATCTAATATGGATTTGGTACTACCAGAAGTACTAGCAGTACCAAAGGTTGTATTGGCAGTACCTTCTTCTCTGCTACCTTGTTCTTCATTATCAACCTTTGAGATGCTTGGGGATGAAACAAAAGCCATATTTCCTGAACTTGACCCAGTAGTCTTCTTTACTTCATGCTCTACTATTTTGAAATTATTGTAGAGATCATTGAGACTCATCTGGTCAATATCTGACTTGTTCTTCCATACAATGACATGCATAGACCATTCTGAAGGTAAACTTCTAAGAAATTTAGAGTTTAAGTCTTCTTGAGTTATCATCACTTCATGGATGGCTAACTGACTTGCAAGCTTCTGAAGTCTATTGAACATACTGTCCAAAGACTCATTGGTTGTGGCTGTGAAGTTCTCAAATTGTTGTTTGAGAAGTGTTTTCTGTGTTTTCTTGGTAGCATCATTACCACCAAACCTAGCCACAATTGCTTCAAAAAGGGTTTTGGCATCTTTGTATTTGTTAAAGATCAGAAGTTGATCATTTGGAATAGTCATCAGTAACATACTCCTTGCCTTTAGATCATTTCTCTTCTGAACTTTTTCATCTGCATTTGATGGTTGTTCTTGTATTCTTGTTACAAGAGCATCATTTACTGTTGTAGTGGTGATTTGGGGTTTAAATGAATTGCCTTGTTCAATGATCTCCCAAAGTGCATAGTCATGCACTTGAAAGTATTGTTCAACCCTTAGTCTCCACATTTCAAACTCGTTTTGCTTGAGTAATGGAAGTTTAGCTGCAACATTGGTTTGAATATGTTCAACATCCATTTTTCTTTTAAATTAGTAAATATCAAGCCTAGCTTTGATACCACTTGTGGAACGTTTGTTGTTCGAAGTTCAAACACTTGGGATATGAATCTTAGTAATGTGTTTGAGAGATATTTATGTATTGAATGTGTTTAGCATGCGGAATCTACTACAACACACTTTAAAAGAACACAAGGTGGTGAGTTTAAGTAAATGAGTGAATGCAATGAACAAATAACACAACTTTTGGTTAATACAAAACGATTCAATATTATTGATGAAATAATACGGATGATCTAAATATCACCAGGATTACAAAGTAATCTTGAATCTTTGATTGTAAAAAGGATTTGTGATTCGAAGTAACTAAGTTACTTGAGAGATAGTTTGGTTTGTGGTTATTAGTTGTGAAAGATGCATGCATGAAGAAGTGACTAAGATATCCTTTTATAAGATAAGGATATCTTATTACATGTTGTCAAGTAGATGAATATAATACTATACTTTGACTATATTGGCGCCTACAATTAAATACAACTACCCATGTACACTCTGATATATTCTTCTGTCACCACAGAAGACTATTCTACTTCTACATAACGTATAACAATGTACAAAGACTAATAATTCAACTAAATATCTATTACAAAATATCTAATCGACTTGACATAAGCTTGGCAGGCTCTTCATTATCTAGCATTACCTTCTACCCAGAAGGTACTGGTAGAACATCTTCGTACATAACAAAATCAACTAGCAGGCTCTTCATCGACTTGGCAGGCTCTTTGACTTTGATCATTTTATTCAAAACAGATATGTTTCTAGTTTTCGGGGGAAATCCAGACGCAGAACTGAATGTTACAGGTTTCTGCGATGCGTCCTTTCAGACTGATAAAGATGATACGAAGTCTCACACGGGTTACGTTTTTGACATAAATGGAGGAGCTGTGGACTGGAAGAGTAAGAAGCAGAGTACAACGGCCATGTCTGCTACAGAAGCTGAGTACATTGCTGCATCGGAAGCAGCACAAGAAGCTGTTTGGATAAGGAAATTCATTAAGGATCTTGGAGTGATGCCTTCAATAGAATTACCTATAAATGTGTATTGCGACAACTCTGCTGCAATCACATTCGCCAATGAACCTGGAGTTATGAAAGGCGCCAGACACTTTAAAATAAAGTATCACTATGTTTGAGAACAAGTCGATGATGGTGAAATAAAAGTAGTCAAAGTTCACACAGATGACAATCTGGCTGATCCTTTCACGAAGGCATTACCTAAGGAAACGTTTAATCGTCATGCTCAGGGTATTGGTCTTCGTTTAGCAGATAGTTTCATGTAAATCTGTTGGATTAGTATTTCGATAGGGACATGTAAACAATTATTATTTTAATGAAATAAAGTGCGGATAACGTTTATTATCATTATTAATATTTGTGTCCTATATTTGCATGTTTAAATCCGTGAATAATTTATTTATTCTAAATAGTCCGTTGTCAATTAATAATATGGGAATATTATTGAACTAAGACAAATGTGAGGATTGGTAGAATGTACTGTAAGGTTGAGACACCAATGTCACATGATATTCAATATTGGATAAATTGAATATAGGACTCATCCCAACCACATGATTATACTTTATGGATCATAGTCATCAAGTATATCATGAATATTTATCCTCAGACTTGAGATGCCAGATAATTGCCGAGGATGTAGCTCATTTTCTGTGAGATAGTCTAACGCTATCCGTAAAAGGTAGTTATAAGGGCTATTTTCAGAAATGATGCGAAGTTCGAGGGTTATGCTCGCAGTCAATAAGGGATTTGTTCCTTCAACTTTGTGTTGAAGTTTAATACTGCTTGGCCACTCGTATGATTGACAAGATGTTTGTGTGCGCACGCCCAAAGTCTATCTGGAAGACGTTCAGATGTTTTGGTAATCTTGTTCAATTATGTATAAACGAGAAACTACTGTTAATTATGGAATGAAAAAGATCCACATCCAAATTAACGCGGTATTAGCAATAAAAGGATAAGTATGATGATTAAATCATCACGTGGTTTTTCCAGAAAAACCATACTCGGATCGAGCTGGGGGCATTGGGATCTGTTAAGCTAGACTAGCCCATGTCATTACTATATTAATCGTTATCCAAGTGGGAGCTGTTAGGTTTAATGTATAACTTTTAATATACGTATGTCCAGTTTCGAACCCGAGACTCGGGATTGCACACAATAACGTGAGAGTTCCAATGGTTGAATAATTAAATATATTTTATGTATTTATTTATTCATTTCACAAACAAAATACTTAACGACAGTTAGGACTTAACGGGTTTAGAGATAACGACCGTTAAAGGACTAATTGTGCAAAAGGGACTTAGAAGGATCCAGAACCCATGTGTGTGGGTTGGGTCGGCCGAAACCCTCAAGGGCTAGGGGGGCCGGATTTTGATGGCTTAGGGAACAAGTTTTGGGGTTTAGGTTTTGCCTATAAATACAATTCACTTGTATTTGGTTTACACCTAATCTTGAATCCCTAACTATAGCCAAACTTCTCTTCTTCTCTCCCTCTTGCTAAGGCTAGTCGACTTTTTCTATTCCTACTAGGGAATTCGGCTTGAACTTTTTAGCATTAAAGTGTTTGGTTGTTAGTGATCTTGAACCTAGCTTTTCCCAATGGAACGCTAGATTACGTGTGTACAAGAACGAGTAACAACCTTATTTTAGGTTGTGTGTTTCCTTGTGTTCGATCCATATATATTCCCTATTAGGGTTTATATAACTTGTTCTTGGAGATCCGATTCCTTGTTCTTGCTAGGAATCAAATAAGGTACGTTTTCTTTTAGTTATTTAATTATATGTTTATGATCCAATCCGCTGCGTGATCTATATGGTTATGTGTTTATAGTATTTTATGATTCACAAAAACCAACAACCACAAGTCAAACGCAAAATTTACTCTCTCAATTATAACAAGTTCAATACCCGTGCGTTGCCCGGGTAAACTGTTAAATCTTATTTGTTAAATTAAGAATTGAGATAGAAAGTAGAAAAACTAAATATAGTCATACATATTCTATTTTACATAGTTTTTTTGTGATACATTATGAAAAAAAACAACAATTAAAAATTTATAAAGCCGTATTACAAATAGTTGGATCGTTGTTACATGTCGTTCCACGTTTAGTTAACTTTATAGAATTGGGTGTCATCTATGTATAACGTAGGCATGGATTAATGTCTTTTACTTCTATATCTTTTGTGACTTCAATTAAAGTATCAACATATTTAATCATTGTTTATATGCTATTATTGCCAATATCTAAAACATCATATTACAAAATCTATTATAACTAAACTGTAAAACACAATGACAAACCATACCTTTAATATTCAGCTCCTTTAACCGAAAGACCAAATACATTCTTAAAAGTGTCAAATCTCACATGCTTAACCGAAATTTTTTGTCCGGTATGAGTTTGTAGTTTCTAAATATGACAAAATCGAAACCTTTGTGTGCCAAAGAAGAAACTGACGGTCTATGGAAAATAAGACAGCGTGATTGTTGATTTTTTGCAATAAAAGGTGTAGTTAATTACTTAAGTCAAATGCCAATATGAGTCCATGAGGGGGTGCCAAGAAGTATTGTCCCTCATTGCCATTACACCATAATCTTAATTAATACATGGATTGAAGAGGGAAGTGGTTAAACGAATTAAGCGAAGAAACTCAATACAACCTTGAACAACACGTACCACAACCACAACAAATTGAAAACCTTCTCCTAAATGTCATTCCAATCTGATCGTAACTGAAGCCATAAGACCGTAAACAATGGCTTCTGTGAAAACATGTTGGAACATGTGTAATTCAAAACAGATACACAGTTTATTAATCTTGATCATGAGCCATAATATAAAAGGTACTGCCAAAAGCAAGTGATTTCTTTAAAGAGAATTTTGAAATTTATTTGGCATTCAATTTAAAGTATCAACAAACATCACGATATTTTTGCTACAGATTACTTAAATTGAACTTAGCTAGTTACATTTGTATTCAAACTTATATTTATAATAGAACATGTGCTAATTAAATATTTGCCTCTCTAAAATTAAGGTAATTATTAAGTTCATTTTAAACGGATGAGATTTATTATCAATTTGATCATACGGTTGAAAGGGGATGCCGTGTCATCATTTTTTCTCTCTGCTCCGTCGGCAATATATATATATATTAATATTTATTTCTTCATAAACGGGTGCCAAGATCTTAAGCAAAAGTATATATAATTGTATTTTGGTGGGTTGATTTTAAAAGAAATATGAAATTAAGGGGCAAAAATTGAAAATAAAGATCCACATAATCAGTACACCTAAGCATAAAAATAATTAAAAATGCCAAATAAGCCATTTTTACTGGTTTAGCAGGTAACCGATTACCAAATTTACTATTTTGGCACAAATTATCCTGTTTTAATGCCTAGATTGGTAATAAAAAAAAGTTGGTTACATAGATATGTAAAATGGTGAAAGTACGTTGCTAATAAATATACTTAACCCAAGATAGCACTAAACTAACTTGTTACCCTTGCAAAATTTGCTTTATAAATGAATGAGAAAAGCAAGATGCGCAACATTTATATCAAAATAAAAATAAAACAACCGACAATTGCAAATTTAATTCCCCATTTCCTTAGAAATATACTCCATCCGTCTCAAAATAAGTGTCAGGTTTGACTTTTTAGAGTCCTTTTGTTCAACTTTGATCTTAAATATTTTTATTTGTGTTATATAATGCTTGATAAAAATTATATCAATTAAAATACATTTGAAACCCAATCCATTCACATATTTTGCATTAAGTATTATATAACCCAAATAAAAATATTTACGGTCAGAGTTGAACAAAAAGACTTAAAGAAATCAAACCTGACACTTATTTTAGAATGGAGGTAGAAATAAAAAGTTGTCCTTTCTCTCTCACTTCAAATATACTTTCACTGTTTCTACTTCCTTCTTCTTCAACACCTTACAATCCATACTTACACCATGATCTACCAAATAAAACTAGATGAAACCAGGGTGAAATTCAAGATATAAGTTGGAAAAGTTAGGTCGGTTGGGGTGGCTGAGCACCCACCAGCCACCCTACTGGCTACGCCTCTGAGCCCGTGGGACCCTTAATTTCTTTTGGATTAAAGGTTGTTACACTCGGTAAATTTATTACTCTAAAAAACAGTTAAGTACATAGGATGTGAGTGAATCTCACATCTCAGCCCGTTACATAGGCGAAAAACAAGCACACCACAAGTGACCACCTAAATTTGGTCGCTAATCAGATTTACTGACGAGATTGGTACTATTTGTAATGAAAAATATTGGTCACTAAAGACAGTTTTTCTTGTAGTGTTCCAACCAAACTTATCATAAGAATGACAAACCAATCTTATGAAAAAACTAGTAGATAAACTACTTACATCTAGTATGTCCACGACCCCTTTATATCATAAGCGTCAAAGAATGCTAATTGCTTTTCCGCTAAATCTTCGCAGTCATCATCATCATATGGGTTATTATCATAATTATTTTCCAATGCTCATATAAACTCTTCATTCAAGTTCCACCTCCACTTTTCGATGAGTTTGTACCCTTAGAACTGTTCGATGCCATAAATATCGCAGTTTCATTAACATCCTATTCCGAGTCATTCTCACTATTATTATCCTCATTATCCAAGTTAACAACCTTACTATTACCTTCGTTCACATCATCACCTTTCGAATCAACTGAAATACAAATAGTAATCCATTTTCCTTTTCAACTATATTAAGAACATCAAACAGATTTGAAGTCAAATTTATGTACCACTTCAACTAGCCACATTACCCATAGGTTTCGAACCATACTTATCATTATCCCCAACCATATTAGCATTCGTATCATTCGGTTTGGCCTCCTTATTATCCGCATTTTTTTCATTCTTTGCTTGAATCGGTCTATAAACAAGATGCGACATCAAACCAATGTGAACACCATGTATCACTTGCCTAGGAGCCTTTGTATTCTTCAAAACATTGGAGAGAATTTTTTATAAGGATTTATTTATTACCTTTTTAAGGGGTTATTTAAGCTCAAAATCATATAAATATGATCAAATATTTTCTCAAATTTTTTCTTTTTGTATTTTAGGTACATGGGATGAGAATTCTAGAAATCGACACTTTTTGGACATATTTGGACGAAAAAGTGAAGAAAACTACGAAGTCGCAAAAAACCTGTCAGACTTGGAGATCTGACGGCGTCACAAGCTACAACGTGACGCCGTCCCTTGTTTATGAAGCTGGATTTTTGGTTCAAGTTTATCAAGTGACGCTTTAGAGGAATTTGAAGATTCTACAACCTGACGCCGTCAGGTAGAAATTGGAGATGGAAGTCACGTTTTAAGCTAAAAAGAGACGGCCTAGAAGAATTAACAAGTGACGGCCTCAAGATATCCCTGACGCCGTCAGAACGGCAAATTGCACAAGACAAAACCCTAAACACGGCGAGCTGATGGCGTCACGACCTATAAGGTGACGCCATCACACTTGTAAATCTATATATACTTTCGCAATTTTTCATTGTAATGTGTAACACTTTTGAGGACAAAACCCTAGATGATTTTTACAGCTTTTGTAGGGATTTTTCATCCATGTTCAATTGAAGATAAGTTATTCGTTTAATCATTCAATATGTCTATGTGTTGTTTGATTACTTGTTTATCTTTTCTTTGCTTTAACATGTTAGCTTAAGTTTACTTGTGTTTGTTTAGATCTAGTGAAACCTAGTTATTGAATATTGATTTGTTGTCTCTTGTTTAGTTGATTGTTTCGAATTAGGCTAAGAAAACTGGCTGACCTCTTATATGTAAATAGCTTACATGTCTTAGAAAACGCAAACGTAGAGTGCACTATTTGTATTTCTCATTGTATTTATTGCGTCAATTGGGGCTTGTAGATCCTAGAAAACTTAATATACTTTAAGTGATTTAGGGGAGACTAAGATTCATAGAGTTGGTGACTTTGGCACCTCCCCACGACCAATATTAAGGAATACAATTCTTTAACTAAAATAAGGACGTGACAATTCAGCAAATCAGTTGGAGATAACGAGGGAGTAATTAATTCTAAGTGAACACGTTTTTCCTATCATAAGAGTTACCACCAATTTACTTTTTTAGTTTATTTTTATTTATTTTAGTTTTGTAATTAGTTTTTGGGATAGTTGATTAACAACTAATTCCGCCCACTCCTTCAAAACTGAGATTTTTAATTGCTTTCTAAAAAATTTAAAAATGCAAAAAGAATCTGTTAATACAAATAAACCTTAAAACGTTTATTTAAATTTTACGATCTTCTAATGTTTTATCGATAACAAACGTAAAATCATTTTAACGAGATAGATAAAATACGTAACGCTTTGAGCCAAAAGCTTACTAACTCATTTCATTAAACAAATAAACCTTAAACATATTTAGTTAAACAAGTTTACATAAAACCAACACCATTTTATAAAAACACTTAAGTAAACTAGTTACTTACATTTTATAAAATACATGTTACTTGTAAATTAACTAGGAAAGAATTGGATTATCCATGACCCGAAAACCAAGCCCATAAACCATAACCCATTGAGCTTAACCCATAACCCATGACCCATTGCATAACATCATGCATGACATCCAAAATGGGTAAAACCCATGACTCATGACCTAAATTCCATAACGCATATTCCAAAGTCCATGACCTATAACCCAAAGATGTCTTTGACATCAGACATGACATCATCTATCCATGGATCATAACCCACAACCCAAAACCCGAAAATGTAACCCAAAATTTGAACTGTTGATACCAGATAGACGGATACCTTAGATTACACTAGCCAGATCCCTTTGGGAAGGGATCCGCCGGATCCCGGTGAACAGTGGATAGTTTGCCTATAAATAGTGAGTCATTTCTCTCTTGCTCCTCACCCCTTTTAGACATACCTTTTCTCTATGATCTAAACTCTCTAACCACAGATCCAAGGATCTTTCTATGTAGTCTTTCTTTGTGATTCTCTAGGTTCCTTCTAAAAGGCGAGATCATGACTTCTCGAAGACTTGCAAGCTCGTGATATGAGTTCCTAGGATTCTCCTCCTCCAAGATCACAGAAGTGCATCTTGTTCTTTCTTCTTCTCAAAAGGGTGTTGTAGATATGTTGAGTCATTAGCTGTAAAAGGACGTTGGTTCCTTTAGTCATGTTATGCTAGGTGTGTTGGTTTGGTCCGCCGTGCTAAGGACTCGGTAGCTAGCCTTGTACCGGATAAAGTGTAGGCGACGAAGGTTTGGCTTTACCTTATGGAAAAGCCTGGTATCTAGCTTTGTACCGGATAAAGTGTAAGCGACGTTGTGAAGGCTTCTCCGCCAAGTGAAGGGAGTTTGTGTTGTGAATTGTTTACGAACTCTCAAGTAGGTAACTCGGCGAGTGGAGTAGGGCAAGGAAGGTGACCTTGTAGCCGAACCACTATAAATACTTGTGTTATGGTTGTGTCTCTCTATCTCTCTCTCGTAGTTTGTTTTATATGCTTTACTACTATCAATATCCAACATGTCAAAACTAGATTGACATAAGCCGATATATAAGTTTTAAAAAGGGAGTTTCAATCTGTAAAACTATTCAACCCCCCCTTCTAGTTTTTTACAATTGGCATCAGAGCTTCGTTACCAAGTTTCTTAGAGTATATTGTAATTTAAAAAGCTGATATGATCCGTGTATTTTTGAAAAATACAACAAAGGAAAATCTCTTGTAAAAATTGACATCTAACTCATCTTTTACAAAAATAACAAAAACTTCTACAATTGGATATTGATAAAAATTTTTATAACATTTTTAACATACCTCCTTTTAGAAGTCTTCATGTTAGGTAGCTCTTTAAAAGCACGTGAAATATTGTATATCTAGGAATGCTTTCCTCTCCAAGATAACATAGCAAAGGTATGTTTATATTTTCCTTTATTAAAATTTGTTGATTTGTATGGTACACATTTACTTGCTATATTTGTATCTACATGATTTATTATTTTACACTTATTTTCTTCAAATAGAAGTCACATCAACACAAAAATGTTTTAAATCCAAATCACAATTTTCAATGTGTCTCTCTTCACTAATCTCTCAAACTATAAGGAATTGTATTCCATTATTCCCGTCATTCTCCAAATTCATTCGCAATTGACATAAAATGAAAAAGTTAACACAAGGAAAACTTTTTTTATCATTCCAATTACATTTGTGATAATCCTCTATTTTTCCCTCTAAATCATCCTCAATTCACTCATCGACACAAGAATAAAATTTATCTATTTTTTCACCTCAAAGTTACCCTCGATAGTTATTCTTTCCCGTATATCTCTCTCTTCCTCTAATCATTGAAGTAGAACATAACTACTTGTTCATTATGATCTATCTCTTAGCTATCTCTCGTATAAGTTTTGTCTTAATCCTTCCTCATATAGTTAAAATCTTCCTCATCTTAATTGTTTTGGAACATTAGTCATGATAAACATTAAATCAAGTTAATTAAAAGAACTAATAAACCAAAATACCAAACATTATTTATGCCAAAAATATAATGTCATCCCGGATCCATTCGTTTTAACGTGCCGGATCCCTTCACAAAAGGATCCGGCGGAATCGGCACATGAGATAACAACCCATGTATTTCAAACATAAATAAACAATCTCCTTTTCCTCCTATTACATCAAAGAACGATCAAAAACAAAACCCTCTCACTTTTAAGTCCCATCTTTCTCAAAATCAATCTTCTAGTCATCATTGTAAGTACTTACATTATCTCTTTTAATCTCTTTCTCTAATTGAATTCTAGGGTTTGATTATCAAGAATTAATTCAAATGGGTTTAATCAAATAATGTCAATAAGGATTTCACTTAAAAAATTGAATTACTCTAAACTAATCAAAATTTGTTTTCACATTGTTAATAAACTAAAACCCTCATCATAAATCCTACTTGATCAAGTTTTGATAACATGGTTAACTAAAACCCTCATACACAATTCTTATTCCATATAACATAAACCTTATTTTTTTTAAACTTGTCTAGGAACAAAATGCCTAAGTCTACCCAACAAGACCATCATGATACCGTTTATTACATTCTTAGATATCACCGTAAGGATGATCTCTCTCCCAACGATCGGAAATTTTTCAAAATGCTCCAAAAACGCCTCATTCTGAAGGACGTATCGTTGAAGAATCCTATCTTGATGATACAAATATTCGTCAGGTCTTTCCGCAATCAACTTTGATCGCTTTCTTATCATCAATGAACAAATATGCATGTGTTCCTTTTCCAATTCTACAAAAGTGTTCGGATCATCCGAAATGATGATTGAACTATTTCCATCTCCTTCACAATAAACAACCAAAACTTTGTTCTACCTCTTACCAACTTTGCCAAAATTCTTCAAATTTCATGCCGTGGAATTTTCATGTATTCCAATGATTGGTCCATCGCCAATCAACATCTTTCTCAAGATTCTCGCCACACCTACCTCACTCCTCTTGACGAACCCTCCTTAGTTCGAGATACCATTTTCATAAAAAGAACTGATCAATCTCGAATGACCCGCAACAAGGAAGTCATTCATTATGATCCTTTTCAAATGGAACTTTTTTAAATGATTCCAACTTACAAAACATGGGAATAAATTCTTAGGGAAAATGTCATTTGTTTGGTCGGGAATAAAGACCACCCCAATGCTTGTCTTGTTTAAATTATCTTTTGTCTCATTCACCAAAAATCTTTCAACCTCGCATACTACATCGCCAAAAGAATGGTCGGTGTTTTCAAAACGGACAAAATGGTTCTTCCCTATGGTATGCTCCTCACATGTCTCCTTAGGTACGTTAGTACAACCCAACCTTCTCCAATCTCCAATGACCATGCTCTTGCGAATCATGTCATGGTACCCCTAGCCGAAGGTCGTGTCAAAAGATTCTTGGTCAATGGAAAAAGGCCTCATCCTCTCTTAGATTCCTCAGACGAAGTTGAAGCCGATGAAGAATATCCTATTTCAAAGCATATCGCCTTGATCCAATCTCTTATATCGAACAACTTCCCAAACTTCCAAAAGAAACCGAAGAATTCAAACAAACAAAGAGAATGATTAAGCGTCTTGCTCATTTTATCACAAACATGGGAAAGAAGAAAAAGTGAAGAGATTGAAAGTTGTGGTTTAATCATCTTTTTAATGTTTTTAAAATTATTGTAGTCATTTATCTCTTTGAACTATTGTACTTACTCTTCTGAATATTTCTATTATGCTCTTAAATAACACATTTTATGATTAATTTTGTGCCTAATTTCATTTGATTATGTATATCCGTTCCCTACTTGCTATACCCAATGTATATCTATGCATAAGTATTGCCTGACCTGTTAGATATGACTTACGACAAGTGAGCAAACTTCTACGAGCTTACTGTGAAAGAAACTGTCTCAGAAACCGGATCCCTTAGTTATAACTGGCCAGATCCCTTTTAGAAAGGATCCGGGAATACAGAGTAAAATTTTATACCACCTGTGGGAAACTAGAAGGGGGGTTGAATAGTTTACCAGTTTAAAATTCTTTTTAAAAATCTTGTTTTAAAAGTTGGCTATTGGAAACTTTGATTCGAACTCTATGTGTAACCAATCAACACCAATATGAACTACACACTAAACTAACTAATATAAACTAATGAAAGTAAAGAGTAGAGTTGGAAAGATCAAACCGAGACAAAGGATTTATAGTGGTTCAGCTACGAAGCTCTTCTTCGCCCTACTCCACTCCCCGAGTACCACACTCGAGAGTTTCAAGCACTATGTCAACAACCTCCCTTCAGGCGGAGAAAACCGTACACGTCGCTTATCCTATTACCGACACTAAGCTAAATGTCGAGTGCTAATCTTAGCTAGCACCAATCTACCAAGGTCCACGTGACCAAACACTCAAGCCCAGTGGCTTCAAGAGATCACCAAGATCTCGACACGATCACAAAGATCAACTCTCACTTCACTCTACTTAATCTAACTACTCTAGATCCTTTGACTACTCACACACAAGCCCAATGGCTTCAAGAGATCTTCACTATCTCTTAAGATCACTATGATCTTCACTCACACTCTCACAAAAGAAAGATAATCTTGATGTATGCTAAGATACAACAAGGATGTAACAAGTGTTTCAAAACCTAACCACTACAACTCTTGTCTTCTTGAAGATCTTGAGTTCTTCTCTTGCTAATGAAGAGGGATGACAACACCTTGTATCTACTTGGATACTTGTGTTCTTCTCTTGCTAATGAAGAGGGATGACAACACCTTGTATCTACTTGGATACTTGTGTTCTTCTCTTGCTAATGAAGAGGAATGGAGAGGATCACTTGAAGGATGATTGGATCACTCTTGAACAAAAGAAAAACTAACCTAATTGATCTAAGAAAGAAAGTGTGAAGAGAGTATTCAACTCAGAAAGTTTTGTGTGTGTAAGGATGCCTAAAAACTGTGAAAGGGGTGGGTATTTATAGGCAAAGAAAATCTGAACGTTACAGAAAATTTTGTACGGACGGCTCCGTTAAATACCCCACGGCTCCGTTAAATTTAACGGAACCGTGGAGCCGTCCTAGACTAGGACGCTCCAAATTTTGTCTTTTCTGGTGAAAACTTATTTGGGGAAGGTTGGAGCTGATTTTGGGGGGGAAAAATAGCTGTTGTGATTTTCAAACTTATTTTTCCATTAAAACATTTCTTAATATTTCAAAAATAATTTGTCATGTGTATTTTTGAAAAAATGTTTTGTCCCATTTAAAATGTGAATTCTAAAAACATAAATTCACTTCTTTGATCACTAGTTCAAGTTGTAACTTTGTTCTAGAGTGATTTGCGTAGAAACGGGATCTTCCGATTAAAGACTTGTTTACGTTGATTTTAACGTATCGTGATTTCACATTTTGTCATCCTCAAAACGTGAAGTAATCGAAAGATATAAATAACGTTTTTAGAACATTATTTGCATCAACACCACCTCTTATCACCCTCAACCATTCTAACCTTAGTACACTAGTTATCCATCTCCTATTAGTCACATTTGAGCTGATCTTAACGTTGGTAGCTATCTTAATCTCTTAGGATTAACTTAAGTCTCTTCCAAGATATTTATGATTTTTCATCTTAGGATCTCCGGGAAATAAGAGTTTCATTGTTGCTGCCGATAGTGTTAAGCTGGTTCCTGCCGATAGCTTTGGTTCCTGCTGCAAGCTCATTCCTGCTGACAGTGTTATCTTGTTTCTGCCGATGGTGTTTGTTACTGCGGATAGTATTGTGTGTTATCCGTATATTTAGAATGTTTGTTAAGATTTATTTTTAGTAGAGATCTCGTTTATCTCTTCACACGTTTTCTTGTAGAACGGGTTAGGGTTAGGTCATCTTGTTAGTATAAAAGATAAACCCGTCTATGAGTTTATGTACGCCTTTAACGTTTTCAATATTCAATATCACAATTCTTAGTTCATAGTCTGATCCATAGAGGATCATTGTCCTTTAGAGTTTTCTTCTTTATTATACTTGCTGTTTAGTTTCCGCATAAACACTTGTATAGCATACAGAGGTTCTCGTTTTAACCAAGCTCAATCAAGCTCGAAGTACTCGATCCTACAAGTGGTATCAGAGCCTGGTGAGGAACTCTGATAAAGAAGGAAACATTGTTGAGTTGTATTTCTTGAATCTTTTCACAATGTCGCTGCTGTCAGGTGATAGATTTGAAATGTGTGCAATGAAGATTAGGAGTTTGTTCCAAAATAAGTCTATGGAAAAGCTGACTGATAAAGATGAATCCTATAAAACAAAAGATAATGTGGAAGAATATGCTCTGTTGGGATTCCCGTCTCAGGTACAAAAATGTAATCCTGCCTGTCAAGAATTATACTCAACTCTTAATAATGAATATGATGACATGAAGTCTAAATATAATGAATACTTTATTAAGGTGCAAGCTTATGATAAGGCAGTTAAAACATTAGAAAAGCAAAAAGTTTGGTTTCAAAAGAATCAGTTAGCTTATGAGGAAAAGATAAGAGTGTTAGAGAGGGACTTGAAAAACACCACTAATGAGCTTAAACATACTGAGTCTCAAAAACCTAAGGTGGTGTTAGAGAAACAGGATTTGCAATCTAAACTAGATAATGCCTTGGCTAGATTTGATAAATGGAAAGATTCATCTAAAAACCTAAACAAGTTAGTCGATAGTTCTATGTCTACAAAAACTAAAAGAGGTTTAGGTTATTGTAACCTGATAGGGCCAAATCAATTTTATGATCCTAATGAGTACAGTGTTTTTAACCCTGAACCTGTAGACTACCAAATACCTGTTAAGTATGTGAAAGAAGGAGGAATGAATGTTGTTCCTCCACCTATCAGAGGAGTCTTTAAGCCTGCCCCTGTCCACTCTCTCTCTGACATTGACTCCAATGAGTCATAAATGGTTTATGGTAAAAAGTCAAAAGATTTACCTGAACCTAATGATTGTGTCTCTTGTCCCACAAGTGACAAATCCTCAGAAGCAGAGTCTAAAGACTTTGTTTCATGTGACTCAAGTGAAAAGTCAACCACACCCAAATATCATAAGTCCTCAAGTTCAACTAATGGTAAATCTGCTCCTAAATCAGTCTTTTCAGATAACAGCTCAATTAATTCTTTTAAAAACAACTGTGTCTCTAGTTCCACTAGTGATAATGGTGTCCATATTAAGAAAAGTTGTAGTAAAAACAAGGCTGCTAGGAAGAAGACATGTTTTGTGTGTGGTAGTCAATATCATCTTATTAAAGACTGTGATTATCATGAGAAAAGAATGAATGGTGGGAAGCAACAGGCTAGATCATTGTGGAAAAATGTTAAACACATACCACCATATGTTCCACAAGCAGCAGGAATGAACTTTTATAGGACTCCCTTTCCTACTGATAGACATGTTTCTGCTGGTACCTCTGTTCCTGCTGAGGGAACCATTCCTGCTGATACCTCTTCATATTTTCAGAGGGATTTCAGGCATGCCTATTCTAATCAAAACTTTGGGGGGGGGAATGGCTTATTCTCCATGGTATCCTTGGTAATTGTTCTGTTTGGTTGATCATGTTGTTGTAATTGTGTTTGCTGGTTTAAAGGGTGTCATTAGCCTAAGGGGAGGCTAATGCTTGTATTTTGTCTTGTTTTTCATTCATGATTATGTTTGTGTTTCTCCAATTTTGTTTTGCAGGTTTTTCTGTGTCTTTTGTTAGTTAACTTTGTTTTGCAGCTTCTTAATGCTTGGACTTAAAGCTAAACACAACAATTTTTCATTCATCATAAGGAAGATAAGTACATTCAGTTGCTGGTTACAAAATATTACGAGTTTCAAAAGCTTCTAATCAACATCATTCAAATCATCATATCAACCTTCTAACATCAATCTACCTAAACCCTACAACCTATTCCATCTTCTCTTTACCCTTACCCAGATTATCAGGCATGAACCTCCTTCCTCTCTGGCGACTGATCTCTTCATAAACATGGGGAACTTGAAGTGCCAAAATCACTGGCAGTGGTTGTCTTGATTCAGGGGGTGGCTTTGAAGAGCTTGAGGTAGTTGGCCTTTGATGTGTTATGGAGCGTGTCCTTGTAGTTGGATGACTTGGTTGTGGAATAGGGTTGCTTGATTGTGGAGCTGGCTGAGTTGGCTTGGGAGTTGGTCTGATGGGATTCTTCCTTTGTCTTGAATCTTGGCCTTCACATTGTCGATTGTCTCGACTTCGAGGTTTTGGTTTTTCTCGGCTAGAGCCTTCTTGATGTTTTGCCTTGCCTTTCGGAACCGGTACTTTATAGAAGGCTACAGTTGTTCTCTCCATCTCTTCAGTAAGAAGAGCAACTGTCCTCTTCATCTGCTCTCTGTGCTCATCTGTTAAAGGAAAATTGGGAGGGAAAGTCTCCCATTCACCCTGACAATAAACTAAGGACTTCAACTCTGATGAATCTTCATCATCAGAGCTAAAGTACTCAAATGAAGAAGGAGTAGAAGGAAGAGGATCTGATGAATCCTCCTCAACCTTGGCCTTACCTTTGTTTTTAGAGGATGATGCTATTTTAGGAAAGTAGTTGGTCCACCCTGAATCACTGGATGAGGAAGAATCTGATGAGATTTCAATTACTGGCTGTTTAGATGAACTCATGATTTTGAAGATTTTTGGTTTGATTTGTGATGATAAAGTTATGTGATTTGAGGGTTATATAATGATATGGAGATTAGTGCGAATTTATTGGTGGTTGGTATTGTGATTTAATTCGGGTAAGTTGTTCTTAATGACTAAGTTCGGAAGGTTGACTGCGGTCAAACCAACTCATTGCTGCCGAATGGTCAAAGACCTTATTGCTGCCGATTGACCAAATATTGCTGCCGATTGGTCAAACCTTCTTAAATCAATTGGTCAATGTTACGTGAGCAAGATTGCAGCAATTTAAAGTGATATATTTGGCAACCCAACCTAAAATTGCACTTCTCTCATCTCAATTTCTCAAAATCCTATCAAACCCTAAATTTCTCATTTCGAACCCTAGATCATTTATCTACACAATGTCAACTCTTCGCTACAAGGATGATCATAACAAGGTTGCATACTTGGAATCGTCTTCAAAAAGTGTTGGCTATGATGAGGTGCTAGCGTTTCTTCGTGGGTCATCTATTTGCTATGCCCTCACTTATTGTCCAGTGAAGGTGTATGATTCGTTGGTTAAGCAGTTTTGGGAAACAGCTAAGGTCAGACATATTGTGGGAAGGGAGGACGACATTGTTGCTATAATTGATGAGAATGAGGTTGTCATTACGGAGGAGTTGATTCGTGTTCAGCTTCAATTTCCTGCCGAGCATGGAGAATATGATCTTTCAAGGCAAGATATTACTGATGGTATGGCAGCTATAGGTTATCCTGTCTCTGGTAGTTGTACTTTCTTGAAAAATAAGTTGTCTCCTCAATGGAGATTTCTGATTCATACATTACTACAGTGCATGAGTATTAAGACAGGTGGTTGGGATCAATGTCCAAGTCCTATTGCATCTGGTCTTGTTTGTTTGTCTCAGGGTAGGATATTTAATTGGGCAAAATATATTTTTGAGGGGATGGCTGAGAATATCACTAATGGTAAAAACAGATTTTTGATGTACCCTAGGTTTCTACAAATGATCTTAGGTGTACAGACCATTAACACATCCCATAAGATAGTTAATCGATTGACTCCTAAAATGTTTGCCCTGATGAAGATGAATTTTGTAGGCCAACATTTGCCTTTATCACCTGTCATGTTACAAAATGCTAATCTTGCTGACAACCCTGATCCTGCTAATAATGTCAGTATCCCACCATCACCCAATGCAGCTGATGAAGGGCCTTCAGTTGCTGCTGATGCATCTGCATCAGTTGCTGCTGATGATCCATTACCACCATCTCCTAGACCAGTGACACCTACACCTGAATCTAATGATCCTGATGAGCTCAATGAACAGACCATCACAGTTGAAACACCCATTGTTCAGCCAACAGCTTCTGTGGATTTACCTTCTTCTTCAAGGCTTTCATCTCCTAGTCCTACTAGGCAGCCATTTAGTTATGACACCAATGCAGGGGAAGGATTTAATGTTTCTCCACCCAGAGCCAATGAAGCTCCTAATACCTCAGGTATTCCTGCTGGTGGAGATGAGGATGCTGTTGATCTCACCTCTATGTCCCAGTTACTTGACAGATCTGTGAAGAAAATTGAGGCATTGGAGTCAGAACTTAATGAGACAAAAAGGATTTTTAGTGAGAAAGTGGAGAATTTGGAAAAGGAGCTCAGGGATTCTAATGAAGCTTTTAGTAGAATTGTCCAAGAACTAAATGAAAGGATCAGCATATTGGAGGCTAGTCATGGGCAAAAGAAAAGAAGGGTTATTCTTTCTGAGTCTGAGGAAGATCAGGAGGATATGATATTTGATGGGCTTAATGTGCTAGCATCTGTTTCTCTTGATGGGGCAAATACTGAAGTACCTACCACTTCTGATCACACTATCACTACTCAAGCTCAGGTCTCCACTAAAACAAGGACCATTGCTGCTGATGTCTCTGTTGTTCCTGCTGAAGTACCTGCTGTTCCTGCTGATAGTATCTCTTCTGAATCTAAGGTTCCTGGTAATACTACTGAGAGTCCACTCATTGCTGCTGAAAGTAACACTATTCCTTCTGAAGCTACTCAGAATGATGATGAGGTAGCTAGACAGATCCAAGCACAGGACATTGCTGCTGAACAAGCTAGACTAGCTCAGGTTGCTCAAGATGAGGAGCTTGCAAGACAATTGTCTGTTGATGAGAGGAATGTTGCTGGGATTATGAATAACCCAAGTTCAGAAGATCCTACTTCAGAAGAGTTTAGTGCACAAGTTGAATACTTATTGAATACTGACATGATTATTAGAGCTCATGGGTTTATGGTTCTACAAAAGTCAGAATTGGACTCAGATGAAAGGTCAGATCTGCTCAAGGCATTCATCTTAAAGAAACAAAGAGCATCCACTTGGAATGAATTGATGCACAGGATCAGGGAAAGACAAAGGTCAGGATTTAAGATGCCCACAAACAGAGATAATATCAATTTTATGAAGGTGTATCTGAAGAATGAAGCTAACTACAAGATCAGTTACTTCAAAGGTTGGACTGATGCTGCAATTCAAAAGTTGTTCCTTGATACCTATGCAAAGATCAACTCTTTAGTACAGACTGATATTCCACAAAGCAGGAAAAGAGCCTCTTCACCTTTAGAATCTGATAGTGCAAAGAAAATGAGGACTGGAGAGACATTGCCTGGTACATCAGGTCTTAATGTAGATGCATCTGAGGCATCACAAGAAGTTCCTATTTCTGCTGATATTCCTGCTGATCATGTCTCTGTTTCTGCTGCACCATCTCACTCAGTTTCTATCCTGCAATATGGGTTAAGAACAAGGCAAAAGAGTCTCTCTCATCATTCTTCTTCTATGGATATTTCTGAAGTTGATGATCAAGATTTGATTAGGATTGACTCAGATAGTGATTCAGAAGGTGATTCCATTCACTCTTGGGGTCATATTGCTCACTGGGAGATTAGATCTACTTCTGATGGTGAAGTCAATGTTTGGTTTTCTCTTAATGGGACAGTCAAATTCTTTACTTTTCTGAGGGAGATCTTGAATAAAGTTGAAAGGAAAGATTTGGAGCATCTTTACAAGATAGTGGATAATCACTATCAAACTCATACTCCTACTGGAATTGGCCTACTGCTTTGGGGAGATTTACAAGTCTTGATGAATACATTGGAAGGAGACAAGCTTAAATTGGTGTGGGGTAATCAATCATCCTGGAGAGTCTTTTCTTGGAGATTATATCCTTCTTCCAATGTTCATGTTGTGGAACTCATCTCTGGCAAGTTCCTGACTATGTTTGTGGATATCTCTTATCCTTTATCTGAGGGTGTGTTGAAGAGAATGCTAACACAGAAGGTCAGAGTTCCTAAGCATACAACTGGAAATGATTTAACCACTGCTGAACAATTGGTTAAATTCATCAAGGATCAACTTGCAGCTAAGGGATCATCAGCTTAAGGGGAGGATTGCAAATCAAGGGGAGGATTGCAGCTCAAGGGGAGGATTGTTCTTGTTGTTGTTGTATATTTTTCTATGTTTCTTTCTTTTGTTTCTTTTCTTATTTTGTTTCTTTTATTTTGGTTTGTTTTTGTTTTCCAATTCTTAGTTAAAAAAAAAAAAAAAAAAAAAAAATTGTATATTTTGTGTGCTAATAAGTTGGTTTTGAGCAACACCTTGCAGGTACAGTGTTGGTGTTTACACCTGCACAACAAATGGTGCTCAACTCACCATGTCTTGCAGACAAGAAAGAGTTGACTCACCATGAGGGTCCGGCTCTGGTGTGATAATCAAATCCGTTGATAGCTATAATAGCTTGCTCAAAGCTATAGGGTACTTCAACTCACCCATGGTTTATTCCTGAGAGTTGAAAATGGTTCTCAATTCACCATGGATGTAACCCTCTATGGGATCCAAAGGATTGGCTAGTCCACAAAAGTATGGTTTGTGGTAAAGACACTTGGTATCCATATTTGGTATTCAATTCACCAAGGTTCAGTTGAAACCAAAGAATTGGCTAGTCCTGAGCAAACGGATACAGGTAAAGACAAGTCAAATCTGTTTATAGTTGCTGGTTTGCTAATAAATCAGATGGTTATCAATGTACCATGATCTAACACATCTAAACATTGGCTACTCCAGTAGTGATGGCTATTGGTAAAGAGACATCAAATCCATTAATTTTCAATGATTCACCTCTCACAGGAGTTAACACACCTGGATGTGATGAGAATAGTATGAAACTTAAGTGATTTGATGTACATATTTTCATCAGTAGCAGCCAAGTTCAAGTGAATGTTATGGTGACCAGTATACATGTTTTGAAGAAGATTTCCTATTCCTGCTGAACTATTGAAGTTGCTGCTGGATGCTATAGAAGTTGGAATCTTGCAAGTTATGGATGTTGCTGCTGGTTACTACTTATTGCTGCTGCTAAGTCGCAGTCCTCAAGCCTGAGAAGTTCAAAGCTTTATCACATTGGAATCTTGCATGTTAACCTAGTCAACCTCAAGATTAGGGGAGGATTGTTAGGATCTCTGGGAAATAAGAGTTTCATTGTTGCTGCCGATAGTGTTAAGCTGGTTCCTGCCGATAGCTTTGGTTCCTGCTGCAAGCTCGTTCCTGCTGACAGTGTTATCTTGTTTCTGCTGATGGTGTTTGTTACTGCGGATAGTATTGTGTGTTATCCGTATATTTAGAATGTTTGTTAAGATTTATTTTTAGTAGAGATCTCGTTTATCTCTTCACACATTTTCTTGTAGAACGGGTTAGGGTTAGGTCATCTTGTTAGTATAAAAGATAAACCCGTCTATGAGTTTATGTACGCCTTTAACGTTTTCAATATTCAATATCACAATTCTTAGTTCATAGTCTGATCCATAGAGGATCATTGTCCTTTAGAGTTTTCTTCTTTATTATACTTGCTGTTTAGTTTCCGCATAAACACTTGTATAGCATACAGAGGTTCTCGTTTTAACCAAGCTCAATCAAGCTCGAAGTACTCGATCCTACCAAGATATTTATGATTTTTCATCTTCAAAATAACCACCATTTCCTAGTTCCACTTCTTGAATCATCTTTCTCTAAACATAATTCACTTACCTACACAATAAATAATTTTTTCACAAATTTATTTCCATCATTTCTACCTCAAAATGCTCTAAAACGAATCTTTTAATTCTTATGATTTTTAAGAAATTTTTAAATTTTTCATAAGACCTTTCCCTGAAACCTACAAACAATTAACACTTAGTGGTATTTTTTTCTTAACTCATATTCGCTTACTAACCTACTTTAGATTTCTTTCTCCAAACTAAAGACCATTAATGGAAACCCTTCATCATTAGTCTTAAACTACTCAGGATTTTCTCATTTAAAACACCTTTTAACATTCATTACACCAGGAAACATTGGGCTGTTATAGCTTAATCATAATCATTTTCCCTCACACCTGATCTGTTAGCCGGATCCCTCAGCTAAAGCTAGTCGGATCCCTGTTAAAAAGGATCCGCTGGATCCGGGTAAACAGACACAGGTTTAATCACTTAAAACCATTCAAAACTCAACTTTATCCATTCAAACACTCCACATTGCCTTTAATATATCTTCTAGAAGATTGTATCACTGTATTTGACCTTGGTTCATGCGCATCATTGCATTTTAAAGGATTCTTAGTGGTTTAGACTTTAATTTCCATACTCTAACCTCTACTATATAAATCATTTGTGTTTGTACTTCTAACCCACACCTCTAAACACCTTCTCTTACAATAAACAACCTCTTAGTCTCTTCTTCATGACTAAAACATCAATTGCTCTCTCCCCTAGTAAAACCACACGAATAAGTGTTAAACCATTTCGTTATAAACAACTTACCAAGAGATTATCCCCTTCTAGAAATTCCTCACCTCCAACCAATCATCACAAAGACCACACCATAGTATATGAAATATCATCAACTGAATCTTCACCCATTAAAACACCCTCTACTAGAACACCTTCTCTAAACTATATCCAAACACCTCCCTCTATTGAACCAACATCACCACAACTTGGATCCAACAAATCAACACCACCTCTTGAACCTCTTGAACAAATTTCTCCTTCTCCTACACCTCAAAGCAGCCCCATTTCTACTCAACCAACAGAAGGATTATCTCTTGAACACAGACTCCTTTCATTTACTACACCTCACTCTTCACCACATCTATACATGAACTCCTCGGAGGAATTACCTTCTATACCATTACATACACCACTAATGCCTACATTCCCTTCTATCCAACAAACTTCTCTTCACAACAATGACGTTGACGTCAATATATCACCTCCAATAGTACAACCTCCCCATTGAGATCTATCTACCTCAAACATACCTCCACAACCTTCTATCTTAGGCCCATACCCACCAATTCATGAGGAGACTTGTTCTCATTGCCAACATACCCGAAGTTTGGTACATGAATTATGCAATGAAATGCGCTTCATGTTTCATCAACTACTCGAACATCATCAAACCTAACTGTTAAAACAAATAAACCTTAAAAACATTTATTTATATTTTACGATCTTCTAATGTTTTGTCGATAACAAACGTAAAATCATTTTAACAAGATAGATAAAATATGTAACGCTTTAAGCCAAAAGCTTACTACCTCATTTCATTAAACAAATAAATCTTAAACATATTTAGTTAACAAGTTCACATAAAACCAAAACCATTTTATAAAAACACTTAAGTAAACTAGTTACTTATATTTTATAAAATACATGCTACTTTTAAATTAACTATAAAAGACTTGGACTATCCATGACCCAAAAACCAAGCCCATAAACCATAACCCATGGAGCTTGACCCATAACCCATGACCCATTGCATGATATCCATAATGGGTAAAACCTATGACCTATGACCCAAAATCCATAACCCATAACCCAAAGTCCATGACCCATGACCCAAAGATATCTTTGATATCAGGCATGACATCATCTATCCATGGATCATAACCCATAACCCAAAACCCGAAAATGTAACCCAAAATCCGAACTATTGGTACCAGATAGCCGGATCCCTTGGATTACACTGGCCGGATCCATTTGGGAAGGGATCCGCCGGATCCGGGTGAACAGTAGACAGTTTACCTATAAATAGTGAGCCACTTCTCGCTTGCTTCTCACCCTTTTTAGACATACCTTCTCTCTATGTTCGAAACTCTCTAATCATAGATCCAAGGATCTTTCCATGTATTCTTTCTTTGTGATTCTCTAGGTTCTTTCAAAAAGGAGAGATCATGACCTCTCGAAGACTTGCAAGCTCGTGATATGAGTTGCTAGGATTCTTCTCCACCAAGATCACAGAAGTGCATCTTGTTCTTTCTTCTTCTCAAAAGGGTGTTATAGATATGTTGAGTCGTTAGGTGTAAAAGGACATTGGTTCCTTTAGTCTTGTTGTGCTAGTTGTGTTGGTTTGGTCCGCCGTGCTAAGAACCCGGTATCTAGCCTTGTACCGGATAAAATGTAGGCGACGAAGGTTTGGCTTTACCTCGTGGAGAAGACCGGAATCAAGCTTTGTACCAGATAAAGTGTAAGCAACGTTGTGAGGGCTTCTCAGCCATGTGAAAGGAGTTTGTGTTGTGAAGTGTTTATGAACTCTCGAGTAGGTGACTCGGGGAGTGGAGTAGGGCAAGGAAGGTGACCTTTTAGCCGAACCACTATAAATACTTGTGTTATGGTTGTGTCTCTCTATCTCTCTCTCGTAGTTTAGTTTTATATGTTTTACTACTATCAATATCCAACACGTCAAAACTAGATTCACATAAGTCGATCTATAAATTTTAAATAGAAGTTTTAATCGGTAAAACTATTCAACCCCTCTTCTAGTTTTCTACGTTGACATTAGAGATTTGTTACCAAGTTTCTTAAAGTATATTGTACTTTAAACCTTGAAACAATCCGTGTATGTTTTGAAAACTACAACAAAGGAAAATCTTTAGTTAAAATTGACGTCTAAGTCATATTTTACAAAAGTAACAAAAACTTCTACAATTAGATATTGATAAAAACTGTTATAACATTTTTAACATACCTCCTTTTAGAAATTTTCATGTTACGAATCTCTTTAAAAGCTCGTGAAGTATTGCTTATCTAGGAATACTTTCTTCTCCAAGATAAAATAGAAAAGGTATGCTTATATTTTCTTTTATTAAAATGTGTTGATTTGTATGGTACACATTTACTTGCTATACTTGTATCTACATGATTTATTCTTTTACACTTATTTTCTTCAAAGAAATCACATCAACACAAAAATCTTTTAAATCCAAATCACAATTTTCAAAGAGTCTCTCTTCACTATTCTCTCAAACTATAAGGAAATGTATTCCATTATTTTCGTCATTCTCGAAATTCATTCACAATTAAAAGAAAAGGTTAACATAAAGAAAATTTTTTCATCATTCCAATCACATTCGTGATAATCCTCTATTTTTCCCTGTAAATCATCCTCAGTTCACTCATCGACACAAGAATAAAATTTATCTATTTTTTCACCTCAAAGTTACCCATGACATTTATTCTTTCTCGTATATCTCTCTCTTCCTCTAATCATTGAAGTAGAACATAACTACTTGTTCATTATGATCTATCTCTTGGCTATCTCTCGTATAAGTTTTGTCTAAATCCTTCCTCATATAGTTAAACTCTTCCTCATCTTAATTGTTTAGAAACATTAGTCATGATCAACATTAAACCTAGTTAATTAAAAGAACTAATACACCAAAACACCAAACATTATTTGTGCCCAAAATATACAGTCATCCCGGATCCATTCGTTTTAACGTGCCGGATCCCTTCTCAAAACGATCCGGCAGAACCGGCATATGAGATAACAACCCGTGTATTTCAAACATAAACAAACAATCTTCTTTCCCTCCTATTACATCAAAGAATGAAAAAAAACAAAAACCTCTCACTTTTAGATCCGATCTTTCTAAAAATCAATCTCCTAATCATCATTGTAAGTAATTACATTATCTCTTTTAATCTTCTTCTCTAAGTGAATTCTAGGGTTTGATTAATTAATTCAAATGAGTTTAATCAAATCATTCAATAAGGAGTTCACTTAAAAATTGAATTACTCTAAACTAATCAAAAATTGTTTTGACATTGTTAATCAAATAAACCCCTCATAATAAATCCCATTTGATCAAGTTTTGATAACATGGTTAACTAAAACCCTCATACACAATTCTTATTCCATATTACATAAACCTTATTTTGTTTAAACTTGTTTAGGAACAAAATGCCTAAGTCTACCCAACAAGACAATCATGATACCGTTTATTACATTCCTAGATATCACCGTAAGGATGATCTCTCTCCCAACGATCGGAAAATTTTCAAAATGCTCCAAAAACGCCTCATTCATGAAGGACGTGTCGTTGAAGAATCCTATCTTGATTATACAAATATTCGTCATGTCTTTCCGCAATCAAATTTGATTGCCTTCTTAGCATCAATGATTAAATTTGTCCTGTGTTCATTTTCCAATTCTACAAAAGTGTTCGGATCATCCGAAACGATGACGGAACTATTTCCATCTCCTTCACTATAAACAACCAAAACATTGTTCTACCTCTCACCAACTTTGCCAAAATTCTTCAAATTCCATGCCATGGAATTTGCATGTATTCCAATGATTGGTCCATTGTTAATCAACATCTTGCTCTAGATTCTCACCACACCTACCTCACTCCTCTTGATGAACCCTCCTTAGTTCGAGATACCATTTTCATAAAAAGAACTGATCAATCTCGAATGACCCGTAACAAAGAAGTCATTCATCGTGATCCTTTTCAAATGGAACTTTTTGAAAATTTCCAACTTACAAAAATTGGGAAGAAATTCTTCGGGAAAATGTCATTTGTTTGGTCGGGAATAAAGGCCACCCCAATGCTTGTCTTGTTCAAATGATCTTCTGTCTCATTCACCAAAAACCTTTCAACCTCGCATACTATATGGCTAAAAGAGTGGTTGGTGCTTTCAAAACTGACAAAATGGTTCTTCCATATGGTATGCTCCTCACACGTCTCCTTAGGTACGTGAGCACAATCCAACCTTCTACAATCACCAATGACCATGCTCTTGCGAATCATGTCATGGTACCCCTCGCCGAAGGTCATGCCAAAAGATTCTTGGTCAATGGTGTTAGGATTCGACACTCGGTTAAGGTGGTTAAACCTTTTGTTTTTAGTGTGTATGATACATTGAGCGAATATGATTAAGTACGCGGAATTTACTTAACCACACTTAGAAGGTTATTTGTGTTATGGAAATGGAATGGTTATGTTTTTGTTTATGACAATGAACAATGAAAGATTAACACCAAATGATTCAATATTATTAATGATAATAATACGAGTGATCTTTGAATTATCACTAGGGTTACAACCTTGAATCTTATGTTTCTACAACTTGTGATATATTTGTGTTTGTTCTATGTCTTAACAGTTATGAAAGTTCTAATAATAACACACTATTCGACTTATGCACATCAACTTATTCGCACATAATATCGAGACTAAGATCTTCTTTTATAGTCCAAGAAGATCTTTACAACATTGCTTAAAGTCTAGCCGACCTACTTGTTAACTTATCTTGAGAGTGTTAGTACATAAGATACAACATGTATCTGTGTACACAACTTGTTAACTAAGCACATGGGGTAAGATATTATCTACCGTATATTCTTGACTTTAGTACACAAATATATTTTCAATACTTATCCATCTAGCAGTCTCAATTCAACAGTATCAACTAGCAGTCTCAATTCAATGTACTACCAGTTAGAATGGTTAGTTATAACTTGAGCAGTCATAAGATATACATCAGCAGTTGGAACTGTTAGATAATTCTTCTCAGCAGTTGGAACTATTAATACTTGTAATTCTTGATACTTAATCTTCAGAACATTTAATTCCCAACAAGTTGTGTACACAGATACATGTTGTATCTTATGTACTGACACTCTCAAGATAAGTTAACAAGTAGGTCGGCTAGACTTTAAGCAATATTGTAAAGATCTTCTTGGACTATAAAAGAAGATCTTAGTCTCGATATTATGTGCGAATAAGTTGATGTGCATAAGTCGAATAGTGTGTTATTATTAGAACTTTCATAACTGTTAAGACATAGAACAAACACAAATATATCACAAGTTGTAGAAACATAAGATTCAAGGTTGTAAACCTAGTGATAATTCAAAGATCACTCGTATTATTTTCATTAACAATATTGAATCATTTGGTGTTAATCTTTCATTGTTCATTGTCATAAAGAAAAACATAACCGTTCCATTTCCATAACACAAATAACCTTCTAAGTGTGGTTAAGTAAATTCCGCGTACTTAATCATATTCACTCAATATATCATACACACTAAGAACAAAAGGTTTAACCACCTTAACCGTGTGTCGAATCCTAACAAATGGCAAAAGGCCTCGTCCTCTCTCAGATTCCTTAGACGAAGTTGAAGCCGATGAAGAAAATCATATTTCAAACTATCGCCTTGATCCAATCTCTTATATCGAACAACTTCCCAAACTTCCAAAAGAAACCGAAGAATTCAAACAAACAAAGGGAATGATTAAGTGTCTTGCTCATTTTATCACAAACATGGGAAAGAAGAAAAAGTGAAGAGATTGAAAGTTGTGGTTTAATCATCTTTTGAATGTTTTTAAAACTATTGTAGTCATTTATCTCTTTAAACTATTGTACTTACTCTTCTGAATGTTTCTTTTATGCTCTTGTATAACACTTTTATCATATCATTAGTTATGTGCCTTATTTGATTTACGTGCCCTACTTGCTATACCCAATGTATATCTATGTATAAGTATTTTCTGAAGTATTAGATTTTTTATTTGCAAGTGAGCAAAATTCTACGAGTCCACTGTGAAAGAGATAGACTTAGAAGCCGGATCCTTTCATTTTAACTGGCCGGATCCCTTTTAAAAGGTGTAGCAACCTGTAAAATTCCCCAGTGATTTGTAATTGTTAATCAAGTATTAAATTACCATTACAGTTTAGTTAACCATTTTTACGAGCTAAATTTAAATTTTTGTTTATTAATTACATTAATTCAAACACGTTGATACGTGATTCACAATACATTGGAACGCGCTCACAAACAGACCACTACAAATCCAATACACTAATAATAAACCAAACGGATCCTTATTACTATTCTCGGCCCAATTTTTGGCTTGGTACTATTCAAAAGTCCAACCCAATTTTATAAGTTTTATTAATATTCTTATATTTCATTCGACTAACTCACAATCACTTGGCCTTTATATTTTGCGATTTCAACACATAACCTATGCAACATTAAACACCATTCAAATCTTCATGTTCCAAGGAATCGAGAATGCCAAATCTCACTTTCTAACTTGCACGATTGGTACTTAAACGAGGCTCAAAGTAAACCTTATTCAATGCAAATACAATTCGTCCAAATATTAACCAAATTCCATCCAATTCGACTAAACCTTATTTTCACCTATACATTTCGTGTTTCTTAGTCGAATACAAGTTAACAAATTTACTTAAATCACTTCTAGATCATTTGGTCACGTTACATAATCATTTGGACACTTTTAAATGTGTCGAACACATTCTTATTCATGCAACTTGACACATAAAACCAATACACAAAACCCCCTTGATACCTACTAAACTCGAGTACTAGCTACTCTTATCTTATCTAATCTCTACCAAATCGAATCACCACAACTTGTACACATATAATACAATACATTTGACTAGATACATGCATGTATATATACGTATGATCACACATTACTCTTCTTCACACTTAAACTTATTTCATTACAATTTCTAAGTCTATTTACTCTCTAAACTGAGCCCTGAAGAGCAGGAACCTTTTTCTCTAGCATTTTGAATCATTGTTTCCAAGTATACAAAACAAGTCGACACCTTCGTGATAGTTCTAGCGTGATACATGGCTTCCATTTGTGTTCTAGTTCATTTTAACGAGATTTCACACCATCTTTTGGGTTGTAAGTCCCTTCGAACTCATTTCCTACTCTTATACACGTTTTCAATAAACCATGCATTGTACATATTTCCATACGATCGTAATTTACTTTCTATGCATTATTTCGATTTCTCGTACTTATTTTATGTTATACTTTTGACCTCCTATTCATGGATGGCTAGAAATATCGAGTTACACATTTATTCAACACTTATATTTCCATTTTATCACTTAACAAGACATATTTCTAGTATAGATTGCATCGTATCTTTTATAAGTCACATATGTATATTGTAATCATTCGTTTTATTCGATAAGGATTTGTCCCATAAAATCCATTCTAAACGTACAACATATCGATTTATTTACTTGAATCAATTCTTTATAAGCCACCCTAATAAGCTGACTAAATAAGCACTTATGATAAGCTTGTTTAAATCCTTTTCTAAACCCAAAGCAATCGCTACACAGAAACTGTTTTCTATTATACATATATATACGATTGGGCTTAAAGCCCAATAAACTCAAAAATAAGCCAACCCAATAACCAGTTTGTATAAGCACTTTGGTAATGTTTTTAAGACATTGAATTAAGCCCAAAACCAGGCCCAATATATTGTTAAACCCATCGGATTAATTTTCCTTAATGGGCCTTGTTTAATTTGTAAAGCCCATTAATCGCGTAATAAGCCCTTTTAGGAAATAAGCACTTTTCTAAACTCTAATAAGCTGTTTGAAGCTAATACAATTTTTGGAAAATTTAATATGCCTCTTTTGTAACTTTTGGACTTAATTTGCAAATAATTGTATGTATCGGGTATAAAGTGTAAATTTTATATAATCTATGTTCAAACTGTCATTTTAGTAACTTGTGGGTAGAAAATGAACATCCAGTAAAACAGGAGCTATAAAATGTCATAATATGATACTTTGGACTAAAAATGTAATTATATACTAACCAGGGACTAACGGTGCAAATATTGTTCCGTTAGGGTAGAAAGTGTAAAATCTGTATAAGATCAAGGACTAAACAATAACTTCATTTCATATTCAATTCTATTTCATATTTTACACTTTCACTTGCATTTTTAAATTTCGTTCAATTTAAATACGTTATGTTTATACATATTTTTAATATAACACATTCTAAACTAATAAACTTAACGTTTCATCTAACCACTCTCGAGGAAACGATATTTATGTTATCAATAACATAAAAGCAAGATAATATTATTTATAATATTATTTTTAAACTTTATGCATTTTAAGCATATCACCCACTCTCATCACGAACCAAATCGTTATCCGTTACTCATTTCCACAATCATTATTCGTATTAAGCCAAAACTATCAAAATCTCAGACTTTTCTATTATTCAGGTCGTGTGTTGGAGCCATTCCCTTAATACATTTGATTTCACATTTCATCTTTGCCAGTTACATTCAAGGTGAGCTCATAGTCTCACTTTTACCTTTTTACATACTTTCAAATACGTGGGGAGATACATGTTAAAAAATAGAACACAAGTATTTTCTGTATGCTATACCTGACTGATATTGCCTAAGTTACCATTATTGCCATTATTACAAGTCCCTCCCATCATGAGCCATTAACCACTGCTAGTGGACGCGAATATAGTGAACAGATCTGTGAAGGCTGACTGCCTGTTTGAACTATCTTGAAGATGGCCTTAGTTGCTAGCTGGATAGGTCAAATACACTTTATTTGAATTACAAAATAGGAAGACGGCAATCTCCTATAAAGGGCCATAACTCATGTCATTAATTTGGATTGTTCATGTTGTTTGTGCGGTACCGTTAAAGTTTGAGTGTCATGAGGCTTAGGGCAATATATCGATTGCAATATTACTATTTCAAAATAATTGTATTTTATGCAATTATAGACTTGTAATCAAACTGATTTCAATTACAACCGCTATGATTTCACTCAACAATTTTGTTGACTTTTAGCATGTTTATCTTAGGTAATTAACAGCAGCATTCAAGGTACGGAGTGTGCATTAAACTGATGTTTTGGTGTCAAATAAATTCTATCATTCATATCAAACTTACTATATCTTTTGTGAAATATTGAACGTTGAAATTTCCTTTTTGTATCTAAATTTCTAAATGAATGATAATAACTTTCAAAACGCCTCTTTTGAGTCGTTTTCTATGATTATTACTATGATCCATCCAGTAATACCCCTATTAAGTCTTCCGCTGTTAACTCAAAATTTAGGGGGTGTTACAGATTGGCATCATAGCCATGGTTATAGAGAACCAAGTCTTTTCAAACATTGGACTATAACTACATTTTCAAAATGGATCACTTTACACCATACCACGTTACGCCCTTCGTGCCTGCATATTATTAGAGTGTTGCTTAACAAGATTATTTCATATTGATTTTCACATACTTGATTTATTTGATTATTTACAATTACTACTTTCGGGGTTATTACAGTACCATGTCTACAGTATCACACCTTAGCACCTCATAATCGGACTTGGAATCCGAGGATACCCTATCATCTACCACCTCACCCATAGTTCCTAGCACATCGCCTGCTACAGTGTCGAACATCGCGTCAGACGAAACAGAGCCCTTCGAAGAAGGTGAAGTCGTCGCTACACCACCAATGACACCTGTTGCAATAGGTAA
Organism: Artemisia tridentata subsp. tridentata; assembly: GCA_021014915.2. Taxonomy (NCBI): domain Eukaryota; kingdom Viridiplantae; phylum Streptophyta; class Magnoliopsida; order Asterales; family Asteraceae; genus Artemisia; species Artemisia tridentata. Next base: position 357,166,686 of record CP139507.1, on the reverse strand, counting down.
CCCAGACTCACCCATATCGGAAGACCCATACGTACTAGCTAGATGGGTATACATTTCATCATCTCGCCCGGAGAACCGTCCAGTTCCTCCCACCTACACTCCACTTACAAATGATCAGTACATGTAGACTCAGCAATGGCTGCCTGCAGAAGATTCAGAGACACCATTACCTAGACCCCGACGTCATCACGGGTACATTCTTACTAAACCAACACAGTGCTAAAATATTATTTGATTCCGGAGCTGATAAGAGCTTTGTGTCTACTTCATTTGCATGACTGCTTAATATTGCCTCAGTAGAACTAGACACTACCTACGAAATAGAAATAGCTAACGGAAACCTTATAGGCACCAATACAATAATCCATGTTTGCACCTTAACACTTCTAAACAAACCTTTTCCCATTGATCTCATGCTGATTCAACTTGGTAGCTTTGACGTCATTGTTGGCATGGATTGGTTATCCAAGCACCATGCCAGAATTATCTGTGACGAGATGGTCGTCCAAATTCCGTTTAATGGTGAAACTCTTATCATTCGTGGTGATCATAGTAAAACCCAACTCAAAATCATCTCGTATATCAAGACGATGAAGTACCTGAACAAAGGATGTCACGTGTTTTTGATTCAGGTAACAGAGAATGAATCAAAAGAAAAATGACTTGAAGAAGTGCCAGTTGTCAAGGATTTCTTTGAAGTATTTCCGGAAGATTTGCCCGGTATCCCACCAGTTCGCCAAGTAGAATTTCAGATTGACTTAGTGCCTGGAGCGGCACCAGTTGCAAAAGCACCTAATCGGTTAGCACCATCTGAAATGAAAGAATTGTCTGAGCAGTTGAAGGAGCTGTCAGATAAAGGATTCATCCAACCAAGTTCATCACCTTGGGGAGCACCGGTCCTATTTGTCAAGAAGAAAGACGAAACGTTCCAAAATGTGTATTGATGATAGGGAGTTGAACAAACTCACCGTAAAGAATCGGTACCCATTACCTAGGATCGATTATTTGTTTGACCAGCTGCAAGGATCGAGTATCTACTTGAAGATTGATCTGAGGTCGGGTTATCATCAGCTAAGAGTCAGGGAAGAATACATTCCCAAAATAGCCTTCAGAACGCGGTACGGGCATTATGAATTTCAAGTAATTCCATTTGGTCTTACCAATGCGCCTGCAGTATTCATGGATTTGATGAACCGGGAATGTAAACCATACTTTGACAAATTCGTGATCATGTTCATCGATGAAATCCTAATCTACTCACGCAGTAAGGACGAACATGTTGAACACTTGAGAACCATTTTGGAGTTGCTCAAGGAGGAAAAGTTGTACGCAAAGTTCTCCAAATGTGATTTTTGGATCTCAACTGTACAATTTCTTGGCCATATCATCAACAGTCATGGTATCTACGTAGACCCTGCCAAGATTGAGGCAGCTAAGAATTGGGCATCTCCTACAAACCCAACAGAGATTCGTCAATTTTTAGGTCTCGCTGGTTACTACAGAAGGTTCATAGAATATTTTTCCAAGATCGCAAAGCCTCTGACAGAATTGACCCAGAAGAACAAGAAGTATATCTGGGAAGAAAAACAAGAGTCAGCTTTCCAACTCTTGAAGCAAAAACTTTATGAAGCACCCATCTTAGCACTACCCGAAGGAAGTGAAGACTTCGTAGTGTATTGTGATGCATCGCATCATGATTTAGGTGCAGTACTGATGCAACGAAGCAAAGTAATATCCTATGCTTCTCGACAGCTCAAGAAGAACGAAGAAAACTACATCACTCATTATATAGAATTAGGAACAGTGGTCTTTGCTCTTAAGATATGGAGACATTACTCATACGGTACCAAGTGCACGATTTTCACCGATCACAAAAGTCTTCAGCACATCCTGGATCAAAAGGAGCTGAACATGAGATAGCGCTGATGGTTAGAATTGCTCAATAACTACGACTGTGAAATTCGCTACCACCTAGGGAAAGCGAATGCTGTGGCTGATGCTTTGAGCAGAAAAGAACGGATCAAACCTGTTAGCATTAATTAAAGTGATGGTCATTTCGTATTTAATAACTTTGTAATGTGTCGTGTATGTTGTATTAGTTATAGAATAGTCAAGGGCTTCATGGACCTAAGCAAATATGTTGTATGTTAAAATAGAATTGTCCAATCCATGAAAGCCCAACCAAGCCCAATCGTGGCCCATGGAATGCCCACTAGGGGCGTCACTTGTATCTATATAAGCACCACTCTCACCTCATTTTCAAGTGTGCCTTAAAGAGTGTAAAGGTGGGAGTGTGTGTGTGTGTTTATGTATTGTTCTCTCCTTTCTTTATATACAAGTGGTATCATATAGCCAAACAACGTTGTAGGAGCTTATTCATTTCGTTTTTTGATCAAAGGTAGCAAAATTTTACGTTTTTTCTCAATAAAAATATGAGTTTTTGTAAAAACCTTGATTTTTTACGCAAATTTTTAGTTCAAGTTGTAGCTTTTCATAGATTTTATACGTTTGGTAGTAAGTTTTTGGTATTTTTCTTCGATTCGAATCTTCAAAAACTAGTTGTGCTCGTTAAAAAGGTCTTATCTTTGTATTGAAATATTGTAGAAAGTTAGAATAGGCGATAAAGGTTAGAACTTTATTGTTATTTACGGGTTTTTGAAGTTATTTGATCATGGAAAAAGGCTTAGAAGATTGTTTGTTACTTGCTTGTGGATCTTCATCAAAAAGCTCTCTTATCGAAATTCTTGTATAAGAATTTAGACAAAAGAGGGTTTATAGAAATTGTGGTGGAATTTCTGTAAGTAAGGGAATTTCTATAAGTAAAGGTTTATAGAAATTGTGGTCGAATTTCTATAAGAAAGGTTTATCGAAATTGGTGACGAATTTCTATAAGAAAGGTTTATCGAAACTCCTTGTATAAGGGGTTATAGAAATTGTGGAGTTTATAGAAATTCATTTCTATCGAAATTGCAAGGTTTATAGAAATTCATTTCTAACGAAATTGCAAGGTTTATAGAAATTCATTTCAATCAAAATTGCAAGGTTTATAGAAATTCATTTCTATCGAAATTGCAAGGTTTATAGAAATTCATTTCTAACGAAATTGCAAAGCTTATAGAAATTCATTTCTATCAAAATTGTGGGGCTTATAGAAATTGGTTATAGAAATTGGTTATAGGAATTGCAAGTAACCTTCCGGAATTGACTGCTGAAGACTAAACCTCAAACAATCATAAGTTCAAGACCAAAGCTTCACTACAATAACTGAACTTAACCTACCAATCACAACTCCTATTTCGTTGCAGCGATCCAAGTTCAACTTTATCATACTAAACATCATCAATGGCTACTCAGCAAGACATTATGCAGCTGGTGCAGAAAACCGTCCTCCTATGCTTGAAAAAGGTGGATATCTTCCATGGACGAGCCGTATGCTTCGCTACATCAAAACTAAACCTAATGGACAAGGTAAACTCCTGCTTAACTCCATCCAACATGGACCATTCAAGCCTCATCAAGTTTAAGACCCTGGAAATCCAAATGAAACACCTCCTGTCCTGCCATTCCTTCATGAACAAAGAGAAGATGAATACACAACAGAGGATTGGAAGCAAATGACTTAGCCATGCACTTAATTCAACTTGGTTTACCACGGGAAATATTTGTTGTTGTTGACAGTTGTGAAACTGCTTACGATATGTGGGAACGAGTTAGAAGGCTTTGTCATGGCATAGAAATTGGGCAACAAGATGTTGAAAACAAGCTTCTAACTGAATGGGAGAAGTTCACATCCACTCCAGCAGAACCCATTGAATCTTACTACACAATGTTTTGCACTCTAATGAACGAGCTCATCAGAAACAAGTTGACACCAAGACAAATTGTTCAAAACATCAAGTTCATCAATAATCTACCAGAAGAATGGGGACGATTCGTCACTATTGTCAACAAGACCAAGGATCTGCACCAAGTGAACTATGATCAGCTCTATGATTTCCTAAAGCAAAACCAGACAGAGGCAAATGAAGTCAGGAAAAAGAAGTTAGCAAAGCAATATGATCCTCTAGCACTCATTGCTCAAACACCAACACCTGTAACAGTGAATACACAGCCATCATCATCATCCTCCACTCAGAACTACATGCAACAACAATACGTTCTACAAACTGCTGTCATACCACAACAACAATTCTACCCACAACAACAAGTTATTCCACAACAGCAGTATCCACAATTCCAAGAACCAGAGGTCACTGACCATGATGAAGCTATTGCTGCCATGACACACGCATTTGCTTTAATATCAAAGACATTCCAAGGACGCTATTCCACACCACCTAACAAAAACCAAAGAATTTCATCGAACACTCGCAATAGGGAGATTGCACAGCCGAGTTTCAACATGGGTCAACAAGGACAAATGGTTGGAGTTATGGGGAATCAGCAGGGATATGCTCCTAGATATCATATGGGTAATCAGAATGCAAGGCAGTATGTAGGCAATCAGATGGGTCAGTATGCAGGGAATCAGATGGGTCCAGTTGATGGAAATCGGAGGGGTCAGAATTTAGGGAATTATAATGTTGGTAATCAGTTTGGGAATGTTGTTGCTCTAGTTGCTAGGAATTATGGAAATGTGAATCAAGGCAATCAAGTAAAGTGTTTCAACTGTCAGGGAGTCGGTCACATGGTAAGGAACTGTCCCACAAAGCCGAAAAAGAAAGACCCAGCTTATCTGCAGAAAGCATTGCTGTTGGCACAGAAGGAAACGGCATGGTTTCAGTTGAGTGCAGAAGAGAATGATTTTATGGCCCTTATGGATGATATGGAAGACATTGAAGATATTGATGCAAACTGCATTTTCATGGCAAATCTTCAGGAGGCTAAGTATGACACGGATTCTGAATCACCTCCTGTTTATGACACCAATGCAGTCTCTGAGGTACCATCATTCAATACATGTCACAATAATGAAATATTTGATATGTCACCTCGGTATGAACAGCATCCTGCGACTCCAGCACCCACTTATGATACATATATGGACATACCAACTTGTAGCAATATTAATTTGGCAACTCCAGATATGCATCCTAATGGAAGCTTCGAGTCACAGCATACTGAGAATGATGAGGAAACGCGTGCGTTATTTGAATCATTGTTGAACAACTGTAGTATTGAAATTGAAAAAGTCAAAAAGGTCAATGGTGATGTTAAGGCCGCGAATGAGAAATTGACCGCTGAGCTTGAGAGGTATAAGAAAAATGTAAAAGTTTTTTATTTTCATAAAACACGACAGTCAGAATTAGAAAATAGTTACAAAAAATCTGTTTTAAGAGAAAAACAATTGCAAATTAAGTTTGACACCCTCGATGTTAACTTAAACAAGAAAATAAGATCCTTAAACGCGGAAGTTTCAGATTTAGAAAACCAACTTTCTAAACAAAAATCAACTTGTTCTGATCTTGAAAAAGAAAAGAAACAGTTTAAAGCAGATTTTTCAAAACGCGAAAATGAGCTTCTTGATGAAATCATTGAGAAACAAGAAACAATTAAAAAGTTGGAAGATTTGCTTGTCAAAACAGGTCATTCTGCTCAAACAATACATATGCTCATAAAAGATCCAAACCCGATTTTGCACACAATGAAGAAAATGGCTATCGGTTGTGAAAACCCTTATACACTCAAGAAATCTCTGAAAGAACAGAATGTTTTGTATAATGGTAATGTGATATTTGCTAAACATAATTCTCCCGTGGTTAGGGATTCTGATGAAACGATTGAGCTTGCCGAAGAGAGTAGAATCAAAATGAGACAAAAGAACCTAGACATAAAACCAATTGATTATAATAAGCTTAACATACTTTCTGGAGTAAATTTTGTTAAACAAAAACAAACACCAATGGTTTTCAAAAAACCAGTTGTTTTGTCAAAACAAAAAGTTATTTCTAAAAATCTTCCAAATAAGGGGAGATTGTTGGGTCCATCAGTACCCAAGCGTCCTGAAAACAGGATTTGAATACAAATTAGCCCAAGTGTTAATCAACCTTAAACACTCTCAAGCCACTGAGTGAACAGTCACTCAATAAGTTACCTTCAGGATGCTTAGAACGAGTCTAATAAGAAAGATTCACCATTCAGTGAGGCGGAACTCCCTGAGTGTCACTTAAGCCGAAGAAGAAGGTAATGGGTTCAGTGAGTGATGACAAGAACTCACTGAACCCCAGTCTCCTCAACAACAATTGTAATTAAAGACTGAAGACTGAAGACCAAGCTTGAAGAATCTGAAGTCTGAAAGAAAGGCGGGACAAGGCAAAAAAAATTTGAATAGATAAGGAAACGTCCGTATCAGGGCCAAAGTCAAACATTCCCTGAATAGCATGAGAACAAGAACAGTGTTATCACTGACGCTCAGAAAGCGGTTTCAACCTTATCCCAAAATAGATTCTTGTAACTGTCAAAATACTGTTGCATCTTTGTCAGACTAGCTAGGTCATCCTTTTGTACTTTTTAGTCACGGGTGCTCTTTTATACATGTGTATAAATAGGAGTCATAAGGGAGAAAAGTGGACAAGTTTTGTGCATTAAAAGCTTAGACTTTCACAAAACCACTTTTCTCCCCCAAAGAGCAACCTAGTCCCTGAGATAGCTCAGTGGTTCATTTATTGTTTCCACTCAAGCATAGCCTGAGTTTAGTGAGGAGAACATCATACCTTGTCGTTTCAATCCCAAGTGTTTTTGCCGCTAACACTTGGGTATAGATTCTTTTGATTAATTTCTAATAAGAATTTAAACGTTGAAAAACTTGTGTTTTTATATTTATGTTTTACTTATTTGTCTTAAATTAATCATTACATTAATTTAGTCATAGAACACAATTAGATTAACTTTGTAGTTAATTCTGCTTGTGTAACGGGAACAACACTTATAAACTTGAGCTTCCAGAGGAACTCAGTAGAGTATACAACACATTTCACGAATCGAACTTGAAGAAATGTTTGTCAGATGAAACTCTTGTCATCCCAATGAAAGAAATCCGACTTGACGACAAACTCGTATTCACAGAGGATCCGGTGGAAATAATGGACAGAGAAGTGAAGCAGCTAAAGCAAAAACATATTCCCATTTTGAAAGTTCGATGGAACTCTAAACGAGGACCAGAGTATACATGGTAACGTGAGGACCAAATGCGCGACAAATACCCACATTCATTTCCACAGATAACCCTAACAACTACCTCAGACTTTAATTCCGGGACGGAATTCAGTTTGACAGGTGGGTACTGTAGCAACCTGTAAAATTCCCTAGTGATTTGTAATTGTTAATCAAGTATTAAATTACCATTACAGTTCAGTTAACCATTTTTACAAGCGAAATTTAAATTTTTGTTTATTACATTAAATTAATTCAAACACGTTGATACGTGATTCACAATACATTGGAACGAGCTCACACACAGACCACGACAAATCCAATACACTAATAATAAACCAAACGGATCCTTATTACTATTCTCGGCCCAAATTTTGGCCTGGTACTATTCAAAAGCCCAACCCAATTTTATAAGTTTTATTAATTTTCTTATATTTCATTCGACTAACTAACAATCACTTGGCCTTTATATTTTGCGATTTCAACACATAACCTATGCAACATTAAACACCATTCGAATCTTCATGTTCCAAGGAATCGAGAATGCCAATTCTCACTTTCTAACTCGCACGATTGGTACTTAAATGAGGCTCAAAGTAAACCTTATTCGATGCAAATAAAATTCGTCCAAATATTAACCAAATTCCATCCAATTCGACTAAACTTTATTTTCACCTTTACATTTAGTGTTTCTTAGTCGAATACAAGTTCAAAAATTTACTTAAATCACTTCTAGATCATTTGGTCACGTTACATAATCGTTTGGACACTTTTAAATGTGTCAAACACATTCTTATTCATGCAACTTGACACATAACCGAACCAATACACAAACCCCCCCCCCCTTGATACCTACTAAACTCGAGTACTAGATACTCTTATCATATCTAATCTCTGCCAAATCGAATCACCACAACTTGTACACATATAATACAATATATTCGACTAGATACATGCATGTATATATACGTATGATCACACATTACTCTCCTTCACACTTAAACTCATTTCACTACAATTTCTAAGTCTATTTACTCTCTAAACTGAGCCCTCAAGAGCAGGAACCTTTTTCTCTAGCATTTCGAATCATTGTTTCCAAGTATACAAAACAAGTCGACACCTTCGTGATAGTTCTAGCGTGATACGTGACTTCCATTCGTGTTCTAGGTCATTTTAACGAGATTTCACACCATCTTTTGGATTGTAAGTCCCTTTTGATGCGTGGTTTTGCGACCTTACAACAGGTTTTACCTCTCGAGGGATCTCAAGAGGCTTGCAATCCCCACCAGGCAGTGTACCTGACCGATTTAGTATAGTGTAGTGGCAAGTACCGGGGGATTGATCGTTCTCTAGGGGAATAGTGTCGTTAGGATTGAAAAACTACTCTAATAGGGTCTAAGGGTGAGGAAAGATTCTTTTTGTATTTTTTTATATTTTTATAAAAACAAGTAAAATCTCGGGTTTGAAGGAGTGGGCGAAATTAGTTGCTAGTCAACTAACCCAAATAACTACAATAGCAAATAAAATAAAATAACTGAAAGTAAAAAGGTTGTGGAACTTATATGGAGAGAAATGTGCTTACTTAGATTTCCTTACTCCCTAACTATCTTTTACCGGTTGATTAGTGTGTATTAATTGCGTGGATGACGGGTGTATTCCTTAATACCAATCGTGGGGTGGCGTACATACTTCCCCAACTCTATAAGCTCCTACTTCACTCCTATGTCGAGCCGGCTAAGAAGCTCCTAACATGGGATCACTAGAATTCGCTCATGCATTAAATACAAAAATAAAAACCTTAGTATGCATTGGTTCATGTTTCTTAAGACGTTCAAGCAAGTTACCGTATAGGAGGTTAGCCAGTTTTCTTAAGCCTAACATCGATGAACAATCATCCAATACAATTAATAACACACCAACAACCAATAATCAATAGTTAGGTTTCATTAGATCTAAGCAAACACAAGATAAATCTAGCCTAGCATGTTAAATAAAAGACAAGAACAAGATATAATCAAACAACACATAGACATATTGAATGATTAATTGATTACTTATCTTCAATTGAACATGGGAGATCCAAGGGTATAAAACCCTTAAAAATGGCAGAAAAATCTTCTTAGGGTTTCTCCTCACAAAGTTGCACACTAATGACTAAAAATTATGAAAATATATATAGGAAAACAAATCTGACGGCGTCACGTTATAGAGCTTGACACCGTCACCTCGCCACGGTTAGGGTTTATTGATGGCCTTCTTGACGTCGTCCCCTTTTAATCTTCCAAAATCCTCTTTGGCGCGTCAAGGGTTGACGGCGTCACACTGGGGCTTGACGCCGTCACAGGTACTATTCCAGCAGATTTAGAGACTTTGTCGTTTTCTTCACTTTTATGCTCCAAAAACGTCCAAAATGCTTCCTTTTCAAATTTCTTCACCAAAGTACCTAAAATGACAAAAGGAACGATTTAGGGCAATATTTGATCAAATAAATATGATTTAGGGCTTAAATGACCCCCTAAAAGTGGTACACTTTTCGCTTCATCACCTTCGAACTCATTTCATACTCTTATACATATTTTCAATAAACCATGCATTATACATATTTCCATACGATCATAATTTACTTTCTATGCATTATTTCGATTTCTCTTATTTATTTTATGTTATACTCTTGACCTCCTATTCATGGATGGCTAGAAATATCAAGTTACACATTTATTCGACACTTATATTTCTATTTTATCACTTAACAAGACATATTTCTAGTATAGATTGCATTGTATCTTTTATAAGTCACATATGTATATTGTACTCATTCATTTTATTCGATAAGGATTTGTCCCATAAAATCCATTCTAAACGTACAACATATCGATTTATTTACTTGACTCAATTCTTTGTAAGCCACCCTAATAAGTTGATAAATAAGCACTTATGATAAGCTTGTTTAAATCCTTTTCTAAACCCAAAGCAATCGCTACATAGAAACTGTTTTCTATTATACATATATATACAATTGGGCTTAAATCCCAATAAGCTCAAAAATAAATCAACCCGATAAGCAGTTTGTATAAGCACTTTGGTAATGTTTTTAAGACATTGAATTAAGCCCAAAACCAGGCCCAATATATTGTTAAACCCATCGGATCAATTTTCCTTAATGGGCATTGTTTAATTCGTTAAAGCCCATTAATCACATAATAAGCCCTTTTTGTGAAATAAGCACTTTTCTAAACGCTAATAAGCTGTTTGAGGCTAATACAATTTTCGGAAAATTTAATACACCACTTTTGTAACTTTTGGACTTAATTTGCAAATAATTGTACGTATCGTGTATAAAGTGTAAATTTTATATCATCTATGGTCAAACTGTCATTTTAGTAACTTGTGGGTAAAAAATGAACATCCAGTTAAACAGGAACCATAAAATGTCATAATATGATACTGTGGACTAAAAATGTAATTATATACTAACCAGGGACTAACGGTGCAAATATTGTTCCGTTAGGGTAGAAAGTGTAAAATTTGCATAAGATGAAGGACTAAACAATAACTTCATTTCATATTCAATTCCATTTCATATTTCACACTTTAACGTGCATTTTTACATTTCGTTCAATTTAAATACGTTACGTTTATACATATTTTTAATATAACAAATTCTAAACTAATAAACTTAACATTTCATCTAACCACTCTCGAGGAAACGATATTCATGGTTTCAATAACATAAAAGTAAGATAATATTATTTATAATATTATTTTTGAACTTTAATCATTTTAAGCATATCATTCACTTTCATCATGAACCAAATCGTTATCCGTTACTCATTTCCACAATCATTATTCGTATTAAGCCAAAACTATCAAAATCTCAGACGTCCCCATTATTCAGGTCGTGTGTTGGAGCCGTTCCCTTAATACATTTGATTTCACATTTCATCTTTGCCAGTTACATTCAAGGTGAGCTCATAGTCTCACTTTTACCTTCTTACATACTTTCAAATACGTGGGGAGATACATGTTACAAAATAGAACACAAGTATGTTCTGTATGTTATACCTGACTGATATTGCCTAAGTTACCATTATTGCCATTATTACAAGTCCCTCCCATCATGAGCCATTAACCACTGCTAGTGCACGCGAATATAGTGAACAGTGTGAAGGCTGACTGCCTGTTTGAACTATCTTGAAGATGGCCTTAGTTGCTTGCTGGATAGGTCAAATACACTTTATTTGAATTGTAAAATAGGAAGACGGCAATCTCCTATAGAGGGCCATAACTCATGCCATTAATTTGGATTGTTCATGCCGTTTTTGCGGTACCGTTAAAGTTTGAGTGTCATGAGGCTTAGGGCAATATATCGATTGCAATATTACTATTTCAAAATTATTGAATTTTATGCAATTATAGACTTGTGTTCAAACTGATTTCAATTACAAACGCTATGATTTCACTCAACAATTTTGTTTGGCTTTTAGCATGTTTATCTTAGGTAATTAACAGCAGCATTCAAGGCACGGAGTGGGCATTAAACTGATGTTTTGGTGTCAAATAAATTCTTTCATTCATATCAAACTTACTATATCTTTTGTGAAATATTGAACGTTGAAATTTCCTTTTTGTATCTGAATTTCTAAATGAATGATAATAACTTTCAAAACGCATCTTTTGAGTCATTTTCAATGATTATGACTGTGATCCATCCAGTAATACCCCTATTAAGTCTTCCGCTGTTAACTCAAAATTTAGGGGGTGTTACAAAAGGGAACCGGCAGATCCGACAAAACAGAAGAAATTTTACATTACTTCTTATTACAATCAACCCTTCTAAACTTGGTACACTAGTTATCCATCTCCTATTAGGCACATTTGAGCCGATCTTAAGGTTGGTAGCTCTTTTGATCTCTTAGGATTAACTTATGTTTCTTTCGAGATGTTTATGATTTATCATCTTCAAAATAACCACTATTTCTCAGTACCACTTCTTTTATTGCCTCCCCCTGATCATTATACACTTACCTATAATTTAAATAAATTTTTAACAAATTTATTTCCACTAACTCTACCTCAAAATGCTCTAAAACCAATATTTTAATTCTTATGATTTTTAAAGAATTTTTAAAATTTTCATACAATCTTTCCTTGAAACATACAAGCAATTAACACTTAGTGGTATAATTTTCTTAGCTCATATTCACTTATTGACCTACTTTAGATATCTTTTTCCTCACTAAAAACCATTAATGGCAACCCCTCATCATTAGTCTTAAACCACTCAGGATTTTCTCATTTAAGACACCCTCTCACACTCATTACTCCAGGAAACATAGGGCTGCTATAGCTTAATCATAATCATTTTTTTCTCACATCTAATCTGTTAGCCGGATCCCTCAGCTAAAGCTAGCCGGATCCCTTTTTAAAAGGATCCGCTGGATCCGGGCAAACAGACAAAGGTTTGATCACTTAAAACCTTCCAAAAAATCAACTTTATCCACTCAAACACTCCACATTGCCTTTAATATATCTCCTATAAGATTGTTGTAGTGACAAGATTCACGCTCAGGTGGTCTTGGTTGATCAAAATAGAAGAGATTCATGGTCGGTTTTAGAGAGAGAGTAGAGAGAAGGTGGAGATAACCTTTAGATATTATTGAAATGAAAAGATAAGGTTTTTACAGCCACACACCACAAGTGAAGACTTGTGGGGTATTTAAATGCCAAACATGACAACTTTGCTAATATTACATTAATAGTCCTTGCACTATATGCAATCTAGTTGTCTACTTCCAATTCACGTAAATATCGCCACTTATTCTAACATCCTCAGCTGAGATATACTGAATTTGTTACAATGATTCCTAAAAATTACATAACAATGATAAAGGCAATGCTGAAGTAGAGCAGTTTCCTTTTGAGGATGTTTTCACAGCTCTTGATCTTCTCGTATCTTTCTCAGCTTGCTTGACTTACTTGCAGAATCACTGTAATGACCTAATTGGGTTATTACTCCCTCCCAATTAGTGAGGCATTTTCTTTTACATGCTCCCTCCCAAATTGACAACCCGTTTGATATAGCCCTGATGCTTGTAGAAGAAGTTTCTCTGAAATCTTGCCAAATTGTCTTCAGTCTCTTGCACAGCGGAAAATGGATTAGAGACTGATGACTTGTAACTTCTTCACAGGTTTCTTTGGGGAGCATCATATCGACATCTTCAGCTCACTTAGAATGCTTCCAGTTCTTCATAAATAGCCCCGATGTACACATTTCTCCCTCCAGGATGATGACGATCTTTCGGACTCATCCTACATATGTGTACATAGACATATCAACTAGAAGCAACATACAAATCAATACCCCATGAGTGGATGTCGATAACTATTCTCTCTACGATTCTCTTTAAGATCAATCTCTTCTCAGACCTCTTGTATCAAAACAGCGGCTTTTTGTAGTGACTGCTGATGGAGAAACCCACTATGACGAACTTGAGAATGAAGTAAAGTAACCCAGACTTGTGACTAAAACTTTAAGTCTAACAATCTCTCCCCAAAGTGATGTCATACGGGAATTGCTTACAATGTTCCCTATAAGTAAAATATAAGCACATAAGCGCAGAGAATGGTCTTCAAACTTCATTACTTCGTTCAGCTTGCAGAATCTTCTCAGCTTTCATTTCTTTACTTGCAGAAGAACAATTTGAGTAAATCTAATTAGGGTTTAATTCTGGGTGCCCTGAGTGCTCTCCCCTAATTAGTGCTCTCCCCCAAACTGACAACCATACTTATGAGTGCCCTAAGTGCCCTGCAGTTCGGGGGAATAGATTATCAACATCTTTATCTTACCAAATGCATCCCAGTTATTATTCCCATGAGAGATCAACCCGTACATTTCTCTCCCCTGCTGGTTACAATTAATCGGAATCAGCATACTGAAGCGTACGTGAAATACAAACTGGAAGCCCTATATCAGGAATCATATCAGCCCGTGAGAAGATGTCGATATACCCAATCTACTAATAATACCATTTATAATGTCTAACTCTTTATCAACCCCCTGTATAAAACACAACGGCTTCACGTAGTGACTACTGATGGAGAAAAACCCACTATGACGAACTTGAGACTGGAGTAAAATAACCCAAACTTATGACTTAAACTTGCACTGTTGTATGACTAAGAACCTATACTGAGCACTACAACGTAACTCCTTAAAGCATAGGTCGTTTCATATACCCATCCATCCTTCCTTAACTGTATATGAACCTCTCTTGAATTATCCACATCTTTGTGTGACACTGAGTACTACAACGTATCTCCTTTAAGTGATAGTTAACTAGGTCTTCGTCCATCCACCCCTTGACCTATGAAAACTAGATAACCCAAGACTTAATCACTATTCTATAAATGCTCAAACAAGGATCTCGAAGAATCATGCATCCAACTAACCCCGATATCTTCAAGATACTAAGTACATGTACCCGTGATATTCCACTTGAACTTCAAGTAAGTAATAATGAATCATCCTTGTAGTCACAGTTGATAATTTAGCCATTGTCATTTGATTGCGATTCTTGATCAGGATCTTTTCGGCTATACGTGGTGATGTTGAGGGTGTAGTCCGATAATTTCATTTGTGATATTGGTGTGAAATATGCCATAAAATGACATTCTAATGATGCAGGAAAATTTTGAGTTTTAGAAATTTTTACGCCGAAAATTCCCTGAAAAATTCGAATTTTGGCCAAAAAATTTGAATTTTGGGCCAAAATTTTCACTCTTGAACCAGAATTTGAATTTCGCGTAAAAACTGACCGTTAAGTCATTCCTCAAATTTAAATTTTACTCAAATTTTCCCGCCAAATGCGAGAGGAGCTAGAATTGCGAAAGTCTGACCCAATTGCGAAAGATGGTGAATTGCGAAATCAGCTCCAATTGCGAGACCAATTGCGAGAAGCAATTGCGATAAAACCTCAATTGCGAGACCAATTCCGAAACTGAATTGCGAGATCAATTCCGACACTGAGAAGCAATTGCGAAGCTGTTATGCAATTTCGAAGAAGTGGCAATTGCGAGAGAGTTCAATTGCGAGGCTGTCAGCCAATTCCGAAGAAATGACCAATTCCGAGACTGAGTTCAATTCCGAAGGAATTACCAAATGCGAAACTCAGTTGCAATTTCGAAGAAGTGACCAAATGCGAGAGTTTTGGCAATTGCGAGACTTATCAGCTTACCAACTCTTGTCTTTTAGCCACTTTTTCTTTTCCCCATGCTTTGCCAGACAGTCTTTCACCAACTTCCACCAACTTTGACCAATAATTCACAAACCAATGAATATTCTAATTAAAATATCCAAGAACACATCTTCCAAAATCTTGTATAATTTCTGTCGATCTAAATACTTAGAACACAAAAGAAATTCAGCCATAAAACACAAGATGCGTGTGAAGAACAATCGCAGATCCACAACCCAACTCGTTAGAACATCAACAAACACAACCTTTAATCTTCAAAATGTTTACAATTTCAAGATAAACACCAAAAGGTCACGTTTTTATGAAACAAAAACGCAACAGTTGGGTCTTTTTAACACAAACCGAACACAAAGAAACTTCAAAACTGCTATTGATGAACAGTAACGAGTTAGAACACACCAAAAATCACATATTTTACCTCAAACACACCATGATTCGCCCCCGGTTAGCTCATGATACCAATTGTAGTGACAAGATTCACGCTCAGGAGGTCTTGGTTGATCAAAATAGAAGAGATTCATGGTCGGTTTTAGAGAGAGAGTAGAGAGAAGGTGGAGATAACCTTTAGATATTATTGAAATGAAAAGATAAGGTTTTTACAGCCACACACCACAAGTGAAGACTTGTGGGGTATTTAAATGCCAAACATGACAACTTTGCTAATATTACATTAATAGTCCTTGCACTATATGCAATCTAGTTGTCTACTTCCAATTCACGTAAATATCGCCCAGCTTCATTTCTAACAATTGTATCACTGTAGTTGACCTTGGTGCATGCATATCATTGCAATTCAAAGGATTTTAGTGGTTTAGGCTTTAATTACCATACTTGATCCTTCACTATTTAAACCACTTGTTTTTGTGCTTCCAAACCACACCCAAACAAATCATCTTCTACTATAAACTCACCTTTTAAACTTACCTACAAACATGACTAAGGCATCAAGTGCAAGATCATCCACTAGGAGTCCACCAAGAAAAACCGCACGAATTGTGTATGAAATATCCTCAACCGAAGTCTCAGCCATCAAAGCACCTTCTACTAGAACACCTCTCTCAAACTACATCCAAACTCCTCCTTCAAATGAGCCAACTCCACCACAACTTGCTTCCAACAAAACAACCTCACCACAACCTACTACTCTTGAACCAACACCTATCTCAACTCAACCCAAACAAGCCTCACCTCTTCAACCTCAAATCCTGTCCTTTACCATACCTCCTACCTCTCCTCATCCATTCTTGAACTCATTAGAGGACCTACCTCCTAGAACCTTTAATCCACTAGCATTGCCCACATTCTCATCCATTGAGAGATTGTCAACTCAACCACCATCCCATCACCTAGATGTTGACATAAACATACCACCACCCATAGCAAACTTGCCTTCCTCTCCTCCACCCTCAAATGGCCCATTTTAGGTTATGAGAAGATATCAAGCATCTCAACCACCTCAACCAAACAATGACACACTTCCACCCACACATACTTCTCTACCAACATCCGTCGTACATCCACAACCTCCTCAACTAGAGTCATTCACCTCAAACATACTTCCACAACCTTCTTTCTTAGAACCAACATCACAACAACTAAGTCACAATGATACATGTCATCATTGTCAACATGTCCAAACCTTACTTCATGAACTACGTGATGAATTACGTTTCATGTTCTACCATCTCCTTGAACATCTTGAAGACATCACCAAACCTAACCTTCCCGAAAAACCTTGAAGTGCAAGCACTAGTGGTCTCCCTACTCTTAAGTCTTAGGCCTAACTTTAGTTACTAGGATTTTTTCATGTTAAGATCATTTTCTTAGTTTTTATCAATGTTGCAAAAATCGTGAATCGGTAGCCGGGCGGTCGACCACCCTGCAGCGAGTAATTGGCTGAGGCGGGATTAATCGGCGATTAATCGGATTGGCATTTTTTGCATGTTTTGGGTATTTCTGGAGACCAAACTAAAGATCGTAACTGATTCCAAGCCTACTATGTTTCCAAACCTCAATAAAAGGCTCCAATTCTGATTATGAGGCTCATTGTGCGTTATAAGTTAAACAAACGATCCCCAAATTAAGTAGAATGCCTAAATTTTTATTTTTTCAAAGATGACCGATTTGGCCGATTCGGACGATTTTTGGCCGATTTGGCCAATTCGGTCGATTTTTTGGCCGATTTTTTTGCCTGACCGATTTTTTGGCCGATTTTTGAAATTCTACAAGGTATAGGGCCGATTACCTTGTAATCGGCGATTAATCGGCCGAGTTGACCGATTTTTGCAACATTGGTTTTTATAGATTTGACCATTGTTGTATCATTTCTCTTATGTTTATTAAATGAATCTTCATGACTATGTGCTTATGTGAACATGAATGGGGTGATTATTACTTGTTTTCATACCTTTTTCTACTCTTTACTGTTGCTAACATGTTACAGGTAAGCCGGATCCCTCATTTTATACTAGGCGGATCCCTTCTAAGAAGGATCCGGGGGATCTGAGCATACAGAGGATTAACAAATTTTTTATGCAGCCAAATTTTCGACAAAGGGACAACATATACTTGTTTTCTAACCAATGTTTTGTAGATTTTCAAAAATACACATTGAGCACTCGACGCCCTCAATGAGGGGGAGCTTTCTTCAAATCAAAAACATTGCTAATAATTTGCAATGATCACGTTTAGTATTCCTAATTACTTGACGCCCTCATCAAGGGGGAGCAAACGTCAAAGGGGAGCAACTAAGCAATTTTTACCCTCTTTGCTCCATATTTACATCTTTATTAAAACTTGCACTCAGGTTAGTTTCTTTTCGACACTCTTTTTGTTTAGACAAAAAGGGGGAGAAAAGTTTAAAAGCTTAAATTCAAACTTATGAATTTTATTCTTTTACTTAAAATAATTTTATGTTTTGGCATCACCAAAAAGGGAGAGATTGTTAAAACAAATAAACCTTAAAAACGTTTATTTATATTTTACGATCTTCTAATGTTTTGTCGATAACAAACGTAAAATCATTTTAACAAGATAGATAAAATATGTAACGCTTTAAGCCAAAAGCTAACTAACTCATTTCATTAAACAAATAAATCTTAAACATATTTAGTTAACAAGTTCACATAAAACCAAAACCATTTTATAAAAACATTTAAGTAAACTAGTTACTTATATTTTATAAAATACATGCTACATGTAAATTAACTATAAAAGACTTGGACTATCCATGACCCAAAAACCAAGCCCATAAACCATAACCCATGGAGCTTGACCCATAACCCATGACCCATTGCATGACATCATGCATGACATCCATAATGGGTAAAACCCATGACCCATGACCCAAAGTCCATAACCTATAACCCAAAGTACATGACCCATGACCAAAAGATGTCTTTGACATCAGGCATGACATCATCTATCCATGGATCATAACCCATAACCTAAAACCCAGAAATGTAACCCAAAATCCAAACTGTTGATACCAGGTAGCCGGACCCCTTGGATTACACTGGCCGGATCCCTTTGCGGAAGGGATCCGCCGGATCTGCGTGAACAGTGGACAGTTTGCCTATAAATAGTGAGCCACTTCTCACTTTCTTCTCTCCTCTTTTAGACATACCTTCTCTATATTTTCTAAACTCTCTAACCACAGATCCAAGGATCTTTCTATGTAGTCTTTCTTTGTGTTTCTCTACGTTCCTTCTAAAAGATGAGATCATGACCTCTCGAAGACTTGCAAGCTCGTGATATGAGTTGCTAGGATTCTTCTCCACCAAGATCACAGAAGTTCATCTTGCTCTTTCTTCTTCTCAATAGGGTGTTGTAGATATGTTGAGTCGTTAGGTGTAAAAGGACATTGGTTCCTTTAGTCTTGTTGTGCTAGTTGTGTTGGTTTGGTTTGCCGTGCTAAGGACCCAGTATCTAGCCTTGTACCGAATAAAGTGTAGGTGACGAAGGTTTGGCTTTTCCTCGTGGAAAAGCCTGGTATCTAGCTTTGTACCGGATAAAGTGTAAGCAACATTGTGGAGGCTTCTCCGCCAAGTGACGGGAGTTTTTGTTGTGAAGTGTTTACGAACTCTCGAGTAGGGACTCGAGGAGTGGAGTAGGGAAAGGAAGGTGACCTTTTAGCCGAACCACTATAAATACTTGTGTTATGGTCGTGTCTCTCTATCTCTCTCTCGTAATTTAGTTTTATATGCTTTACTACTATCAATATCCAACACGTCAAAACTATATTGACATATGTCGATCTATAAGTTTTAAAAAGAAATTTTAATCGGTAAAACTATTCAACCCCCTTCTAGTTTTCTACACTAACCTTCCCGAAAAACCTTGAAGTGCAAGCACAAGTGGTCTCCCTATTCTTAGTCTTAGGCCTAACTTTAGTTACTAGGACTTTTTCATGTTAAGATCATTTTCTTAGTTTTTAGAGATTTGACCATTGTTGTATCATTTCTCTTATGTTTATTAAATAAATCTTCATGACTTTGTGCTTATGTGAACACGATTGATGTGATTGTTACTTGATTTCATACCTTTTCTACTTTTTACTGCTGCTACCACGTCACAGGTAAGCCGGATCCCTCATTTTATACTAAGCGGATCCCTTCTGAGAAGGATCCGGTCATACAGAGGACTAACAAAATTTTTATGCAGCCAAATCTTCAACAAAGGGATAACATATACTTGTTTTCTAACCATTGTTTTGTATATTTTAAAAAATACACATGGAACACTCGACGCCCTCAATGAGGGGGAGCTTTCCTCAACAGAAAAACTTTGCAAATAATTTGCAATGGTCACGTTTAGTCTTCCTAATTACTTGACGCCCTCATCAAGGGGGGGGGGGGGGAAACGTCAAGGGAGAGAAACTAAGCACTTTTTACCCTCTTTGCTTCATATTTACATCTTTATTTTTCTTAAAACTTGCACTCGGGTTAGTTTCTTTTCGACACTCTTTTTGTTTCGACAAAAAGGGGGAGAAAAGTGTAAAAGCTTAAATTCAAACTTACGAATTTTATCCTTTTACTTAAAATAATTTTATGTTTTTCCATCAACAAAAAGGAGAAGATTGTTAATACAAATAAACCATAAAACTGTTTATTTATATTTTACGATCTTCTAATGTTTTGTCTATTACAAACGAAAAATCATTTTAGCGAGATAGATAAAATACGTAACGCTTTGAGCCTAAAGATTACAAACTCATTTCATTAAACAAATAAACCTTAAACATATTTAGTTAAACAAGTTTACATAAAACCATTTTATAAAAACACTTAAGTAAGCTAGTTACTTACATTTTATAAAATACGTGTTACTTGTAAATTAACTAGGAAATACTTGGACTATCCATGACCCAAAAACCAAGCCCATAAACCAGAACCCATGGAGCTTAACCCATAACCCATGACCCGTTGATGTAAGTACATTTTATTATCATCATTTGTCCTATTTATTTGACTTGTTTTATTATATTATCTGTGAGAATTGATATGTTAATGTTTACTTTTGTAATTCTCAGGTAAAAACAAGTATTATGTGAAACTTGGCGATTTTGGACTAATTATGGAGCAAAACAAGCAAGATGTTAAGAGTCTACTGAAATGTACAAGATCAAGATCATTCTGCTCTAGATACGCTGCAACACACTTCTTACATACGGCGTATCACTATCAAGATTTCACGAGTTACAATCCAAGACAGCAAAGGACATGCGCCGCATAAAGAAATGGAGTTATGCCGCATCTTCAGGCGGTGTAAGAATATTCCTGAATATATTAATCTTGGACCCCACGCGAAGTTAAGTCAATGCGCCGCATCTACTTATCCTATGCGCCGCATCTAACCCTTAGACAGAAACTATAAATACCCCAAGGCCAGACGAATTTCGGGACATAGAGACTATAGCGTAACTCAGAAGAGAAAGACAGAAACCCTAAAGCCGAATTCAGACGTATTAGCAGCACAAGACACACCCTGAACGAAGATACAAGAGCTGTAAGAAGGTCCTGCATGCATTCAATTCATTAAGTAGTTTTGTTTTATTGTATTAGTACACTTTAATTCATCAGGATTGATGGGCCGATTCCATGTGACTACGGAATATCATGGGCACCCCTTAAAATTGCTTTCCCATTAATTAAAGTTTATATGTTGATGTATTTGGTGACTTTTATTAGTGCATTGATAACCTCTGTGTCTAGCTGAGCATTGCTTGGGTCGCCATGCCCCACCCTCGCCTATCTGTTCTAGCGTATACGAAACGTGGGCATCACAAATGCTCAATATTCTAGGATTGTGGGATAGACATAAGTGATCATTAAGGGTTTACTGGGCGATAAGATTAGAGCCAACGAGAAAGGGTTAATTATATACACTTCATATAAAACTAGCAGTAAAACAAGTGACAAGCTACTTAATTATCAGGACAGGTCTTCTTATTGTCTGAAGTATCTATCTGTGTACGTTGTGCTAATCGCTGATTCGTGCTCATTAGTTTAGTTTTCTATTTAATCATAACCAAACCGTGCCAGTCTCTCAGGCTGAACCCCCTTGCGTTAGATTAGGTTGTATAGCTAACTTAAGATATTAAAATACTGATTAGAACAACTAGATAATACGTTCCACTCTTAGTGATCGACACTCTACTTACCATTATATTCATACTGACCGGGTACACTGCTCGTTAAAGTGTGTGTTTTATTGATAAGTCGGCTAAATATAAATTCAAAACTTGAGTAGGCATTAATACTGCTAAAACCACAACGACACATCACGCGCGCACCAAGTCTTTGGCGCCGCTACCGTGGATATAAAAGAATTAGAGCAATACACACGCACATCAAGTTTTTGGCGCCGCTGCCGGGGAGTGAATTGTTATTATCTGTTAATTTGATTAGTATTTTAATTAGGTTTTTCTTTTTAATTTTTAGATTCTAACCACTAACCCGTTGTATATTAGATAAATTGCATTCATTGTATTATTTGCATATTTTCTGTTTTTGTGTGTTTTTATTTTCTTTAATTTTTGTTTCTTTTTGTGTTTTTATTTTTGTTTTTCTCTTTTTTATTTTTTCTACATTCTGCTATCGTTGTACTGTGCTAATACAAACGATACGGCGCATCTGTTTTAACAGATACGGCGTATTGCGTTTAATTTTTATAAAATACAACGCGTTTAATAAATTCGATTACGACGCATCTTTCCCCAAGATACGGCGTATTCTGTTTTTAATAAGAAATTTTTCTAAACCCTAACGCCATACGACGCATCTGTTTTAACAGATACCGCGTATTGTCTATTAAACTAAAAAAGTGTATAAACGATACACAAACTATGATGGGTTTCTAAATCAATAAACATAGTAAACAGTAACGAAAATACGGCGCAAATTAACTTATTGTATACGACGTCAAATAATTTAATAAATATAAACGATGATAATTAAAACGAAGGTACATTCAATTCATATGCCCGTATCCTTATGGGAACATAAGTTGATATAAATAACATTATAGATAGCGTATAACTGGAAGAAGCCCATCTTAAGATACAGCAAATAATTTATTGTTCACCTCTTGCCGATAGTTTTATTTCAGGAAGAGGAACGTCGCGATATTACAGTCGGAAAATATTAAGTTATAAGAAAGCAGCTTGAGAATAATCAGGAGATAAAGAGCAATATAGGTGACAAGTCATTAGACAAAATAATATGGGAAATAGATTAAGAAAGAAAAAGTAAGGAAAAAAAGAAAACAAATGCCTTATCATGCCACGGGGTTATTCAAATAATCATGAAAAGATTCATATAATCAGTGAAACCAATTCATATAGAGGGGAGACCTCTCAGTAAAACAATAATCATGAGGGGAGTCCTCAAACAGTAAGTGGAGTGATCAGCTCCCAGTATGTGAAAGACGTGTATCGCACACACCATCAGTCACCAGTAATACAGTAATCAGTAACAGTAACAGTAACAGTTCTAGGATGCATCCATACGCCCCAGGTGGCCATAAACCTCCCAATACACCAATAAAATACAGTCAGGGACGGAACAGGTCATCACTCTCCTGCCCTAGAGTCATGCCATC
The DNA here is from genome assembly GCA_021014915.2 of Artemisia tridentata subsp. tridentata. NCBI lineage: Eukaryota > Viridiplantae > Streptophyta > Magnoliopsida > Asterales > Asteraceae > Artemisia > Artemisia tridentata. The sequence continues at coordinate 357,143,179 of CP139507.1, read as the reverse complement.
GGTGCATCAATGACATGGTCATGAAACCCTCATGACTAGTTATGGCTCGTAGTATCAAACTGTGGGTCAGTGGTCAAGTATCAGTATTCAGTATTCAGTTTAGTTTCATAGGTCAATATCCAGTTCAGTATAACAGACAGTTCATATCAGATGGTTCAGTAACAGGGGTTCAATATCAGTAGGTTCAATATAAGAAAGGTTCAGTATCAGTAGGTCAATGTCAAAGGTTCATAGAAACAAGGAACATGGCAGTGAATCAGAAATCAACATGAGACGAAGGCACCTTACTAAAGAAGGGCAGAATATCTGTACCTTATTGCTGACAAGAAAACACACTGAGATAAGATGATCAAGACCACAGAACTACTCCCTCTTCACACCTAGAGGAGTAAAGACATGATTACTAAAGATCCCATTTCCATATTAAGTAACTTTCTATTTTTAGCAGGTTTCCATTTTTAGAAAGTTTCCTTATTTAGCAAGTTTCCAAAATTAGCAGATTTCTATAATGAGTAAGGTTTAAGTATTATGATTTAGTTAAGTCTTTAATTTAGTCTCATTATGGGATTAGGGTTGGTTTTAGTAAGTTGTAAAAGTTTAGGGTTCAACATGACAAGTTTACATAGTTTAGGGTTTTAATTGTAATTATATCAAATTAAAGGTCTAGAATGAAAATATCATGATTTACTTATTTAAATACTCCATTTATTCAGAATTACATCCTTAGCCCCTTGAGTTTCATATTTTACACTTTAACCCTTTATTTATAAAAGTTACAAAACAAACCCTAAATGTTACATAATTTATCATTTAATTCAAATATTAATTCTAATTACACCACTGGCCCTTATATTAATTTATTTTCAGAATATACCCTTAAATTTCATGCATAATACGATCTAATCCTTTAGTTTCTCATAGTTACATCATTAGTCCCTATAATTTATAAAACATATATATTAATTTGTAAATTCCAAATAATTACCTATTGGCCCCTATAATTATCCAAACTTACACCAAAAACATCTTAACATTATAATTTACTCAAAATGACCTCAGGTTTCCAGTATTTACATTTTTAGTCCCTTGTTTTAATTAAATTGCAAATCGAATCATTAAATATATATAATTACCCATTTAACCTTTTAAACACAAAATTTACATATAGACCCCTCAAGTTATATTTTTCCCATATTGTAACAGTCCTAAATATCATTTTAAAAATAGTCCATGAGTTTCAAAAATTACAAAACACCCCCTTGACTATTATATATCAAATCGGTAAAACAATTATATTACTAAATCAAACCCTAAATATTTTCAATCATCAAGCAATCATTACCATATCATTTTAATATCATATAAATTCAGAATCAATCACCTAAACATTAATTCCATAGGTTTAGGGTTTTATTCATATTATTCCTTTTTATTCCATTTAGCCGATTAGACATAATTTCACAAATAATATTTTTAGACCTCCACAATTCAAATGAACATTTTTCTAGTGTTATATGATGATTATAGAAGCCATGAAAAATACTAACATGATCCAGAAAATTCGCATGCATGATTTAGAGAAATAATTCGATTCTAGGGTTTCACTTTCAATAATTAGCATGCGATCAATATACAATGCATGGATGTGTTTTAGCATTTTTCTCATGTTATATAGGATTAGTATAAGCTCAGAAAAATACCCAATAATTTATTGAACGAGTGGATAGGGCGCTTTGATTTTGGACCTATCGGATCAAAAACTCGACACCAAAGAATTCACCACGATCACCACAGCCACTCCACGACCTTGTAATTATTTTTCAAAGATCATACATGATGTGAGGGACGTGAGAAAAATAGAGAATGAATTTCACAATGATCGAATCAATAAAATCGAATTATTACCTATCGAATGGAAAAGAAAAAGGAATTTCGATATCTTGCCAACCCGACCTCTAAAATTCATGAAGCTATTTTTCTAGGCTTCTTGAGAACTCTAAGAACACAAGAAAAATGGTGCCTTATTTCCAGAAATTCGGATGGTTGATTAGAGAATTATTTGGTGATTTTGTGTTCAATCGGTGGAGAATTTTGGAAGAAAAAGAAATGTGTGTGATAAAAATATTATGGTGGCCGATTCTTAGGGGATTGATGGACCCTAAATTCAGGAATTATTCAATGGTAATTATTGGCCATTAATCATAATTTTAATGCTCTTAATTTTCCTACTAATTTCCTTTTATAACTTTATAACTTTTGAATTTAAATTAAATTAGGCGCCCAAGGGTACTTTGGTAATTTCCATGGCTTGTATAAAAGTTAAATGTAGTTGTTAAAATTATTTGGGATCATAGCTTGCTCATTATTAGAAGTTTGGAATTTATTTTGTGCATTACATATGTTTTATTTAGGTTTTAAATTCCCAGGGGCAATTTGGTCATTTTACATGTTATGGAATTCCAGGTATTACAACTTCTTCCCCACTAACAGAAAAATTTCGTCCTCGAAATTTGCACGGACATGAGAAAGGAAACATAACAGAAACGAAACTGAACATACCAGATCAAAACATGAAATGAGGATAACTCGATCGTATCGATTCTTCGGTCTCCCAGGTTGCCTCGCGCGCTGGGTGATTCTGCCAAAGAATCTTTACAAAAGGAATGACTTTGTTTCTCATAACGCGTTCCTGACGCTCTAGAACCGCCTCCGGTTCTTCAGATAAGGTCATATCGGGACGGATTTGATCAAACGGATAAGAAGCCACATGCAGAGGGTGATAGTTGTATCCCCTCAAAAGAGATACATGAAATACATTATGAACATGAGCCAACTGAGGTGGTAAGGCCAGACGATACGATACTTCTCCGATACGCTCCAGAATTTCAAAAGGTCCAATAAACCGAGGGCTGAGCTTGCCCTTAATACCAAAACGTTTGACGCCTCGGAACGGAGATACTTTAAGAAATACTCGGTCGCCGACATTAAACTCTAGATCCCAACGGTGCTTATCCGCATAACTCTTTTGACGTGCCCGTGCCTCTTTCAATTTTTCTTTAGCCGTAGCAACCTTTTCATTTGTGACCTCAATCATCTCAGGTCCTTCAAGAAGACGTTCCCCTACTTCATCCCAACATACCGGTGCTCTGCACTTTCGACCATATAACATCTCAAAAGGTGCCATATCAATGCTCGCGTGCCAACTATTATTATAAGCGAACTCTACCAAACACAGGTAATCATCCCAACTACCCGTCCATTCCAACGCACACGCCCGTAACATATCTTCTAATGTCTGGATGGTCCTCTCCGACTGACCATCAGTTTGGGGATGAAAAAGCGGTACTGAACTTAAGACGAACACCCCAAACTTTATGCAATCCTTTCCAGAAGCGCGAAGTAAAACGAGGATCACGATCAGAAACGATAGAAGAAGGAGTGCCATGTAATCTAACAATCTCCTGCGTGAAAATTTCTGACAACTTACTAACACTGTAGCTCATACGGATGGGTAAGAAATGAGCGGATTTAGTTAGCCGATCAACGACCACCCAAATCGCGTCATGTTTCCTACGAGTCAACGGTAAACCACAAACAAAATCCATGGATATTTCATCCCACTTCCAAACTGGAATCTCCAAAGGCTGCAATAACCCACTAGCTCTTTGGTGTTCAATCTTGACCTGCTGACAGGTCATACATCTAGCTACAAACGATGCCACATCCTGCTTCATGCCGTTCCACCAGAAGTGTTGCTTCAGATCCCGATACATCTTGGTAGAACCAGGATGGATAGAAAAAGGAGAACTATGAGCCTCAGTCAACAAGGCCTCACGTAGATCAGAATCATCAGGAACACATAATCGATCTCCATACCATACTACACCACTATCATCAACTCGGAACTCAGACTGCTTACCTTCCTCAACATTCTGCACAATAGCCCAGAGTTCACCATCGTCCTTCTGAGCCTCCTTAATCCGCAGCATCAAATTTGATTCCACCTTCAGACTTGCCCAAAAACCCACTAACGCCTTTTTCACATAGCTCAATCTCTAACCGCTCTAAATCCTGAAGAATACGAGGCTCGATATTCATACTAGCAATCATACCCGATTTTCTGCTGAGTGCATCGGCAACAACATTCGCCTTGCCGGGATGATACTGGATATTAGTGTCATAATCTTTCAGAAGCTCCAACCATCTCCTCTGCCTCATGTTGAGCTCCTTCTGAGTAAATATGTATTTGAGACTCTTATGATCCGTGAAGATATCACATGATTCACCGTATAAGTAATGTCTCCATATTTTCAACGCAAACACCACAGCTGCCAACTCTAGATCATGGGTCGGATAATTTTCCTCATAGGGTTTTAACTGCCTTGAAGCATAGGCAATTACTTTCCCGTTTTGCATGAGAACACAACCTAAACCCTTCTTGGAAGCATCACTATAAATCTGAAATCCTCCCGAACCCGACGGTAAGGTCAAAATAGGTGCAGAAACTAGTCGTCGCTTCAACTCCTCAAAGCTCTGCTCACGTTCATCCGTCCACACAAACTTTTCACCCTTTCTCATCAACTGAGTCAACGGTAAAGCCAACTTCGAAAACCCCTCGACAAAACGTCGATAGTAGCCAGCTAAACCCAGAAAACTCCTGACTTCGGTTACCGTGGTAGGTCTTGGCCATTTTGTGATAGCCTCAACCTTAGCTGGATCCATGGTAATCCCATCTGCAGACACGATGTGACCAAGGAAAGCAACTCGGTCCAACCAGAATTCGCACTTGGAAAATTTAGCGTATAATTTCTGCTGCCTCAGAATACCCAAAACAGTACGCAAATGCTGCTCGTGCTCTTCCGCTGACTTAGAATATACCAGAATATCATCAATGAAAACGATGACGAATTTATCAAGAAATTCATGGAAGACCCGGTTCATTAAGTCCATAAATACTGCAGGAGCATTTGTTAACCCAAAAGGCATAACCAAGAACTCATAATGTCCATACCGGGTACGGAAAGCAGTCTTAGAAATGTCCTGCTCTTTAACCCGCAACTGGTGATAACCAGATCGCAAGTCAATCTTGGAGAATACTTTAGCTCCCTGTAACTGATCGAACAAGTCATCAATGCGAGGTAGCGGATAACGGTTTCGAATAGTGATGCGGTTTAACTCCCGGTAATCAATACACAACCGCATAGACCCATCTTTCTTCTTTACAAAAAGTACAGGAGCACCCCATGGTGACACACTCGGGCGAATAAATCCACAGTCCAATAATTCTTCTAACTGTTCCTTTAACTCCTTGAGTTCCACCGGTGCCATCCGGTACGGAGCCTTAGAGATAGGCTCAGCGCCGGGAATCAGATCGATAGTAAATTCAACCTCTCTGGCCGGAGCAAGACCAGGAAGTTTTTCAGGGAAAACATCAGAAAATTCCCGAACAACATGAACAGTTATTAATATCAGGACCCTCGACAGATGAATCCTTAACAGAGGCCAAATAACCTTGGCAACCATGAGATATTAGAGTCCTTGCTTTCATAGCAGAGATAATTTTCACAGATTTCAGAGAGCGTGTTTCATGAAAGACAAATTCAGGCTGAGTTAGATCACCAAAGATTACTTTGCGAGCATGACAGTCAATGGTGGCTCTATGAAAAGATAACCAATCCATGCCCAGGATAACGTCAAAATCAGTCATGTCCAGAGGAAGTAAGTTTGCCGAACGGATTCGGTCATCGAATCGTATAGGACAGTTTACATATTCATGATCAATAAGAGTACTGAGTTTCATGGGAGTGGAGAGGGATACTTGATTATTTAGTGGTGTTGGTGATATATTAAGTTTCTTAACCAATTTCATAGATATGATAGAATGTGTGGCTCCAGTATCAAAAAGTGTGAAAATAGCATGATCACCAATATATAAAACGCCCGTAATCGTACCTGAAGACTGTGCTGCCTGATCACGCGTCATTAGAATATACCCGGCCAGTGTTAGGTGGTGGAGGGGGTGGTTTCAAATAGTTCCCGGCTGCCTCCGGGTGTTTAGGGCAGTCTTTCACTCTATGCTCCGTAGACCCGCATCTAAAACATGCCCCAGTAGCCACACGACAAGCCCCAGCATGACGTTTCCCACAAGTAGTGCAAATAGGAAAAGAATAAGAACCCCCAGCCGCACCTCCTTGAGAACTAGAACCTGAAGCCCTGCCCTGCTGATTACCCTACCAGTCTGGTCTCTCCACTGTTTCTGACCGTTGTTGCGTCCTGAGCGATCATCTCCCTGCCTAGTAGTGGACCTGGAATCCTGCCCTCTAGTATCCGACCTCCTCTGATCATGATTCCTGCCAGCCTGACCCTGATGGTCGTATCGTCGATCCCCCTGTCCACGAGAATCATAACTCCTGTCATTCCGACCCTTAAAATCCCTGCTCTGACCCTGAGTCTGAATCCTATCCCCATCTCTGTTCCTCTTATACCCAGATCCCTGATGAAATATCTCAATATTGCGAGCTGCGTCGCAACATTCTGCCGGGTCTCGAAACTCATCATTAAGTATGCGGTCTAGTACCCACCTAATACAATAACAAAAGAAAATGTATTAATGTCTATTGGTACCAACCATCAACTTAAATAGGTTACTAACCTCTTGAGTCCCCATTTGAATTGTCTAGCCTGCTGCTTAGAATCCCCAGCAAGCGGCCCCACAAAACTGACTAATCGTTGAAACCGCTCCAGATACTGCCCAGCATTTTCAGAATCAAGCTGAGAGATAGTATTGTACTCCCTAATGAACCTCTGCTGCTCGGAAGCAGGAAAGTACCGATTATAGAACGTGGTACGGAAATCAGCCCATGAACAACCAAGAACATATGCGTCACCACCTTTAGCTTCTTTATGCGCTTTCCACCAGTTGAGCGCGTCACCTTCTAGTTTGAACACAGCCAGACGAGTCTTGAACCCGTCCTCACAACCTAACACTTCGAACAGTTTCTCCATGTGGGTGATCCAATCTTCTGCTGCCTGAGGAGTAGCAGCAGAAGAGAAGGACAACGGCTTGAGCTTATTAAAACTCTCCAGCCACCCATTAATGGTAGTGGGTCGGCCCCCCACCCCCAGAAGAACTGCCCGCACCCCCAGATGGGCCAGTTCCACCACTGATAAGCCGGTTGACCACCGCCTCAGTGTTAAGGCCCGGTAGCAGACGGGCTACAGCATTAGCTATCATTTCCTCCCAGATTGGGGGTTTCAGCATCTCCTCCACTGTTATACTCCTGATGACGAGTGTTAACCATCTATAGAATTATGAAGACGATTAGTAAGGTGAAGCAAAATATGACAGAGCAGAATAAGGAAAAGAGTACGCGAAAGGAAAACCTAATGTCTACCCAATCCTCACAGGTCAAAGGCCTAAGCCAACGGGTTTCGGAAACCTGTTGCTCTGATACCATAAATTGTAACACCCCGACCCGACAAGGGTAAAGATATCACAAATATATGGTTTCATATCAGATAAACATAGTAACCATGCATAAAATAGCGGAAGTCAAAATACATAATCCCACAATAAGTCAACATGACTTAATCCAAAATGAAAGGAAATAAAAGAAGTACATAAGTTCAATGCCCAAACAATGGCAACATAAAGTTTAATGAAATCAAATGGTAGATAAGCTATAAAGAAGAAGCTCCACTCAAGTGCACTCAACCCCAAAGCCATGCCCAACTCCTAGCTTAAATACCTGCCGCGGGAAAAGAAACGCGGCTGAGCTACTAGAGCTCAGTGAACAGATATAACGATAACAAGCAGTAGAAATAAGGAATAACAGTATGAATAGAACAGAGTTAAGCATTAATATGAAATAGCAGTAATGAAGGATAAAGAGTAAAGGTGTAGGAAAACAGTAATCCTCTACGAGCCCCAGTATCAGTAATCAGTAACAGTAATCAGTGTAATCATGTAACCATATAATCATATAGAGGGGAGACCTCTCAGTAAAACAGTAATCATGAGGGGAGTCCTCAAACAGTAAGTGGAGTGATCAGCTCCCAGTATGTGAAAGACGTGTATCGCACACACCATCAGTCACCAGTAATCAGTAATCAGTAACAGTAACAGTAACAGTTCTAGGATGCATCCATACGCCCCAGGTGGCCATAAACCTCCCAATACACCAATAAAATACAGTCAGGGACGGAACAGGTCATCACTCTCCTGCCCTAGAGTCATGCCATCGGTGCATCAATGACATGGTCATGAAACCCTCATGACTAGTTATGGCTCGTAGTATCAAACTGTGGGTCAGTGGTCAAGTATCAGTATTCAGTATTCAGTTTAGTTTCATAGGTCAATATCCAGTTCAGTATAACAGACAGTTCATATCAGATGGTTCAGTAACAGGGGTTCAATATCAGTAGGTTCAATATATGAAAGGTTCAGTATCAGTAGGTCAATGTCAAAGGTTCATAGAAACAAGGAACATGGCAGTGAATCAGAAATCAACATGAGACGAAGGCACCTTACTAAAGAAGGGCAGAATATCTGTACCTTATTGCTGACAAGAAAACACACTGAGATAAGATGATCAAGACCACAGAACTACTCCCTCTTCACACCTAGAGGAGTAAAGACATGATTACTAAAGATCCCATTTCCATATTAAGTAACTTTCTATTTTTAGCAGGTTTCCTTTTTTAGAAAGTTTCCTTATTTAGCAAGTTTCCAAAATTAGCAGATTTCTATAATGAGTAAGGTTTAAGTATTATGATTTAGTTAAGTCTTTAATTTAGTCTCATTATGGGATTAGGGTTGGTTTTAGTAAGTTGTAAAAGTTTAGGGTTCAACATGACAAGTTTACATAGTTTAGGGTTTTAATTGTAATTATATCAAATTAAAGGTCTAGAATGAAAATATCATGATTTACTTATTTAAATACTCCATTTATTCAGAATTACATCCTTAGCCCCTTGAGTTTCATATTTTACACTTTAACCCTTTATTTATAAAAGTTACAAAACAAACCCTAAAGGTTACATAATTTATCATTTAATTCAAATATTAATTCTAATTACACCACTGGCCCTTATATTAATTTATTTTCAGAATATACCCTTAAATGTCATGCATAATACGATCTAATCCTTTAGTTTCTCATAGTTACACCATTAGTCCCTATAATTTATAAAACATATATATTAATTTGTAAATTCCAAATAATTACCTATTGGCCCCTATAATTATCCAAACTTACACCAAAACATCTTAACATTATAATTTACTCAAAATGACCTCAGGTTTCCAGTATTTACATTTTTAGTCCCTTGTTTTAATTAAATTGCAAATCGAATCATTAAATATATATAATTACCCATTTAACCTTTTAAACACAAAATTTACATATAGACCCCTCAAGTTATATTTTTCCCATATTGTAACAGTCCTAAATATCATTTTAAAAATAGTCCATGAGTTTCAAAAATTACAAAACACCCCCTTGACTATTATATATCAAATCGGTAAAACAATTATATTACTAAATCAAACCCTAAATATTTTCAATCATCATGAAATCATTACCATATCATTTTAATATCATATAAATTCAGAATCAATCACCTAAACATTAATTCCATAGGTTTAGGGTTTTATTCATATTATTCCTTTTTATTCCATTTAGCCGATTAGACATAATTTCACAAATAATATTTTTAGACCTCCACAATTCAAATGAACATTTTTCTAGTATTATATGATGATTATAGAAGCCATGAAAAATACTAACATGATCCAGAAAATTCGCATGCATGATTTAGAGAAATAATTTGATTCTAGGGTTTCACTTTCAATAATTAGCATGCGATCAATATACAATGCATGGATGTGTTTTAGCATTTTTCTCATGTTATATAGGATTAGTATAAGCTCATAAAAATACCCAATAATTTATTGAACGAGTGGATAGGGCGCTTTGATTTTGGACCTATCGGATCAAAAACTCGACACCAAAGAATTCACCACGATCACCACAGCCACTCCATGACCTTGTAATTATTTTTCAAAGATCATACATGATGTGAGGGACGTGAGAAAAATAGAGAATGAATTTCACAATGATCGAATCAATAAAAATCGAATTATTACCTATCGAATGGAAAAGAAAAAGGAATTTCGATATCTTGCCAACCCGACCTCTAAAATTCGTGAAGCTATTTTTATAGGCTTCGTGAGAACTCTAAGAACACAAGAAAAATGGTGCCTTATTTCCAGAAATTCGGATGGTTGATTAGAGAATTATTTGGTGATTTTGTGTTCAATCGGTGGAGAATTTTGGAAGAAAAAGAAATGTGTGTGATAAAAATATTATGGTGGCCGATTCTTAGGGATTGATGGACCCTAAATTCAGGAATTATTCAATGGTAATTATTGGCCATTAATCATAATTTTAATGCTCTTAATTTTCCTACTAATTTCCTTTTATAACTTTATAACTTTTGAATTTAAATTAAATTAGGCGCCCAAGGGTACTTTGGTAATTTCCATGGCTTGTATAAAAGTTAAATGTAGTTGTTAAAATTATTTGGGATCATAGCTTGCTCATTATTAGAAGTTTGGAATTTATTTTGTGCATTACATATGTTTTATTTAGGTTTTAAATTCCCAGGGGCAATTTGGTCATTTTACATGTTATGGAATTCCAGGTATTACAACTTCTTCCCCACTAACAGAAAAATTTCGTCCTCGAAATTTGCACGGACATGAGAAAGGAAACATAACAGAAACGAAACTGAACATACCAGATCAAAACATGAAATGAGGATAACTCGATCGTATCGATTCTTCGGTCTCCCAGGTTGCCTCGCGCGCTGGGTGATTCTGCCAAAGAATCTTTACAAAAGGAATGACTTTGTTTCTCATAACGCGTTCCTGACGCTCTAGAACCGCCTCCGGTTCTTCAGATAAGGTCATATCGGGACGGATTTGATCAAACGGATAAGAAGCCACATGCAGAGGGTGATAGTTGTATCCCCTCAAAAGAGATACATGAAATACATTATGAACATGAGCCAACTGAGGTGGTAAGGCCAGACGATACGATACTTCTCCGATACGCTCCAGAATTTCAAAAGGTCCAATAAACCGAGGGCTGAGCTTGCCCTTAATACCAAAACGTTTGACGCCTCGGAACGGAGATACTTTAAGAAATACTCGGTCGCCGACATTAAACTCTAGATCCCAACGGTGCTTATCCGCATAACTCTTTTGACGTGCCCGTGCCTCTTTCAATTTTTCTTTAGCCGTAGCAACCTTTTCATTTGTGACCTCAATCATCTCAGGTCCTTCAAGAAGACGTTCCCCTACTTCATCCCAACATACCGGTGCTCTGCACTTTCGACCATATAACATCTCAAAAGGTGCCATATCAATGCTCGCGTGCCAACTATTATTATAAGCGAACTCTACCAAACACAGGTAATCATCCCAACTACCCGTCCATTCCAACGCACACGCCCGTAACATATCTTCTAATGTCTGGATGGTCCTCTCCGACTGACCATCAGTTTGGGGATGAAAAGCGGTACTGAACTTAAGACGAACACCCCAAACTTTATGCAATCCTTTCCAGAAGCGCGAAGTAAAACGAGGATCACGATCAGAAACGATAGAAGAAGGAGTGCCATGTAATCTAACAATCTCCTGCGTGAAAATTTCTGACAACTTACTAACACTGTAGCTCATACGGATGGGTAAGAAATGAGCGGATTTAGTTAGCCGATCAACGACCACCCAAATCGCGTCATGTTTCCTACGAGTCAACGGTAAACCACAAACAAAATCCATGGATATTTCATCCCACTTCCAAACTGGAATCTCCAAAGGCTGCAATAACCCACTAGCTCTTTGGTGTTCAATCTTGACCTGCTGACAGGTCATACATCTAGCTACAAACGATGCCACATCCTGCTTCATGCCGTTCCACCAGAAGTGTTGCTTCAGATCCCGATACATCTTGGTAGAACCAGGATGGATAGAAAAAGGAGAACTATGAGCCTCAGTCAACAAGGCCTCACGTAGATCAGAATCATCAGGAACACATAATCGATCTCCATACCATACTACACCACTATCATCAACTCGGAACTCAGACTGCTTACCTTCCTCAACATTCTGCACAATAGCCCAGAGTTCACCATCGTCCTTCTGAGCCTCCTTAATCCGCAGCATCAAATTTGATTCCACCTTCAGACTTGCCCAAAAACCCACTAACGCCTTTTTCACATAGCTCAATCTCTAACCGCTCTAAATCCTGAAGAATACGAGGCTCGATATTCATACTAGCAATCATACCCGATTTTCTGCTGAGTGCATCGGCAACAACATTCGCCTTGCCGGGATGATACTGGATATTAGTGTCATAATCTTTCAGAAGCTCCAACCATCTCCTCTGCCTCATGTTGAGCTCCTTCTGAGTAAATATGTATTTGAGACTCTTATGATCCGTGAAGATATCACATGATTCACCGTATAAGTAATGTCTCCATATTTTCAACGCAAACACCACAGCTGCCAACTCTAGATCATGGGTCGGATAATTTTCCTCATAGGGTTTTAACTGCCTTGAAGCATAGGCAATTACTTTCCCGTTTTGCATGAGAACACAACCTAAACCCTTCTTGGAAGCATCACTATAAATCTGAAATCCTCCCGAACCCGACGGTAAGGTCAAAATAGGTGCAGAAACTAGTCGTCGCTTCAACTCCTCAAAGCTCTGCTCACGTTCATCCGTCCACACAAACTTTTCACCCTTTCTCATCAACTGAGTCAACGGTAAAGCCAACTTCGAAAACCCCTCGACAAAACGTCGATAGTAGCCAGCTAAACCCAGAAAACTCCTGACTTCGGTTACCGTGGTAGGTCTTGGCCATTTTGTGATAGCCTCAACCTTAGCTGGATCCATGGTAATCCCATCTGCAGACACGATGTGACCAAGGAAAGCAACTCGGTCCAACCAGAATTCGCACTTGGAAAATTTAGCGTATAATTTCTGCTGCCTCAGAATACCCAAAACAGTACGCAAATGCTGCTCGTGCTCTTCCGCTGACTTAGAATATACCAGAATATCATCAATGAAAACGATGACGAATTTATCAAGAAATTCATGGAAGACCCGGTTCATTAAGTCCATAAATACTGCAGGAGCATTTGTTAACCCAAAAGGCATAACCAAGAACTCATAATGTCCATACCGGGTACGGAAAGCAGTCTTAGAAATGTCCTGCTCTTTAACCCGCAACTGGTGATAACCAGATCGCAAGTCAATCTTGGAGAATACTTTAGCTCCCTGTAACTGATCGAACAAGTCATCAATGCGAGGTAGCGGATAACGGTTTCGAATAGTGATGCGGTTTAACTCCCGGTAATCAATACACAACCGCATAGACCCATCTTTCTTCTTTACAAAAAGTACAGGAGCACCCCATGGTGACACACTCGGGCGAATAAATCCACAGTCCAATAATTCTTCAAGCTGCTCCTTTAACTCCTTAAGTTCCACCGGTGCCATCCGGTACGGAGCCTTAGAGATAGGCTCAGCGCCGGGAATCAGATCGATAGTAAATTCAACCTCTCTGGCCGGAGCAAGACCAGGAAGTTTTTCAGGGAAAACATCAGAAAATTCCCGAACAACATGAAGTTATTAATATCAGGACCCTCGACAGATGAATCCTTAACAGAGGCCAAATAACCTTGGCAACCATGAGATATTAGAGTCCTTGCTTTCATAGCAGAGATAATTTTCACAGATTTCAGAGAGCGTGTTTCATGAAAGACAAATTCAGGCTGAGTTAGATCACCAAAGATTACTTTGCGAGCATGACAGTCAATGGTGGCTCTATGAAAAGATAACCAATCCATGCCCAGGATAACGTCAAAATCAGTCATGTCCAGAGGAAGTAAGTTTGCCGAACGGATTCGGTCATCGAATCGTATAGGACAGTTTACATATTCATGATCAATAAGAGTACTGAGTTTCATGGGAGTGGAGAGGGATACTTGATTATTTAGTGGTGTTGGTGATATATTAAGTTTCTTAACCAATTTCATAGATATGATAGAATGTGTGGCTCCAGTATCAAAAAGTGTGAAAATAGCATGATCACCAATATATAAAACGCCCGTAATCGTACCTGAAGACTGTGCTGCCTGATCACGCGTCATAGAATATACCCGGCCAGTGTTAGGTGGTGGAGGGGGTGGTTTCAAATAGTTCCCGGCTGCCTCCGGGTGTTTAGGGCAGTCTTTCACTCTATGCTCCGTAGACCCGCATCTAAAACATGCCCCAGTAGCCACACGACAAGCCCCAGCATGACGTTTCCCACAAGTAGTGCAAATAGGAAAAGAATAAGAACCCCCAGCCGCACCTCCTTGAGAACTAGAACCTGAAGCCCTGCCCTGCTGATTACCCTACCAGTCTGGTCTCTCCACTGTTTCTGACCGTTGTTGCGTCCTGAGCGATCATCTCCCTGCCTAGTAGTGGACCTGGAATCCTGCCCTCTAGTATCCGACCTCCTCTGATCATGATTCCTGCCAGCCTGACCCTGATGGTCGTATCGTCGATCCCCCTGTCCACGAGAATCATAACTCCTGTCATTCCGACCCTTAAAATCCCTGCTCTGACCCTGAGTCTGAATCCTATCCCCATCTCTGTTCCTCTTATACCCAGATCCCTGATGAAATATCTCAATATTGCGAGCTGCGTCGCAACATTCTGCCGGGTCTCGAAACTCATCATTAAGTATGCGGTCTAGTACCCACCTAATACAATAACAAAAGAAAATGTATTAATGTCTATTGGTACCAACCATCAACTTAAATAGGTTACTAACCTCTTGAGTCCCCATTTGAATTGTCTAGCCTGCTGCTTAGAATCCCCAGCAAGCGGCCCCACAAAACTGACTAATCGTTGAAACCGCTCCAGATACTGCCCAGCATTTTCAGAATCAAGCTGAGAGATAGTATTGTACTCCCTAATGAACCTCTGCTGCTCGGAAGCAGGAAAGTACCGATTATAGAACGTGGTACGGAAATCAGCCCATGAACAACCAAGAACATATGCGTCACCACCTTTAGCTTCTTTATGCGCTTTCCACCAGTTGAGCGCGTCACCTTCTAGTTTGAACACAGCCAGACGAGTCTTGAACCCGTCCTCACAACCTAACACTTCGAACAGTTTCTCCATGTGGGTGATCCAATCTTCTGCTGCCTGAGGAGTAGCAGCAGAAGAGAAGGACAACGGCTTGAGCTTATTAAAACTCTCCAGCCACCCATTAATGGTAGTGGGTCGGCCCCCCACCACCAGAAGAACTGCCCGCACCCCCAGATGGGCCAGTTCCACCACTGATAAGCCGGTTGACCACCCGCCTCAGTGTTAAGGCCCGGTAGCAGACGGGCTACAGCATTAGCTATCATTTCCTCCCAGATTGGGGGTTTCAGCATCTCCTCCACTGTTATACTCCTGATGACGAGTGTTAACCATCTATAGAATTATGAAGACGATTAGTAAGGTGAAGCAAAATATGACAGAGCAGAATAAGGAAAAGAGTACGCGAAAGGAAAACCTAATGTCTACCCAATCCTCACAGGTCAAAGGCCTAAGCCAACGGGTTTCGGAAACCTGTTGCTCTGATACCATAAATTGTAACACCCCGAACCGATAAGGGTAAAGATATCACAAATATATGGTTTCATATCAGATAAACATAGTAAACCATGCATAAAATAGCGGAAGTCAAAATACATAATCCCACAATAAGTCAACATGACTTAATCCAAAATGAAAGGAAATAAAAGAAGTACATAAGTTCAATGCCCAAACAATGGCAACATAAAGTTTAATGAAATCAAATGGTAGATAAGCTATAAAGAAGAAGCTCCACTCAAGTGCACTCAACCCCAAAGCCATGCCCAACTCCTAGCTTAAATACCTGCCGCGGGAAAAGAAACGCGGCTGAGCTACTAGAGCTCAGTGAACAGATATAACGATAACAAGCAGTAGAAATAAGGAATAACAGTATGAATAGAACAGAGTTAAGCATTAATATGAAATAGCAGTAATGAAGGATAAAGAGTAAAGGTGTAGGAAAACAGTAATCCTCTACGAGCCCCAGTATCAGTAATCAGTAACAGTAATCAGTGTAATCATGTAACCATATAATCATATAGAGGGGAGACCTCTCAGTAAAACAGTAATCATGAGGGGAGTCCTCAAACAGTAAGTGGAGTGATCAGCTCCCAGTATGTGAAAGACGTGTATCGCACACACCATCAGTCACCAGTAATCAGTAATCAGTAACAGTAACAGTAACAGTTCTAGGATGCATCCATACGCCCCAGGTGGCCATAAACCTCCCAATACACCAATAAAATACAGTCAGGGACGGAACAGGTCATCACTCTCCTGCCCTAGAGTCATGCCATCGGTGCATCAATGACATGGTCATGAAACCCTCATGACTAGTTATGGCTCGTAGTATCAAACTGTGGGTCAGTGGTCAAGTATCAGTATTCAGTATTCAGTTTAGTTTCATAGGTCAATATCCAGTTCAGTATAACAGACAGTTCATATCAGATGGTTCAGTAACAGGGGTTCAATATCAGTAGGTTCAATATATGAAAGGTTCAGTATCAGTAGGTCAATGTCAAAGGTTCATAGAAACAAGGAACATGGCAGTGAATCAGAAATCAACATGAGACGAAGGCACCTTACTAAAGAAGGGCAGAATATCTGTACCTTATTGCTGACAAGAAAACACACTGAGATAAGATGATCAAGACCACAGAACTACTCCCTCTTCACACCTAGAGGAGTAAAGACATGATTACTAAAGATCCCATTTCCATATTAAGTAACTTTCTATTTTTAGCAGGTTTCCTTTTTTAGAAAGTTTCCTTATTTAGCAAGTTTCCAAAATTAGCAGATTTCTATAATGAGTAAGGTTTAAGTATTATGATTTAGTTAAGTCTTTAATTTAGTCTCATTATGGGATTAGGGTTGGTTTTAGTAAGTTGTAAAAGTTTAGGGTTCAACATGACAAGTTTACATAGTTTAGGGTTTTAATTGTAATTATATCAAATTAAAGGTCTAGAATGAAAATATCATGATTTACTTATTTAAATACTCCATTTATTCAGAATTACATCCTTAGCCCCTTGAGTTTCATATTTTACACTTTAACCCTTTATTTATAAAAGTTACAAAACAAACCCTAAAGGTTACATAATTTATCATTTAATTCAAATATTAATTCTAATTACACCACTGGCCCTTATATTAATTTATTTTCAGAATATACCCTTAAATGTCATGCATAATACGATCTAATCCTTTAGTTTCTCATAGTTACACCATTAGTCCCTATAATTTATAAAACATATATATTAATTTGTAAATTCCAAATAATTACCTATTGGCCCCTATAATTATCCAAACTTACACCAAAACATCTTAACATTATAATTTACTCAAAATGACCTCAGGTTTCCAGTATTTACATTTTTAGTCCCTTGTTTTAATTAAATTGCAAATCGAATCATTAAATATATATAATTACCCATTTAACCTTTTAAACACAAAATTTACATATAGACCCCTCAAGTTATATTTTTCCCATATTGTAACAGTCCTAAATATCATTTTAAAAATAGTCCATGAGTTTCAAAAATTACAAAACACCCCCTTGACTATTATATATCAAATCGGTAAAACAATTATATTACTAAATCAAACCCTAAATATTTTCAATCATCATGAAATCATTACCATATCATTTTAATATCATATAAATTCAGAATCAATCACCTAAACATTAATTCCATAGGTTTAGGGTTTTATTCATATTATTCCTTTTTATTCCATTTAGCCGATTAGACATAATTTTCACAAATAATATTTTTAGACCTCCACAATTCAAATGAACATTTTTCTAGTATTATATGATGATTATAGAAGCCATGAAAAATACTAACATGATCCAGAAAATTCGCATGCATGATTTAGAGAAATAATTTGATTCTAGGGTTTCACTTTCAATAATTAGCATGCGATCAATATACAATGCATGGATGTGTTTTAGCATTTTTCTCATGTTATATAGGATTAGTATAAGCTCATAAAAATACCCAATAATTTATTGAACGAGTGGATAGGGCGCTTTGATTTTGGACCTATCGGATCAAAAACTCGACACCAAAGAATTCACCACGATCACCACAGCCACTCCATGACCTTGTAATTATTTTTCAAAGATCATACATGATGTGAGGGACGTGAGAAAAATAGAGAATGAATTTCACAATGATCGAATCAATAAAAATCGAATTATTACCTATCGAATGGAAAAGAAAAAGGAATTTCGATATCTTGCCAACCCGACCTCTAAAATTCGTGAAGCTATTTTTATAGGCTTCGTGAGAACTCTAAGAACACAAGAAAAATGGTGCCTTATTTCCAGAAATTCGGATGGTTGATTAGAGAATTATTTGGTGATTTTGTGTTCAATCGGTGGAGAATTTTGGAAGAAAAAGAAATGTGTGTGATAAAAATATTATGGTGGCCGATTCTTAGGGGATTGATGGACCCTAAATTCAGGAATTATTCAATGGTAATTATTGGCCATTAATCATAATTTTAATGCTCTTAATTTTCCTACTAATTTCCTTTTATAACTTTATAACTTTTGAATTTAAATTAAATTAGGCGCCCAAGGGTACTTTGGTAATTTCCATGGCTTGTATAAAAGTTAAATGTAGTTGTTAAAATTATTTGGGATCATAGCTTGCTCATTATTTGAAGTTTGGAATTTATTTGTGCATTACATATGTTTTATTTAGGTTTTAAATTCCCAGGGGCAATTTGGTCATTTTACATGTTATGGAATTCCAGGTATTACAGATACGGCGTATTGTCTATTTAAATTAAAAACAGTTTTTGAATTATTAAACAGATACGACGCATCGATCTCTATCGATACGGCGCATCTTCTAAATCAAAAATCTTGTATTTTGAAACGTAACGAAAATACGGCGCATTAACTTTTGTTGATACGACGCATTTAATTTTAATAAATATAAACGATTTTTGATAATTTAAAACTGATACGGTGCATTCTAATTCATAAGCGGCGTATCTGCTTTCTGAATATAAGTCTGATTAAATTTTAACGATTATAAGATACGGCGTATCCAACTTTCTGGATACGGCGCATCGTTTACAGATATCAGCAAATTTTATTTTACTTTGATTGTTTCACTCTTCTTTTGCACGAGTAAGTTTTATTTCAGGAAGATGGACGATCCGGATATTACAATGGAAGAATATGTCAAGTTTATAGAGGAAAGAGCCTTGAGCAATAATCAGGTGTATGATTGGAAAAGAGCAAGATATGGTGCACAAGTCATTGAGACGAAAGAAATCACCATGGAAGAATACTTGATTTTAGGACAAGAAAAGTCAAGGAAAGAAAGAAACAAATTGCCATTTCAACACACTTGGTGTATGTCAAATGATGATGAAGAAGATTCATATACCGTGAAACCAATTCCGGCAATTGTTATTGATAGTACTTTTTCTCCGGAAATTGCACAAGATGATGTGTATACGGACCCTTACGTTGAAGAATATTCTGCAATCGTATTACCACCATTAGACAATCCAACGGATGAAGATGAAAAGTATTCTAATTTTGATTTCGAACCATTTGACGCCATAGTTTATGATGACATACCTCAACCAGATTTTGACCCAACGAGGGATTTTGAAGAAATCTGGGATTACTTATTTAAGGATGAAATTCGGGACGATTATGAAATTGCAAGACCACTAGTTGAAGATGGAGATTCACAAGATGAATTGGAGTCACTTACAACACAAAGTGGTACAAATTTATTTAATATTATTAATCCCGTTACTAATAATCTTGCTAGTTTTCCTAAACAGGTTGCAAAACAAAAGAATGATGAGGTCAAATTTATTACACTACCTATTGAAGCACATGAAGCACCTGTGATCAACCCGTTTTTGGTGGAGCTCGAGGAAGAATTTGGTGATGAGCTCTTAAACATTGCTATGATTGATGAAGATGATGATTTCAACCCTATGAAGGATTTAGAGGAACTCGAACTTTTACTTGCTAAAGACCCTTTCTCATCTTCTGCGAAAGTCAAGGGATGCCTTACTACCAAAGAGACTAACCAAGAAGAAAGGAGACTCATTTTTCCTCAACACACTACTCTTTCAGATGGAATGGTCAAGTCATCCAATTTATCAACCAAACCGTGTAAGAATAGGGAAGATGTACATATATTTCCAAGGTATGATCTTTATGCATTTCTTCCATCTTTAATAGCAAATTTACACTCTTTTCGTGTTTATTGCTATTATCACCCGCACTTGATCCCAAGTGGGGGGAACAACACCCTATTACACAGTAAATAAGGGTGGAGTCAGGCTCGTGACTCGAACAAAAACAAGCGCTTCGTGGGAGGCAACCCATGCTTATCTTTTATTTTATTTTCTGATTTTGTGTCGAGTCTGTCAGACCTGTAGAAGATACGGCGCATCTCAATCCTAAGATGCGACGCATCGCCTGCACTAGTCATATCTTATTTTATTTTCTGCATTTTTATTTTTGACTTTTAAACTTTCTGTCAGTATTTTAATGCGGCGCATCCCTCGTTAAGGATGCGACGCATCTTTTATTATGATTAGTATTTATTCCAGGCTCGATACGGCGTATCTTCTTCCATAAGATACGGCGTATCGACTGACCTGATAATTTTCATTTTAATTTTTATGTTTTAATTTTACTAACTACTAATGTATTATGCAAGTTTGAACCTTCTTAACTCAGGTGTGTTAAAGTCTGAATGGTATTATAGATTCCTGCATTCTTGTGGATACATCATTTTTGAAGCTTAAACGTTCTAATCCACAAGAAAGTTGATTTTTGCTCTTATACAAATAATGGAGGATCATACCGAGCAAATCTCAGGGGAGTTTTTCTGTTCTAATTCTTTTATTTTTCAGTTTTTAACCTTTGACACAAACAACGAGGACGTTGTTTAACTTAAGTGGGGGGATTGGAGAATTAGAACACTTACTTGTCCTAAACTTTTTCAAAATATGCTTAAAATGCGTTTAATATATCAAAATTTAAAATTTTTAGCATGTTTTTGTTTAAAGTCTAAATTACATAGCTGCACACATAACATTATTTCCAAAAATTGTGAACTTTTCAAAATTCACAAATCTATGAGTGTGCCGGTGACTTGTAAACTTTAGAACTTGGCTTGTATATTATTCAAGACCACCATAATAAGTATTATCTATATAATTGGAATGACTTGTCTAAATTGGTAAATTTCTAGGATTACACCCAAATAGCCTTTATATGTTATGTGATATTAACTAACTACATTGGTTAGTTAACCCCCATATAAACCCTTTGTTACTCTCACTTTTAGAGTAAGATACCCCTAGAAAAACACTCAGAGCCATTCCTTTCGTTTCTTACACCTTTGTTATAATGTTTCGTTACACCCTTACACCTTAGCCTACCCTGTAGATTAAAATCCGTGGTTAATTGCTTTAGGCAAAGTGTGTTTCCTTACATTACCTGTGTTCGCGTGCGTAATTCATTATCTTTGGTTGAGTCAGGAAATTGCACAATGCAATTGGTATGAATGTAAATATTTTATATAACTTTGACTTTATTTTTCGTGTGTTTACTACTTTCGCTATTACAGTTATTTCTGAAAGTATGAAGAGTATGAAAAAATTATCCGAAAAAATAGTGATAGAAAAGTTGTGAAATTTTACACATATATGTTGATGTCAAAAAAAAAAAAAAAAAAAAAAAAAAAAAAAAAAAAAAAAAAAAAAAATCGAAAAAAAATAGAAAAAAAAAAAAAAGGAAAAGTTGGAAGTTTGTTTTAACCAACTTATGTAAAGTTTTGTATTAAGTGGGCGATATCACCACTAATTGTTATATATTATATTTATGGATTGAATGGGAGTTGGCCGTTATGGGAACGCCAACTAAGGTTATTCTTTGATTGAGATCTTGTTGAGTATAATTCGTGTCTACCTAAAGCGTGTGTTTCAAGTGTTAAAGCATGAGTTATTCAATGATATGAGTTTTATTCATGGGATGGTTGGGATAGTAATTTACCACACTTAGGATTTTAATTTATCTGTTTTGTTTATTTTTCATTTTACACCAATTTGTATCCCAAATATTATCCATACCCTACATCATTCTTTATCAAAACCTTTGATTTATTGAGATTAGGGATTTGAGCAATCTTAAGTATCGTAGTCGTGGATTCGGATATGTATTTATGATTTTGTCGCCCTTTTTGATATAATATTATTGGTAAAGATTACTTGGTCCTATCTTTAGCCCATTCGAGTTAAGGATTTGAGCAATTGCAAGTATCGTGGTCGTGGATTCGATCATGTATTTGTGATTTTGTCGCCTTTTCTGGAATGTGAGATCGATAGAGATTAAGAAGAATGATTCACCCTTAACCAACAAACCCTTTTTACCGCTTTAGACTTGTCATTCCTTAGCTTGAGTGGGGGAGATGTGTATACTTGCCAAGCTTATGATAGAATATTCGTCACGACTGGACAGTTAAACGATTAGATTTGCTTTTATCAAAATATTTTATTTTATTTCTAATTCGTTAAGCGTTTGGTTGTGCAATTAT
Organism: Artemisia tridentata subsp. tridentata; assembly: GCA_021014915.2. Taxonomy (NCBI): domain Eukaryota; kingdom Viridiplantae; phylum Streptophyta; class Magnoliopsida; order Asterales; family Asteraceae; genus Artemisia; species Artemisia tridentata. The sequence continues at coordinate 357,120,408 of CP139507.1, read as the reverse complement.
GACAAAAACGAATACATGCTAAAATATAAAAATAAATCCTAATATCTTTTAGGATACATTTTCATAAGATTTATTCTAAGGTTTACTTGGGGACAAGTAAAGTTCAAGTGGGGGGATATTTGATGAACTCAAATAAGTACATTTTATTATCATCATTTGTCCTATTTATTTGACTTGTTTTATTATATTATCTGTGAGAATTGATACGTTAATGTTTACTTCTGTAATTCTCAGGTAAAAACAAGTATTATGTGAAACTTGGCCATTTTGGACTAATTATAGAGCAAAACAAACAAGATGTTAAGAGTCTACTGAAATGTACAAGATCAAGATCATTCTGCTCCAGATACGCCGCAACACACTTCTTACATACGGCGTATCACTATCAAGATTTCACAAGTTACAATCCAAGACAGCAAAGGACATGCGCCGCATAAAGAAATGGAGTTACGCCGCATCTTAAGGCGGTGTACGAATATTCCTGAATATATTAATCTTGGACCCCACGCAAAGTTAAGTCAATGCGCCGCATCTACTTATCCTATGCGCCGCATCTAACCCTTAGACAGAAACTATAAATACCCCAAGGCCAGACGAATTTTGGGACATAGAGACTATAGCTTAACTCAGAAGAGAAAGACAGAAACCCTAAAGCCGAATTCAGACGTATTAGCAGCACAAGACACACCCTGAACGAAGATACAAGAGCTGTAAGAAGGTCCTGCATGCATTCAATTCATTAAGTTGTTTTGTTTTATTGTATTAGTACACTTTAATTCATCAGGATTGATGGGCCAATTCCATGTGACTACGGAATATCATGGGCACCCCTTAAAATTTCTTTCCCATTAATTAAAGTTTATATGTTGATGTCTTTGGTGACTTTTATTAGTGCATTGATAACCTCTGTGTCTAGCTGAGCATTGCTTGGGTCGCCATGCCCCTTCCTCGCCTATCTGTTCTAGCGTATATGAAACGTGGGCATCACAAATGCTCAATATTCTAGGATAGTGGGATAGACATAAGAGATCATTAAGGGTTTACTCGCCGATAAGATTAGAGCCAACGAGAAAGGGTTAATTATATACACTTCATATAAAACTAGCAATAAAACAAGTGACAAGCTACTTAATTATCAGGACAGGTCTTCTTATTGTCTCAAGTATCTATCTGTGTACGTGTGTGCTAATCGCTGATTCGTGCTCATTAGTTTAGTTTTCTATTTAATCATAACCAAACCGTGCCAGTCTCTCAGGCTGAACCCCCTTGCGTTAGATTAGGTTGTATAGCTAACTTAAGATATTAAAATACTGATTAGAACAACTAGATAATACGTTCCACTCTTAGTGATCGACACTCTACTTACCATTATATTCATACTGACCGAGTACACTGCTCGTTAAAGTGTGTGTTTTATCGATAAGTCGGCTAAATATAAATTCAAAACTTGAGTAGGCATTAATACTGCTAAAACCACAACGACACATCACGCGCGCACCAAGTCTTTAGCGCCGCTACCGTGGATATAAAAGAATTAGAGCAATACACATGCACATCACCCGTTGCATGACATCATGCATGACATCCAAAATGGGTAAACACACATGACCCATGACCCAAAGTCCAAAACCCATAACCCAAAGTCCATGACCCATGACCCAAAGATGTCTTTGACATCAGTCATGACATCATCTATCCATGGATCATAACCCATAACCCAAAACCCGAAAATGTAACCCAAAATCCGAACTGTTGATACCAGATATCCAGATCCCTTGGATTACAATTTGCCTATAAAGAGTGAGCTATTTCTCTCTTGCTCCTCACCCTTTTTAGACATACCTTTTCTCTATGTTCTAAACTCTCTAACCACAGATCCAAGGATCTTTCTATGTAGTATTTCTTTCTGATTCTCTAGGTTCCTTTTAAAAGGCAAGACCACGACTTCTCGAAGACTTGCAAGCTTGTGATATGGGTTGCTATTCTTCTCCTCCAAGATCACAGAAGTGCATCTTGTTCTTTCTTCTTTTCAAAAAGGTGTTGTAGATATGTTGAGTCGTTAGGTGTGTTGGTTTAGTCCGCTGTGCTAAGGACCCGGTATCTAGCCTTGTACTGGATAAATTGTAGGTGACGAAGGTTTGGCTTTACCTTCGTACCGGATAAAGTGTAAGCGACATTGTGAAGGCTTCTCCGCCAAGTTAAAGGAGTTGTGTTGTGAAGTGTTTACGAACTCTCGAGTAGGTGACTCGGGGAGTGGAGTAGGGCAAGGAAGGTGACCTTGTAGCCGAACCACTATAAATACTTGTGTTATGGTTGTGTCTCTCTATCTCTCTCTCGTAGTTTAGTTTTATATGCTTTACTACTATCAATATCCAACACGTCAAAACTAGATTGACATAAGTCGATCTATAAGTTTTAAAAAAGGAGTTTCAATCGGTAAAACTATTCAACCCCCCCCCCTTCTAGTTTTCTACAGAATCATCCCTCACCTCTAGACCTATCTCGTCATACATCTTGACCTTTCCACAACTGTTGTGAGACTATTCCACTAGAGAATGATCAATCCCCCGGACATACCTATACTACACTATAACGGTTAGGTACACTGCCTAGGAGGATTGTAAAACCTTTTGCGAGGGTTGCAATCCACCGCATCAAGTTTTTGGCGCCGCTACCCGGGAATAGTTAATAGTTTAGGTTCAATTTCTATTTCGTTTAGGTCTACTCACTAGATTCCTATCAAGTGAGATTTTTATTTTCTTTTTAGTAGCTTTCTTGTAGTCTATCTTTTCTTCATTTCCTTTGTTCATAATTCTCTTCATTTGTCATCATAGTGAATGAAGGTATCTTTGACCTGCACCAAGCACTCCAAGCACCACCACAACAACACCAAGCTCCACCAAAGCACCAAGAACAACCCCACCAAGACCCACCAATTAACCAAGACCCACCTCGAGCCCGTACTCTAGGTGAGTACTCCAAACCAAGCCATCAATGCTATCGAAACACCATTGAGCTTCCAAAAGGAGCCAATGTGTCTCCCTTGCGATCCGACACCATCCGGTTGGTGCAAAGCGGATGTGCATTCCATGGACTTTGTTCCGAAGATCCAAATCAACATCTCAAGGATTTCCTTAAAATCGTAGATTCCATTGACCTGGAGCCCGTACTCTAGGTGAGTACTCCAAACCAAGCCATCAAGGCTATCAAAACACCATTGAGCTTCTAAAAAGAGCCAATGTGTCTCCCTTGCGATCCGACACCATCTGGTTGGTGCAAAGCGGATGTGCATTCCATGGACTTCGTTCCGAAGATCCAAATCAACATTTCAAGGATTTCCTTAAAATCGTAGATTCCATTGACCTTGATGTTGACAATCAAGTAAAAACGCATTTGCGTCTCTTTCAATTCTCTCTATGTGACCAAGCTAGTCAATGGCTTGAGCGTTTACCTGCGGGATCCATAACATCTTGGGATGATCTCACTTCTCGTTTCCTCGCTCATTTTTTCCCACCGGGGAGAACTTCCAAGCTAAGGAATGACATCTTGATGTTCCAACAACGTCAAGGTGAAACTCTTTATGAAGCGTGGACTCGTTTCAAGGACTTACTCCAAAAACTCCCTCACCATGGCATAGATCTTTGGCTTCAAGTCCAAATCTTATACGATCATGTCAATCAATCCACAAGGCAAACCATTGACCAAGCGACTGGTGGTAAGCTACGTGACAAGAATGCGGAAGAATCAGTGGGAATCATAGAAGATCTCGCTCTCTATGACAACGAATGTTGGAATGACCCCCGTGAGTTGAGCAAAACAGTCAAGGCAATATCCTTTCCATCAAATAACTCAAGCATTCCTAACCGAAGGATCATGGAACTTGAAGACCATGTCAAGTTTCTCAAGAAATCCTACGAAGCTCCTAAACCTTCAAGCCAAGTGAACAAAATCACTTCTTCGTGTGAATTATGTAGTGGTCCCCATGACACTCATGATTGCATGGAACTCCTCGACCAAGCTTTTGCAGATTATGCATCCTCGCGTACCGACGGAGCGAGAGACAAGTGGTTCACTTTCAAACCCGAGCAAAACACTTATGGTGATTCATACAACCCATCTTGGAAGAATCATCCGAACTTTAGGTGGAAACAACACCAAAATTCTTCTCAAATTTTTTTTTCAAATCCACCTAATCGTTTTCAATCAAAAGGTTCATCCTTGAAGCGTACCTTCAACAACGATCCTTCCAACAATTATAATAATTTTGAAGGATTAATGTCCAATTTTATGGCATCTCAAGAAGCTCTTTTAACTAAGTTTGAAGCCGATTTCAAACAACAACAAAGCGAGATGACCAATAAAATTGACAACATGGTAAAGGTTCTCAACGATCAAGTATTCGGAGCACTCCCAAGTGACACCATCAAGAACCCGAAACTAAACGTTAACTCAATCTCATCGGTTTCGTCTCCTAGTTCTTGTCCTCAATTTTACTCGGTCAATGCTATAAACACGTGTTTCAAACAAACTCAAATTTTTCAAAAAGACCAAGAAGATAAAACACACACTAACGTGTCGGTCAACCAAGTGATTGAAACATCATCCAAAAGGATCTCGATGAAGAAATCAAGGAACTTCACCTAGAACGTCCTGGTTATCGATGTTTTGACTCGTGCTCCTTACTACAATGCCCTTTTTGAAAAATATAAGGAGAAGCTTAAGTTGGGTAAGAATGGAATCGCTTTTGTTCAAAATAAGTTTCCTAAGAAGTTAGACGATCTGGGCATATTTGTCCTACCTTGTAGGATAGGGAATTTCGAAGCTTTTGATACATTAGCCGATCTAGGATCAAGCCTTAACTTACTTCCGTTATCCATTTACAAAACTCTCAAGTTAGGGAAGTTAAAAGAAATGAAAGTGGTGATTGGTTTAGCGGATGAAAGTGTTGCTTACCCGGTAGGAATAATGAAGGACATGTTAGTACATATAGGGAAATTAACAATTTTGGCTGATTTTCATGTTCTTGATATGGTTAGTGACACTACATGCCCATTGTTAGTAGGAAGAGGGTTCTTAGCTACCGCTAGTGCTACGATTGATTGTAAGACGTCTAAAATAGCGGTAGGAGAAGGTGATACTAGGTCAATTTATGATGTTAAGAAACATGCTTATGATAATGATGAGGAACAAACACCTTATTGGGTAGATATGGATACGAAACCATCAAGATATGGCCCTTGGATTAATGGAGACTTCATTGGACCTCAATGGCCATTCTATTTAGAGGAAGAATTCGTGAACCGAACATACTCTATAGAACAACTTTTGGCTAGGGATACCGAATTGGACCCATTTGAGGATCCTTTAGTTTTTAGGAAGATGATTGAATTTCTAGGGGTCTTGCCAATTAACTTAGGAATGAATAAGTGGAAGAGTGATAGCTCAAAACATGAGTGGAATTGGAATAAGCCACCAAAAGAAGACGATGGATCATGGCACATAAAATGACCATATATGATCCCGATGGAGAAAAGTTTGAAAAGTCATACAGAACAAAACATACTAATAGGAAGCTAAAAGGAAAATTTGACCCAAAAGATGTCCTCGATGAGGAACTCACTCACATAGGGTAATAGGCCATGACTTTGGGAGCCTTTTCAAATTACCGCATTAAATTTTAAAATGAATATGTTATCACTTGTAATCACTTTTGGATGTGTTGGATATTTTATCTGGATTTTTGGTTTATATATTGTGGAGATCCATTATGTGATGAGTATTTCCCTGTGTACCTAGTTAGGCACTCCGTGAGTTGGCACAGTTAGACCTAATAAAACCGAGAAATATTGATTATTTGGACGCGCTAAATGAACATAGACATATTTATAGTCGTTTTGAGTGGAAAAACTATTCTAAAATCTGTGGGAACACATTAAAATTACTCGGGAAGATGTCTCGATACTTAAATCCATCCCGGAAATCTTTTATAGGAAGTTTGGCCTAATGTCACTTCCCACCCCGCGCCCAAGTTACCATTTCAGTCCTTGAGGGACATTAGGCATTCAAACTTAGTCCTATGACTATAAAAGCCCAAGCTATACCCTCATTAGGGTTATTCCCCCTTCATTTCACTTGACAGCCGACACCTATATCCCTCTTTCCCTCTCTTCTTCTCCGGCCATACATTCCGACCACCTCCACAAGCCACCACAGCCCCTCCTTTTCGTACACCACCACCACCAAACCTCATCTCTTGCAACCCTTAACCTATTTCTCAACAACACGCGCTAGAAAAACTCTCCCCAACATCACCATGCGCCACCACATACTTTTCCGACCAAGATTTGTTCATATCCGAGAGTGTTAAAGGTGGGTAACACTGAGTCACCCGTGGTTGTGGCTCGGTGTGCAACAACTCGAGCTTGTCGAGTTACATTTTTCTGTTTTGTTTTGATTGGGTGTTAAAAATGAACGGGTTTTACGTTTTTATTAACTAAAAATCACTAATAAATGTTTGGTATCACCTTGTGGTTGTGTCGTGTCGATTAATGGTCCTGTCAAGGTTATGCCGCGAGCCCTAGCTCACGGCCGTGGTCTTTTAATTTCGTTATAGTTGAGTCGAGTCTTGTGGAGTCGTGTATATCCTTGTTTCTTTTGTGTTGTGGGTTGTTCATTCGAACATAGGGTTTCTTAAAACCCTCGGATGCATCGAGTTATTGGTTGGAATTTAGATTGCTTTTTACTGTTGTGGTTATGTTGTTTTTACTGGATATACTGCGGCTGTTGGAATTGATGTCGAGTAGAGACTTGGTGTCGATTAGATTTATTTTGGTGCCGAGAGATGGAGCCGAGACCATTAGGGTCTCGGCCTGGATACATTCTTGTGGCTGTTGTTGTTGCGTTGAATTATGAGAGGAGTTGGTAGATAACGAGCCATAGGTTATTTGGCCGTTAAAAATTGTTGGTGGTTGATTGATATTGCGGCATTGTTGTTATAATTATATATATTGAACCATGTGATTTAAGCCAAGTCGAGAGTCGCCGAGACTTATTAATCTCGTTGTGGCCTTGACAAGCCAAAAGAGATACTTGAACTTTATTATTGATATTGGACTATTGAGGAATGACTATTGACCCGAGTATGTTATAAACTAGGAAAGTGACTTGAAATATGAGATGACTCGTTAAAAACTTAAATCACATCATTAAATGAAAAATTAAAATATTAACTAACAAGTACATGGTTACTTAATATTTTAAAGGTTAAAAAGGAAAAGTTAAATGACGCGTAAGACGTTATTTAATATTTTTGAAAAATAGAAAATAATAAGTGCGAGTTATTTATTATTTCGAGGGCACGCAAATCAAGAAATGCTATTTATGGAAATATTTGTGTTTTTGAGGATTTAGTGTCGAGTCTCGGATCAGTTGAAGTTAATAAACCCGACCCACATGGTTATCGGACTTATTGGGCTGACAAGTCCAATAAGAGCCCAATAAGCATGTCGGAGGAGATTTATTAACGAGCAATTCATCCTTATGACTTATCAAGTATGATTATTGAGTTTTGGATAGATAAATTAAACGAAGGGGTTGCGAGACTTATCGAGTTGACGAACCCGATAAGAACCCGACAATTCGTCCGCATAACTTATCAAATCAAAACTTAGTCATACGTCCTCGTCTTGTGAATTGTTTAGGTTTTAGTCTTTATGTGGCGTGAGTACACTTGAGTCATGTTGTGTCACCACTACACACCCGTCGATACCAAACGTTAATAACTAATATAAGAAAGAGATTTTGGAATTTAAATGGAATCTACTTGGGATAGTTAGCTTTTGGAAACTTTTACATTTGGAGATTATGTTAAGGCGAGTTTATATTATTAGGTTGTGCCGAGTCCGTGAGTGCCGATACTTGAGAGCTGCCGAGTACTTTGCTTCTGTACATTGTGTTTATGCTTTGCTTGATTGAGGTGAGTTTCATAGCCCCACTTTCACTCTTATTAATGCTTATTTTAACTTGGGGGAGAAAACATGCAAAACCGTTTTGAACGGACCAACTACTATTTTATGTTTTCGATATGTTGCTATGCTAGTTGACTATGGTTATTATATACAAGGGCTTTTCGTGCCTATTACTTAGGGCTCATGTGCCTATAGACATCTGTAGTGTGCACCTATAGGATAACTGTTATGATGTTTGGACACACCCAAATGTGGGTTTTGGTTTGTTTGGTTGCGACCTAGTCACTCACAGCAGACTTAATCACTGATCTTGGTCCACTGTTTTGATTTGTGAAAACCTATTAACTCACCAGCGTTAGCTGACTTTTAGCATGTTTTCTCAGGTAATTGATGATGTTTACTTTGGATGTTACTGTTGGAGGCTTGGCGTATGGCATGGCTAAGGATCAACCTAAACTCTGATAATGTTTTTGGGGTCCTATCTTATGTATTTTCATTTGGGCCTTACTTTCAGTACTTTTGGTTAAACGTAGACTTTAGATATGGATCTTTGAAATGTTTTATGTAAACGGATAATGTTATCCCGCTTTTCTATGCTTGTGTTGTGTACCAATTTCTTAGCACCCCAAAACTTGTTTTGTCCTCTGTTGAACCGAATTTTGGGGGTTTTACAGAGTCTAACTACAAGACTCGTTAATAAAGAAAAGTGCTTCTTGAGAGGCAACCCATGCTTTTAATTGTTTGCTTGTTTGTTTTTATTTTATTTGATTTCATATATATTCTCCATCTTTACTCGTTTATCTTTCATGTTTCGAATAATTTGTGAAAATACTTTATTTTGTCTTTAACCTCGTCTTAATTGCATATAAAGGTATTTTACAAAAAACATAAGTGTAGGGAAGATTATACTTGTTTATAAGAATGAATTCGAACATGAAAGTTAACAATTAATGATTAGCATATATTTATGTGTTTGTTTAGAGTCAAATGCTAGTATCGAGTCACAATGAATGTTCTACAGTTTTTTCAGGTTTTATTAATCAGATTTTTCAAGAAATTTTCCAGAAACAAAACGCAAAAATACTGTCAGGTCATACTTGATGGAGTCAGGGTTTACACCCGATGGCGTCAGGCAGTTTAGCAGCACAGTTTTCCAAAATTTTATTTTTCTGCTGGAACTTAAAAAATTTTGCAAAATTTTCAGAATTTTAAATTTCCAGGATCTATAGACACGAGAATGGCGACTAACCGTCGCGTTGTGGGCGTGCCTGTTTTTCGGCCGAGGTTTTGAACGGCTCAAAAGTAATGAAAATAAACCTCATAGGTGTTTTTGATGTCGCACTAACAATGCATAAACCATTATATGAATTCTATGTTCCTTGCAAAATTATGCAACATGAAGGCAAAATATGGTCTACCCATTTTATTATATCTGAAATTGCTGGTACAAAGCTTATAGTTGCTTGAATTCTGTTTCAATGCAATCTTTAACGATCGCTAATTATAACGTTCTTATCCTAATGTTGAACATTAACAACATATATTGACTTAAGTAAAGCAAAGAAAAGTTCACATGTTCGGACTCCTCTTTCTCTTGAACTTGCTCTTCCTTTTTTGACTCGGCTGCTATGTTGCTCTGCAGGTGTAGCACCACTACCAGCCGAAGCAGCAACTGCAACACTTGAAAATTCCTTACTTACAACAACCATTTCAGTTGCTTGAGTGTAGCTGCAGTTCCTCCCATGTACACGACAACAGCAGCTCGACTACAATAGTAAATAAGCTGCTGCAATAAGTCTCTTACGGGTCAATAACCTGCTGCTACACAAAACATCTGTTCCAGTAGTTAATGTTAACGTTTGCAGCCACTTTATATTTGTAATTATATTGAATTTAAACATAAATAAACTGACCTTCAGGCCGCTTCTGCTGTATCCTTTAGTCATTACCGCGAGCTCCTTAAACTCCAAATTCACTACCTTTTCAACCATTGCTGATTTTTCTTTAATATCTGTACCAACACATTCGAAACAACAACAAAAATCTAAAGCTTCTTTTATATTTAATGAGTTTCTCACAAATACGGTGTCACACATATTCCAATTAAGCACGCGCTGATAAGTTGGCTTACCTTGGGAAATACGATGCTTGATGCCGTCATTTTGACGAAAAATGGGGATGCCAACGCGTAAGCATGATAAAACTTATAAGCTGCTATTATATAGACATAAATATGCATTTAAGCAGTCGGAAGTTTTTACATAAATAGGTGATCCACACCATTTATCTAGCGCGTAGCTGTTAGAAAGTAGCGTATGGTTATCGCACAAATCAGAAAAATATCAACTTTTTTTGGTGTTAAATTGCTACAAACGAAGACCATACCTGCCAAAAGTCTTTTTGCACAGAAAAATTAGGACCGCTTTCATAAACATCTGGCACTGATTCAAACCTGCTTTTGATCGCAGGCATAACAACAAAGTAACAAAGCAAGTCTGCCAATGGTTTTCTTTTTAGCAAGTCTAGCGTCCTGCTCAGGCTGCAATGTTCTACAAAAGATTCCATGCCAGTAAGAATGCAAATGAAGATCATATAACTTAAACATTGAAATTTTGATAATTAACTTTGCTGGTCAATTAAAACTTCATGTCTTGTATAGACATTTCACATCTATATTCAACAAAATTTTATCAAGTGCATGCGATTCTATATGGTTGAATATGTTTAGAAGTGTGTTGACGTAATAACATGTCAAACCTGGAGAGAAAGGTTTGCAGGTCGACTGAACCTCAAGCAGTCCGTTCTAAGCCATACCCAAAAAATGATCCATTTCAAGTTTCAACCCGAACTCCTTATGACACATTACCTGATGGAAATTAGATGGGAGGGCTAAATTATATCACTAATTTTATGCCTAAAAATGTGATGTTGACTAATGGTAATATGGATGATAGATTTGCGGAGTGTGAAACTGCACATAACACATGTCTAACTTTGTATGCATTAATGATGTCTTTAAAGATATTTTTAATAATGGTAAACACTTAAATTGTACATGAGATTCAAGTACATACCTGCTTCCCAGGCCTCATAATTTATGTGTACTTCATCCTGTAAATGATAAAATACCAGCTAATATCATATATTTACATAATAGAACCAAACTGCACTTACAAATATGAGTTGATAAGTTGATTAGTATTTACTAACCCAACAAATTTTGTTTGGCTTGTTATTTTCCCTCCATTCTAGTGTATCCTCCAACATCTTCTTGGCTTTCTCAAGATTCCAATTTCGAGCTTCCAAGTACCTCCTTAGACATGCATCGGTACAAAACTTTAAGGCATGGCCAGATAATGGTCCAATAGCAGTTGGAAGGTCTTTGATCTGTGTTTGTGTCAATACATAGTAGATTTCAAATCATTTAACAAAACATGACAGACAAATTGGGAACTTAGACTTGCAGTAAGGTATGTATGTACCAGCTATATCTATATATACTGAATAATAAGACATATCTACGGTAAAACTGAAATGAATAGGCCAACTATATCTATAGTTGTATAAAAAGTAAAAGTAAATGTAAATGAAATGAATAGGCCAACTATTTTATCTTCTTTAATTTCTACCAGTGCTAATTTCCTACGGATAATAGAAGATAAAACCTACTGATAAACAAAGTTCAGGGATAAAGAGAAACTGCAAAAAGAGAAATATGGAACTACAATACTAAGTACAAAGTCTTTTAGACATACATTGATGTGTCCTCACAGCATTTTAAAATGAGACGTCGCTCATCTCTTTCACCAATAGACTGATGAGAAAATCTTGCATACAAAAGAAGGAACCTTGTTAATCTACAGAAGAATGGGTGGGCTTGCGCAACAGGTAATGTTGCCCCCAGACACTTTTTAAACGTCTTTTAAACTAATATGCGCGTTAAATATGATTACTAAAAGTATATTTTTACATTGATAATCTAACTATTTAAAGAAAGTGATTTAGCAGAATTTCGGCATTAGCATTACACTGTGCGACACCTTCGACCCATTTGACCCGTGACCATTAGAGCGAATGTTTTTACATTACCCATTTGACATGTTGGAAATGAAATATAGCCTGGATCAGCCATGTATAAGTAAATTGGTCAAAATTTGCCACCTCTTCTAAGGTGTCAGATACATAACCAAAAGAAGAAACACAGTGACACCAAGGTGCAAAAGGAAGATATACCCGAATATATCAGCAAGCCGGTGTAAGAGTAAACGATTGCAGGGATTCATTGGCTCCAGCTCCAGCACCTCGTCTAAGCTGCACACAATAACATAATTTAAAACATGTTCGTCTCCTTGTATACCAAGAAACAGACAAATAGTAAAAACAATGAAACAAAAAGATTGATTATGTCGATCTATTTATTATAGGCGAGCGTTTGCAGTTCTAGTTGCTAGACATCACTTAATTAGAATTGTATATGCTCTAAAGCAAAAACCAATTCACAATTCAAAATTTTATTCATCTATTGTGACCGTGAATTCTAAAGAATATAGCAGTTGATTATAAAGGTACAAAACATGTACCTTATAAGTAAACTATAGCTGTTCCAGGCCCATTTCGTCACCTCAAACCAAACGACTTCAACCCCAAACGCACCCATAGCAGTCCCTATTTCAGTTCCCCAATTCCACACCCATTTCAGCTCCCAAGATGGCCCGCTTTAGCCTCAACTTCAGTACAAAAACACATCTATTTATGCTCCATTTCGACACCCAAGCAGACCCATGGCTGCCCCAAGCATCACCCACTTTAGCTCTTATCTCAGCACTCAAACTGACTTATGGTGCCTCTATTCGAGGCCCGAGTCGCACAGCCATTTCAGTCCCGCATTGTCTTTGGTTCTTTGTAAGAAAAGATATATTGTACCGTGTACACCCAAGTAAAACACATAAACACTAACTTTAGCTCTGCAACATATTTGCTATATAAAACCTGATCAAGAACACGTTTAAACTTTCAATTAGCTTATTTAATGGGCTAATCGGCTTATTGAAATTTAGAAAATCCAATAAGCTCACTTTTGTTGGCTTGTGAGCTTATCAACCTGAGCTTAAGGCTTATTTAAGTCCATAAGCACTGCAAAATGACTGAGAATTAATCAAGACAAGGTCAATCACATGTTGTTTTAACTAAAATAAATTAACGGCATCCAAATTTCATACGGTATCTCAAATTCTAAACTGAACTCCAAAAGAAAATATTTCCATACCTTAAGTTGATAGTGGTACTGCTCTTAACCGCACGGATAGCTTTGTATCAGGTCTGCTAAGTTCTCGAACTTCCAGTTGGTTTTTGTTGCGGCCTCTCAGAAACAATCAGTTGAAAAGGCGAAATTTCAGTTGTAGCTCATGATTTACTTAAAAAAATAAAATCGCAAGTTAATAAATAATATATGTATATCATCATACACATCCACGAAAAAGCCATAACATATTTTGAAGCAACTTCTGAACACGATAATATATAAGGCAGGAAATGCAACACCAAAACTGACACTTGCCACAATTTATACAGTAGTTCGCAATAATTATAACATTCATATGCTTTAATGTTCTATTGGTGAAATAAGTTAATTACTTTTGCGCAATTTAAGAGAGTAAAATAACAGTCGCGACTCTAAAATTAAAAAAGATAGCAGTAATATCAGTATATATTATGGAGATGAAAAGCAAATGTTATTTACCTTTAAGAACTCCAAACCTTGATTGATATATTTTTTAATATTACTATACTAAATATACAGACTGTTTAGTTTTGTTAATAAGATTACTTCACATATCACTCATGGAAACATACATGTCACACATTTGGCAAAAATATACGGTTGGTGACAAAAAAGTAACCTGAAAGTTAACCTTTTTGGCCCGTTACCCAACCCGTCTGACCCACCCATTTTTCCACCCTTATTGTAAGTAGTCATTTTTTCTTTACTGTACTACGCATTCTCAAGATATCCAATGTATAGAAACAGTGAAACACAAAATATACCTGGTAAACAGGGCAGGTTCTTTCATAATTATGGACATGTCCATAGAACGCGATATCCACTTTATATTTCTGCCATAGCTTCTGCAAATGTTCTCTTCCCATTGGTTCTTCAAATGAACCCTCCTGGGCATACCAACTGTTGGAAGAATATCCAAGCACACGATGAGCAGCGAAGATCAGCCATGGCTGTTTATTTCTGTCAACTGATGCAAGACAGTTTTCAATCCATTTGTACTGTTCTGAACCCTCTCTCCAATCGTGCTCTGAATCAGCTATGCAGAAGTGAAACATCCCATAATTTAAGAGAGTAAAATAACACTTCTTATCAGCAGACGGCTGCAAGAATTCAGGTAGAAGTTGGACTTGCATCAGTGACAGTGTGGACAGGAACTACATAATAATGAACATCATCAAATTCATCATCTATAATCGATGTCAAGCAACATAAAAAATCTCCAACAATTTTTAAAGTAAGAGAAAGAGTTTGCAACATCGAAACACTTATTAATGCAAAAAATTGAACTGACCCTTTACTAAAAGAAAGAGAAAGACTTGGTTCTTTTGTTTGGTTTACATGATATGCTACCATTGTTTGCTGTCGTAGTATAGTTACCATATTAGAAACCGACACTATACATTGGCTCAAAAAAAGGTATACACTAATCACCTGTTCTTGTTGACTTTGTCCTTTGGACTGTTCTGTAAAAAACAAATAAGAAGTAATGAGCTACGAAAAGCAAAAAAACATGCTGAGGGAAAAAATGTATGCTTTACGTCTATGTAAGACTGACTATATTGTCCCAAACCTTTCAGTTGCTAATTCATGTCAAGGCGCGCTTGGAGAAGCTTTAATTCGTCAAATATTTCAAAGTACTTCTTCTTTGCATTATGTGCAGTCTAAAGGCATCAACCATATTTCCCCTGCAAAAACGCATTCCTGGTCAGCCTGAAGCACATGACGTGATTGGTAAGCGACACATATGTCGCAATCAATGATCTCCTATATATTAATAGAAAAAGAACATTTGATCAATGCATATGCATCCATTTGTTACAGATAATTCACTTTGTTCCTAATACCTGTTGCTGAATCGGGGTTCCTCCATAAACAACCACCACGTTGACACCTGTCTGTGAGAAAACTTCCGTGGTTCTTCATGTATCTGCAAATAATACAATATAAAGATACATCAACTGGGCAAATCATCTAAACTACATAAATACTGTCAACAAATTTATTGGACGACTAAAAACCTGAGAAGATAGCTCCGCTAAATCCATCTCTGCAAATGTATTAACTGGAGGTGGAACATTTTCTTCTTCAACTTCCACAGGAATATCCTCATAAGCATCAAAATTGATTCCGCTACTTTCCTGTTCGGATTGAATCTCCTCGGGGCCATCTATATCGCTACTACATGTTACTCGTCATTTTGTACGCACAGGACTGATTCTGTTCCAATAAAATTATAGAAGTCATCACAGCCCGTTACCCTTACGACATATGCAGTAGTTATGTACATTAGACACTGTAAACGATGTACCTGTTTTATATGATAGCGCCGTCAAAAAGGCGACAGACAAAAGGCCTTTTTGGATGACACAGTAAATTATCATCATCCATAACCTTGCCTGTAACCATGTTCCAGATCAGGTTACCCGCCAGGGTACCAGTTGCCTTGTTAACATCATAGTACACAGTAAATTATCATCATCCATAACCTTGCCTGTAACCGGGTTGATAAATTAAAATTTCAAAGAAGAAAGTTGCGTTGCAAACTTAACATCACTGCCTGTGTTAATTTGAACTAATTATATCAACATGTTATATTCTATTTTTCTTTTAGCATTCTTATCAAAGAATAATGTATGTCACTAAAGTAATCAAACTTTTGACGTGACATATATTTTCTCATATACCAATGTTTTTTAACGACAAAACACACCTGAGGTCGGACAAAACCACAAAGGCTTACTTGCAACTCAACCTTGTCGCAGAATTTTCTTTTCACGGATACATGGAAATGATGAATGTTGCCTGCACCAAAGAATACAAAATCGTCAGTAAGATTAGTGAAACCAACAAATCCAAATGCACATACTGTAAGTGTAAGTGTTACGCTGTCCTTTTACGGTTGTTGGCGAGGCACGTTGGTGGTGAGGCACGCATACTAAAAAAATGTATATTAATCAGGCACAAATCCAGCAGGTTAGAACAGAGCAACAAAGAAACGGTCACCAATATCTACAACGAACAAATAACCAACCACAGGCAATAACGAAAACCCAAAAATTAGGGTTTTCAACGAATCATTTTAAATCATCAATCAGCAGACAATCGGCAACTAAACCCCATATAAATCAAAAGCCCTAAAGCCAAACGGCCAATAAACCCTATATAAATGAAAAGCCCCAAAGCTGCAGGTATCAACAAAAAAAAGTAGGGTTTTCAACAAATCATTCGCATAATTAACTGATGAGGCAACAATTCTTACCATCGGAATCATGATCCAGCAGCCAATCGCCCACTAAACCTTGTATAAATCAAAAGCCCCAAACTTACAAACATCGATCCAAAAGATATTGGTGCGCTCCAGAGATGTGTGAGAATGTTCCAGCGCGCTACCAAGGGCACCTTTTTTACTCATAAACCGGATTGGGCTAAACAAAACGGGGGTAGGATTTGTTTGGGGCAAAACGGGATCCGAAAATGGGCTAGGGGTTGGGGCCAGATTTTTGGCGGGAAAAAAGGGTGCAAAACGGCACCGTATTCTATGTGGTTTAATATATATTATAATTTATTTTGCAAGCATTATATCTTACTTTGCTTTCTAGGAATTAGTTTTTATATATATAGTGTTTACCGCTGATTTTATGCGAGGTTTTGAGTTTCGTTTTCTTAGTGAATTACATGTTATATTGGACAAGAAGATGAAAGTATGCATTGGAAGTGAAGCTTATCAAGTTTGTTTTCTTGGAGGAGGATTTAACCTTATTTTCACATCGTCCATGCCGAGCAAATCAGGGGAGTATTAGTTTCTTTCTCTATTTTATTTTCCCCGTTATCATAACTTTGATACTTTTCATGAACATTGGGGACAATGTTCAATTTAAGTGTAGGGAGGGTAAAATGAGATACCTTAGAAACTATAACTTCGCTTGATATTTGTTTTGTTTTAGAGTGAATGTGTAATAAACTAAGAAAGATACGTGTTAGGGCAATTTTAGCACCAAATTTAAATTTTTTTACAACATGTAGGAATGAAACTTTAGTTTTAATAAGCGTCTCATGGATAGGAATTATATAGCTAGCACAAAAACCCTTCCACTCAAAAATTTCCACACCAAAAATGTGAGGTTCGCCTTTAGATCTTTAGGAAAAAGCATTCACATTTAATGCTTATGAGTGTACCGGTAGTATATAGATTCTAGAACTTGCGTTTGTGATGCATCCCGAGATCGCTAGTGAGACTACATTCGTGTAGTTAGGATTTACTAAATGATAAGAGGCACTAGGATAACCTTGTTTTAAACATGTTTTATAATTATGTTGGCTACATTGGTCAAGTAATTTTCCTACACCTTTGTGATGTACTCATTTTTAGTACATGATACCCCTAGTACACCCCTTAGAGCCTATCCTTTTCGCGGTTCACGTGATATTTCGGTGGATTCCGAAATATTAATGAAGAACATTGTTTATAATCCACCCCCAAATGTACAACCAAATCGCCTTAGCCTTCCTTGTATGCACTCATTTATAGTGCATTATTGTTACAACATATTTGTTAAACCCTTTGTCAATTGTCTAATTGGTAACACGGTTGCTAAGTCGATTCATATCTTGTAAATACCATTTTGGGATGATTGGGACTTATGGGTAAAAGTAATAGTTGTCATGGAGTAATGGGGAAGAATGTCACGTTATTACCCCCATGCGTTAATGTTTAAAGTACTCCACGTGTTTTGATTTTTTTTAATCCGGGTCATTAGTTAGTTATGTGTAAAGTATGTAAAAGTTCAAGTGTAGGGAGGTTGCAAGTTCCCTTTGATGTATTATTTTTGATGGTAGGTCAAGAGTGTATGAATATATATATATATATATATATATATATATATATATATATATATATATATATATTATATATATATATATATAAAGATCAAATAAAAAGACAAATATCCGTACATTACGTAAAAAGAATTTTTTTTTCAAAAATTTTCTCGAAAAATTCCAAAAACATTTCACAAGATCAGGTATGTTGGTGCATGAAAAAGTTGTGAAGGAAGTTTTTCTAAAAGTTGATATTTTTTCCCAAAAAAATTTATGAAAAAATACGTTTGTGCATTAAATCGCTTTTTTTGTGCATCAAAAATTCGTTTTTGCACCCAAGTTCTTTTGACTTTTTTAATCAAAATAACATTGCGCATCTAACTAAAACAAGTTGAAAATTTTGTGCATCAAAAATTTTTTGCGCATCAAAATTCGTTTTTTGTGCATTAAAAAAAGTGTAAAAACTCAAAATTAGAAAAACTTCTTTCACAAAAGTTTCATGCACCAACATTCCCGATCTTGTGGAATTTTTATGAATTTTTTCGCGAACTTTTTTGAAAAAAAAAATCTTTTTACGTAGTGTACGGATATTTATCTTTTTATTTTAACTTTACCCTATATATATATATATATATATATATATATATATATATAAGAAAAAAAAAAAAAAAAAAAAAAAAACATACGGACTACCATCGCATTTCTTTTATTTATGTTTAAGTCAAGAAAGTGTCATGAAAAATATAAAAAGAGTTAGTAGTTAGCGAATCGAGTCGAGTCTTGGCATAGCAACGCCTCATTGTACATGTAATTGACCAAGATAATTGGGTTGCCACCAGTAAATTTCCCTTTATCCAACAAACCGTGTTTTGCATACCCTTACACCTAACGTTACAACCCTTGAAAAGACCTCTTTGATAGTTTATCCTATGTGCTTACGCCAAAGTGGTGGATGTTTGATCCTTTCTCAAGTCTATGGTAATGTATGTGCTATGACAGGTATAGAGTGTTATATTTTCCCGTTTTCATTCATGTTATATAACTTTATACACCCGAGAGATGTGAGAATCCAAACACTTTTATGTGAGGTGCTAGTATATAATTTCCGTGCTTATTTTGCCTAACGTGGAACGATCATATGTTGTAATTACTTTTATATTAGTGTTAAATGACCCCTAGCTTGTAAATTGATTATGATAAAAGCTCATTTACTTGAGGACAAGCAAATCCCAAGTGTAGGGATATTTGATAAGGATTTATTTGGTACCTTTTTAAAGGATCATTTAAGCCCAAAATCATATAAATATGATCAAATATTTTCTCAAATCAGGTTTTTTTTTTTTTTTTTTTTTTTTTTTTTTTTTTTTTTTTTTTTTTTTTTTTTTTTTTTTTGGTATTATAGGTACTTGGGACGAGAATTATGGAAATCGGCACTTTTTGGACGTATTTTGATGAAAAAGTGAAGAAAACAATGAAGTCGCGAAAAACCTGTCAGACTTGGAGATCTGACGGCGTCACAAGCTACAACATGACGCCGTCCCTTGTTTATGAAGCTGGACTTTTGGTTCAAGTTTATCAAGTAACGCTTCAGAGGAATTTGAAGATTCTACAACCTGACGCCGTCAGGTGCAAATTGGAGATAGGAGTCACTTTTTAAGCTAGAAAGAGATGGCCCAGAAGAATTAACAAGTGATGGCCTCAAGATATTCCTGACGCCGTCATAACGGCGACTTGCACAAGACGAAACCCTAAACACGGCGAGCTGACGGCGTCACGACCTATAAGGTGACACCGTCACACATGTAAATCTATATATACTTTCGCAATTTTTCATTGTAATGTGTAACACTTTGGAGGACAAAACCCTAGACGATTTTCACAGCTATTGTAGGGCTTTTTCAGCCTTTTTCAACCATGTTCAATTGAAGATAAGTTATTCGTTTAATCATTCAATATGTCTATGTGTTATTTGATTACTTGTTTATCTTTTCTTTGCTTTAACATGTTAGCTTAAGTTTATTTGTGTTTGCTTAGATCTAGTGAAACCTAGTTATTGAATGTTGATTTGTTTTCAACAACCGGATATGCCCTTTTTTTTCCCGGGAAAAATCCATAAACAGAATTGCTAAATCGTTCATTAACCTCAAGAACCGACGTTAATGAAATAGCAACATCAGCCACATACCAACCGGTAAGGGTGTGCACGGTTCGGTTTGGGTCGATTTTTGGCTAAAACCGAAACCGAACCGAAATATTCGGTTTTTACAAAATCCAAAATCAAAACCGTTCGGTTTTTGGCGGTTGGGTTTTTTTCGGTTTATTATCGGTTTCTGTTCGGTTTCGGTTTTTTTCGGTTTTTAACTGTTAATATTTTGACGTCACCAATTTATACCAACAATCTTGTTTTCTTTAGAAACTTTGTTATTTTTCTTTACTTTTTTGTCTATCTAAGCCTAATAATGTTTATCTCAAATTTTTATAATTTAGAAATTTGATTTATTTAGTTATTTATTTATATTATTAGTTATATATTATTATATAATAAACCGGTTCGGAAGTTTTCGGTTTTTGAAAAATAAAAACCGAACCATTGGTTTTTAGTTTCGGTCGGTTATTTTGGTTCGGTTTTTTTGGGTTTCGGTTTGGTTTCGGTTTTTTCGTTTTTTTCGTTTTCTTTTGCTCACCCCTACTTATTAGAAACAAAACTCAATTATTAGGCAAAAGTGCAAAGCCTAAAAACGTTAGGGTGCAAAGTGAGAACTGTCCAAAGTTGTCATCTTCCTTAGCCGTATAAACCTCCATAACCGGTTCTTTTTTTGCCATTATCTTTAAAATAGCTTAAAACCACTTGATTTTAACTTAGGTACGATCAAAATCATTGTATCTTAGGTTTTAGAATACAATTTCATCAATTTTACGAGTTAAAACCCGAATTAAAACACTACTGCCATTCAAATCTTGAGGCCCTTAAAATTTGGAGGCTCTGTGCAGTCGAGTACCCCGCACATGCTCAAATCCGGCCCTGCCTATAGGTCCAGAATGGTGTAGTGGCAAGACAACAGTAAAATCCTCATTTTCCAGATATTTTCTGAAAAATAGCTTACCTAAGTAAGCTTATAAAATAATTAAATAATACAATTATTCTTGTTTGAAGGTTGCTTAACAACCTTAAAGCTAATAACCCAATTATCTCAATGCTGCTTGTCATTTGATGTTGAAAATGCTGATATACTGATATTGGCAAAACGCTTGCACAATTATGGATACTTGCCACCTGTATATATAGTTTCCACCAACTAAAATAAAGTCTTAACAAAATTGGTGACTTTCTTTCTTATTAGTTTATATTTATTCAGACAGTATCTCTGCACATTCTATGTACACTCTATATATATACTTACTCCTTTGTGCTTTCTAATTCATAACTTAAGCAAATTCATAAGCCTTTCCTTGCTTAGTAACTTACATTCATCCAACAATGGCTTCTATCTGCTACTTTTTCTTGTTTGCACTTGCGCTAGTATCCATCACTAGCAATGAGATGTGTTATGCTTCACGCAATTTGCTGCAAGCAAATCCAATATTGTCCCAGAATTCATTGATGCCAAACCATAATCAAGAATCACAACATAACTATAAGAACAAGAAACAAAGGATGAACCCAAACGAAATATGTTTATTTACTGAACGAGGGTTATTTTGTTTTACAGACCTTGACCCATATATATAGACAATAACCGAACCATTGTGTCTCTTCACCAAGAGTCACATCCTTTCCTAAAATAACTTCCTATAACTACCTATAACCGACTGTAACCGCTATACGGTTATTTACTTTATTTTTGACACTTTTGGTCCTAACTTTACAATACACAAACACACTTATGACCCATTAAACATAAACTAACTATTTTGACACTAAACGAATTTTGTTAATGGTTTTGACATTATGAGTTTCCAACATCTCCTCCCTAATGTCAAAAGCATCTTCAACTTAATCTTTTCTTGTTCTTGTTCCATAACACCATTGTCTGTTGCATGCCACTTTTACTTTCTCCTTTCACGAATCCATCTTGCAAATTTTGAAAATCCAATCGTGTTCCTCTATCAAACAATCTTCTCTGGTCCTCTTGACCCACTTGTTTTCTGCCATGGCCACTCTAATCCCTCCTGGATATGCCATACAACATCTTGAACACGCATTGCGCCTTCTCCTGGATTTGCACATGTATCGTAACAAAAACCTCTTTCAATGCACAACAACAAGCAACAACTCCTTTGTGTTTTCTGATCTTGACCTTCTGATGTATCAACAAATCTTCTTCCCTAATTATCTTCAATTCAACCATCTTCCTCTTCCTTGACCGAACATCCCTCACAAACTCTTCACCATTTTTTGCCATAATCCCAACACATACACAAGCGCTAACACAAACGCATACAATGATTTTTTGTCTTCTTGACTGCATCGCCAACAGCAACTTCCTCTAGTTCTGTCTTTCTCTATTGCGATTCCCAAACAACCTTCTTCTCTTGACAAACAAATCGGTCTCTCACTTTTGGATTAAAACAGAAAACATACTACTAATCCTCAGATGATGATCGGCCATCTCTCTCTTTGTTGAATGAAGAAAACTCAAACTGAAACCTTGATCAGAAAACGATTTGATTCTTTGATTTCTGGATTGCAACAATGATCTTTGATCTTCTTTGAACCATCGGCTCTTGATACCAATTATTGTCCCAGAATTCATTGATGCCAAACCATAATCAAGAATCACAACATAACTATAAGAACAAGAAACAAAGGATGAACCCAAACGAAATATGTTTATTTACTGAACGAGGGTTATTTTGTTTTACCGACCTTGACCCATATATATATAGACAATAAACCGAACCATTTTGTCTCTTCACCAAGAGTCACAGCCTTTCCTAAAATAACTTCCTATAACTACGTATAACCGACTCCAACCGCTATACGGTTATTTACTTTATTCTTGACACTTTTGGTCCTAACTTTACAATACACAAACACACATATGACCCATTAAACATAAACTAACTATTTTGACACTAAACGACTTCTGTTAATGGTTTTGACATTATGAGTTTCCAACATCCAACAGTACCACAACCACAAATACCAACTATTCCCACATTGCCACAACCACAAATTCCCACAATCCCGACACTTCCACAACCACAAATGCCCCCGACATTACCAACCATCCCCACAATCGATAATATGCCCAAGGTTTCCTTGCCTCCATTGCCTTCTATGCCTACCATCCCAAACTTTCCAACTACGCTTCCCAATATTCCTTTCTTTGCTCCACCGCCTTCAAAGTAGATTTGGGACATGATAGTGGTGTCATATCTGGAGAGTCTTTGCTCCACCGCCTTTGACACGATGCATTTACTAGGATACATGATTGACGAGTATTATTATTGTATACGGTACATTCTATATTTTGTAACACTACAAAAAATGAAAGGATTTGGCACTACAATATCGACCTAAAATACAAAGAAAAGTCGACCCAAACACTTTGGGTCGACATTTTTGACCCTTTTTGGTCGTGCCAAACATCTCGTCCCAAATTGTTTTGTCTCGACAAAAATGCATTAATTTGGCACGACAAAAAAAAGGGCCCACAAACCAGTCAACTCTGGGAATCCCCTTTGGGTCGACAGCTCTTTGAAAATTTGGCACGATTTTATCGTGCCAAATATTTTTAAACTTTTTTTATTTTATTAAATCGTTTATTTAATTAAATAAAATATTTTTCGGTAATTCACTTTCGCACGACATTCTCGTGCCAAAGAATTAATTATTTTTTTAATCCACAAACATTTGGCACCATATGTAACACTACGCAGTGTTCTTGTGCACTTTTAGCTTATTGGGACGACATTTTCTTTGTTCTTTGGGTCGACAATGTCGACCCAAAGTGTGAAGTATGCAACAAAAAAAAATTGCAGCATTGCATTTCCTTTGCTGTCCACTGATCAACATTGATGTTAACCCCATTTCACAAGAATATAATACACAAACTTAGATATCAATAATATACATGTATACAAATGGCACGGTACAACATTTGTATTAGAACAAAACAGAACATACATATGATTGTAACATTTACAAACATTTGTAGATCTAAACTTTTCCGGCGACCAAAAAATTTTCCGGCGACTTCATAACAATGTCTACAATATAAACTTTATAATAAAATTTAAACCATAAACTTTAACAACAATTTTAAAAATAAAACATACTATTTCCGGCGATAGCAACAAATTCCGGCAGTAACACAACTTTTCCGGCGACTTTGCAAACTTTTTCCGGCGAGAGTGGCTGCTACAGCAGCGACAAGTGGTGGTAAATGGCGGCGGCACTAACAAAAAAAAAACCAAAAACGTTAGATCTACATAAGAAATATAGATCGATAAAAAAAAATATGTAAAGATATGTAAATATTATATACTATTAGATCTACATAAGAAATATAGATCGATAAAAAAAATAAATGAGTATATATATAATAAAGAAGGTGTCGAATGTGGTGTTGAAGGTGGTTGTGGTGGTGTCGAATGTGGTGTTGAAGGTGGTTATGGTGGTGTCTAATTTGTTGAAGGTGATTGAAGAAGAAGAAGAAATGATGGAACATGGATTAGTGGGTTTTTATATTTTTTGGAGAGAAACACTTAGAAAAGAAAAAGAAGCATATTGTGGGTGGGTGGACTTGTGGTAATCTTTTAAATAAGCAGATCTACTTTTTGGAGATAAAAGCGGGGTATTAAAATTTTTTGCGGGTTATTTAACTTTTGATGAAAATTTTTGGGGATAAAATATGGTACGACAATGTCGTGCCATATTTACATATTTAATTTTTTTTTTCCTGTTGACCCCATTGGCACGACAATGTCGTGCCAAATCTCTTTATCTATTATTTTTTTTTTTGGCGGGGCGTTTTAATTTTGGGGAAAATTTTTGGAGGTAAACTTTGGCACGACAATGTCGTGCCATATGTAATATAATTTTTTTTTTATTAATTTCCCTTTAACTTATAAATTAAAAATAATTATTATTAAATAAATTAAAAATAAATTAAATTTGTTAAAAATTAATTAAATAAATTAAAAATGATACAAATTAATTATAAATTATTTAAATAAATTATAAATAATTTAAATTAATTATAAATGAATACATTATACACCAGATGTACCACGATTAAGCCGAGATGACTATAGAGCTCTATACAATGCTAATGAACGAGCCGAGATATTATGGTTATACACGGGATGATTAACGAATGAGCCGAGATGTTATGGTTGATGTTATGGTTATACACGAGATGTTTAACGAACGAGCCGAGATGTTATGGTTATACACGAGATGATTAACGAACGAGCCGAAATGTTATGGTTATACACGAGATGTTTAATGAATGAGCCGAGATGTTATGGTTATACACGAGATGATTAACGAACGAGCCGAGATGTTATGGTTATACACGAGATGTTACACGAATAAGTCGAGATGACTAAAGAGCTCTATACAATGCTAACGACATCAACAACGCACATCAAATGCAATTCCTAACCATGGGCCAAGTGTTAACCACAATGTCTCACCAGGCGTAAAGCAGTTTATTAACTCGCTTGTTTCGTTTGAGTCTGTATGAAACGAGCCGAGATGTTTAACGAATGAGCCGAGATGATATGGTTATACACGAGATGTTACACGAATAAGCCGAGATGACTAAAGAGATCTATACAATGCTAACGACATCAACAACGCACATCAGATGCAATTCCTAACCATGGGCCAAGTGTTAACCACAATGTCTCACCAGGCGTAAAGCAGTTTATTAACTCGCTTGTTTCGTTTGAGTCTGTATGAAACGAGCCGAGATGTTTAACGAATGAGCCGAGATGATATGGTTATACACGAGATGTTACACGAATAAGCCGAGATGACTAAAGAGCTCTATACAATGCTTTGAATGTATATTTTTTTAAATAAAAGTACTTAAATTAAATATATTTTTTTAATTTTATAAAAGTATTTAATTGTAAATATAAAGTTTTTAATTTTAATTATATAGTAGAATTTTTTTTAATATTTCTTTTAAAATAAAAACTGAATTAAAAAGTTTTTAAATAAAAAAAAAAAAAAAAAAAAAAACATTTTGGGTCGACATTGTCGACCCATTCTTTTTACTATAATACACTTATTCTAAAATTAAAAAAAAAAAACTTATTCTAAAATAAAAAAGGGATTTAAATAGTTTTGAAATTAAAAATAAATATATGGCACGACATTGTCGTGCCATTTTTCATATTAAAAAAGTTTTAATTCTTTTTTTTTGGCGGGTTCTTTTAATTTTGGGAAAAAAATTTGGGGGTAAAATATGGCACGACATTGTCGTGCCAAATTTCTTCCCATATATAATTTTTAAATAAAAACGAATTTAAAAAGTTTTTAAATTAAAAAAAAAAGGTTTATGAAATTTGGCACGACATTGTCGTGCCAAATTTAACAAATGTTTGACTTTCTTTTATGTTGAAAGTTGTGTGGGCCATGCTCAAATTATGGGTCGACAATGTCGACCCAAAATATTATTTGGTGCCAAAACAACTCTTTTGGTGTAGTGTAACCTGTGTGGTTTGATATACATTCTTGTGATATATCAGTATAGTAGTATAGGATAAGATAAGTTTTAGAAGGAATCTAAGTGTTCAAACTTTATAACAGAGGCAAAATGTGCATGAAACACAAATTGTTTAGAACTCCAGTCATAAATTGCTAAAGACTCTAATAAACAAACAAAGAAAGGAAATATGTAATTAATACGCTACATATATTTTTATTTTTTAGTAAGTTTGGAAAAGGAACTCCCACAACAGATGTTCATATTCATTGTACCTAATCTGAGGAATAAAAAGAGTGCAACAATAACGTGATCACGCTTCTCATGCAGGTGAAAGTTCTTCAGAGAAATAATGCTATTTAATGTAAACTTCTATCAATGTGTCAATTTTTTTGGATTACAGTATGTTATGGAAACGTTGGATTGTCAGCTAGATGATAGTTGGAAAAAAAAAAAAAAAAAAAAAAAAAAAGCTTGGCTGAGACCATTATGGAGTTTTGTGGCGAGTACTTTTTACAAGTTTTATATATGTTAAACTTATAAATAACGTATGTAGCCCGGAGCCCCGGAGTATGCAATTATTTTATAACCAAAATTGAATTGAAAGGCCCGTGCAAGTCATATTTTATGATCTCTAAAATACCTTGCCTTAATTACCTCGATACATTTTTTTTAAAACTGACAATTTTAACTAACTCACAATATTTATAACACAAATCTATCTCACATGTCCTAAACAGGACTTGAGCCTACAACCATTTGATTGGGGAGCTTCTCACACAACTTGGGTACCATTTAGAGACAAGCCTTTTTGTATTCACCTAGATACATGCATGAATTAATAAGGAAAAAAAAAAGCATAAAAGGTGACAGTAAAAAATTCAATAAGCTTTATTGAAGAAGAAGCATGTTTTTAGATTTTTTGGCAAAGTGTCATTTGACTTCGTATTGTCTTATTATAACCTTCTATCACGTAGCAAGTTCTTCAGGAATACCATAGGAATATAAGTTTGCGCTTCTAACGGCTGATAAGCAAAGCCTTATTATTGTATCGCTATCTTGCCGATCCATAATGACAAAAATAAGTGGATGCTATTTGTTTCATAATTACCCACGAGAAGCAAATCTAGAAAGTCTGCTAAGTAACTGCATGCTGCATTGCATTATCCTTCTATTGGATTGGTGGTAGATGTAGAAACTTGTCTATTAGCTGGAATGTTTGGATTAACGATCCTACAGTTGTTTGTATAGACTCTATAGTAGTTAGGCTCCTTAGCTTGTATCTTAGCCTCTTTCTAGTATCACCTAAAATTAATAAACTCGCTGTTAAAAAAAAAAAAGGTTAATGGCATGTAATAGCAACGTACTTTCTCATTTGTTTACATATCAGATACGAACTAAAAAAAAAAAAACCACAATACCCATCCAACATTCAAATTTAGTTTCATTATTATACGTTTTAGAGTCATCTCTTAGCACCATTAGTCCTTTTGACTAACGACCATTTGGAAATAACTCAAAATATGTTTTCTTTTTCACATAATATGTTTTCGTCCATTTTTATACGTTTTCGTCCGTTCTTATACGCTTTCCTTACGTTTTCATACGTTTTTATATGTTTGCATATGTTTTTATGCGTTTTCGTCCGTTTTGGTACGGTATTATCCGTTTTTAAATGTTTTCAAACGTTTTTGCCATTTTTCATACGTTTTTTTTCTGTTTTTATACGTTTTTGCTTGTTTTTATACGTAAGAAAACATATAAAATGGATAAAAACGTAAGAAAATGTATGAAAACCTAAGAAAATGTGTAAAAACGAATAAAAACATACAAAAACAGATAAACACGTATGAAAGCGTAAGAAAACGTATAAAAAAGTAAACAAGCGTATAAAAACGGACGAAAACGTATAAAAACGGACATAAATGTAAAAACGGATAAAAACGTAAGAATGCGTATAAAATGGGATTAAAACGTAAGAAAAACGTAAAAAAAAACGTTTGAAAACATATAAAAACGGACGAAAACGTTTAAAAACGAACTCAAATGTATGAAAACGTAAGAAAACGGGCGAAAACGTATAGAAACGGATACAAACATATGAAAACGTAAGAAAGCGGATAAAAACGTATGAAAACGTAAGAAAAATATATTTTTGAGTTAATTACAAACGGTCGTTAGTCAAAAGGACTAACGGTGCAAAGAGATAACTCTAAAACGTATGATAATGAAACAAAATTTGAAAGTCGGATAGGTATTGTGGTATTTTTTGTTGGTTTCGTGTCTGATATGTGAACAAATGAGAAAATACGTTGCTACTGTGGCACAAGTTAGAAAAACCCTATATGTTATTAACACTAAAAAAAAATCGTTGTGCAAGTACATTTGCTTTCACGGTTTAGTAAGGTTTCTGCTATATGATGGCTAAGTGGTGAAAAATTACTGTGCTAGACATATACGAGTGTATATGTCTAGCAGTACCCAATTTTTTCTCTGATTGCAAATCTAGACATACATCTCGCTTAAAAAACTTTCCGGGGGTTCCCGTGATTATGTGGCATTATCTTATTGGTCGAATTAAAAAAAAAATAGATCTCGCGTAAAAAATGTTCCGGGTATACCCGAGATTCAAAAAAAAAAATATTGATAAAATAACATCTCGTGTAAAAAAAATGTTATGGGGTTACACGAGATGCGGCAAGAATTCCATTATTATCTTCACATTAAATTGTTTTTAATATATTAAAATCTAGAGTGGATTAAAGAATTGAAAGTGATTCGGTTCATATTCGGAGTAGGAGGAGGCTAGGAAAACAAAGGGTATAATGGACAATTAAAAATAAAACAAGTTTTATTAATATATAATTAATTCACTATCAACTACAACGGAAAGTTTATACTTAACCCATTAACATATCAAGATGGTTCACACATGAATATTATTGTTCCAGAAATTGATTTTCAGGATATGCTAACCTATCTGAACAGAAAATTACCTACACAGGTCCGCTGTCTATATTACGCATTGCCACAAAACAACACGTTAGAGGGTATGAAAGCAATTAACAACGATTATGATATTGATGTTATGTATGAGAATCCTATAGATCTAACCATAGTTTTGATTCCAGATGATGTTATGTCCGCATGTTTAATTTGATGTTATTGTTTAATTATGATTGTCATGTATTAAAATTCCAACATTTCATATATCTACCGGCTAAAGGGTAAATAAGTGTCAAAGTTTCTCTGAGTGATTTCTCAAGCTCGAGAACAGACTTTAGGTTATTACTTTCATTTGGAGTGAAAACAAGAACTAATGGTACATGCATTTTGGAAGCAAATTCGTCAATGAAGCCAATGTTATAGCGAGGGAGTGTGGAGGGAGTTTCTAGCCAATGTTATAGCGACGGAGTGTGGAGGGAGTAGAAACTGAGGGTTTTGTCAACTTTCTTGATTGGATTTCAACCTTCATTGCCATAATCATTTTTGGTCTATGTATCTTCCATTGGGAGAGCAAGGGGAAGAGGATCATGAACCCACGATCTCAAGATGATCACCATTTGAAATATGGGTCTAAAATGTTACTAACTGAAAAGCCGTTGATTTTTCTTTTGTATAGTAGCTTTTTATAACGTTTTGAAGAGAGTGACCGAATTAAGTGAGCAAGAGCATGATTAATTCATTGCAAAATAGCACACTTAAGAACCTTAATTAATATAACCATGCATACACCTAAACATGTATGATGGATCATTTATTTTGACAAATAGATAACATTAAGGGGGAATTGCATATATATCCCTCTAAAAACTCAAAATTGCATATATATCCAACTCAAAATCATAAATGCATATATATATCCTCCAAAACCTTAAAAAATGTCATTTATATCCAATTAATTAATTATATATTAATAAAACATGTTTTATTTTTAATTGTCCATTATACCCTTTGTTTTCCTAGCCTCCTCCTACTCCGAACATGAACCGAATCACTTTCAATTCTTTAATCCACTCTAGATTTTAATATATTAAAAACAATTTAATGTGAAGATAATAATGGAATTCTTGCCACATCTCGTGTAACCCCATAACACTTTTTAACACGAGATGTTATTTTATCAATATTTTTTTTTTCGAATCTCAGGTATATCCGGAACATTTTTTACGCAAGATCTATTTTTTTTTTTTTTAATTCGACCAATAAGATAATGCCACGTAATCACGGGAACCCCCGGAAAGTTTTTTACGCGAGATGTATGTATAGATTTGCAATCATAGAAAAAGTTGGGTACTGCTAAACATATACACTCGTATATGTCTAGCACAGTAATTTTCGCTCGCTAAGTGTTTGAGTATTTGAGAAAGATGATTACATTTTTGTAAGTCTCTTCGTTTTAATATAAGAAAATGTATTTAGTCTTGCACAATTGCACTATTTGTAGTTAACAATTATAAACTCCTGTTTAATTTCTTCTAATTTGTGCTTGCATATAAAACTCACTTTTTTAAAGATGATGCTGTCTTGAGTGTCACATGCATTGAGTTTCAACTGTACTTAGATCGCTCATTTTCAAGCTCAGTTGTTTGCCATTAGCTTCTTAGCAAATATAGAAAAATGAATTTTTTTTCTTAACTAATATGTCAAGACAACTGTTGAATAATCATTGTCTTGTTTTCACTACAAAAATAGCTTACCTAAAATTGGAAAATTAATAAACCAGTTCATCTTGTTTGGAGGTTGCTTAACAACCTTAAACCAAGGAACCGATAATCTCCCAATGCTAGATGCCTAGATTTCAATTTATGTTGCAAATTCTGATATACTGATATTGTTCTGGTATTTAAGCTCAACTATATATCAAGACTTGCCACCTGTATTATTTCCAACAAACCAAATTAAACTCTTAACAAAACTTATGAATTTTCACTATATTCATATTTTTTTTAATTGAAATTATCATCTCTGCACATTCTCTATATATACATACTCCTTTGTTCATTCTTATTCACAATCTAATCAGTTTCATTACCCTCTGCTTCTATAAACCTCTCGAGCCTTTGTAGCAACTTGTAGTCGTCTTACAATGGCTTCCATGTGTCACATTTTCATTTTTGCGCTTGCGCTTTTTTCTATCACAAGCAATGAGATATGATATGCTTCGCGTAATTTGCTGCAAGCAGCTCCAAGACTCCCACAACCACAGATACCAACTATGCCCACTCTGCCACAACCACAGATGCCCACAATTCCCACACTACCACAACCACAGATTCGCACAATCCCGACACTACCACAACCACAAATCCCGACCATCCCCACAATCCCTAATATGCCCAAGGTTTCCTTGCCTCCATTGCCTTCTATGCCTACCATCCCAAACTTTCCAACAACTCTTCCTCCACCACCTTCAAAGTAGACGGGGACAAATATGTCATTGCTAGAACAATGAGAAGTCAGTAGCTTTGGTTGATCTAGACATCGGAAGGGTCCTTGATTCTATTGTTTTTACGGTCACTTTTTCTGTGTATTCTGTTTCCGCTTACGGGACAGGGCAAGTACAGGCTACATTTGTTAGGAATCTAGGATACATGATTGGCGAGCATTTTACTATGTATATTTTGGGTTTTTTACTCTGTGTGGTCTGTTGTACTTTGTGTATAATATATTGTTCATTTTAAGGTGAAAAATGCCACTATGTTAGAAAGAGGTTGAGGATGAAGAGAAGTAAAAAGACGAAATTTTCCCCAAAAATAATTTATGACCTATAATAGTCGGCCATAGCAATTATGGTGATCTAAAGAGCAGATTCAGTATCTTAAATGAACAAAAAAATAGTAGAATAACTTAAGCGAACAAAAACACGAAGTTTGGCACTTGTTTATGTATTAATTACCCTATATAGCATAGTTGGACAAGTAACTAATCTTAGTCTCCGAGCCTCGTAACAGAGACATGATTCAACCGTAAATTACAAGTCATTTTGGACTCCGGTCATATGCTAAAGAATTAGAAAAAACTAGTGAAACTACTCCCTTATCATGCTCTTCTAAAATTTCTTGAGTTTCACCAAAAAAGAAAAACAAATATTGAGTATGCAAGAGTATTTTCTACAATACATATTTGTTTTGATTTAAAAAAAAATTTTTTTTAAAAAAAAAAAAAAAAAAAAAAAAAAAAAAAAAAAAAAAGCCGGAAACTATACCATGATCACCCTTCCCACTGCTGCATCTGGATTACGCGAGGCCATAAAGGAATAAAATACTGGTTAATTAGCAGAGGTTATAGTGGATTTTTGTATCGAATACTTGTTAGCTTTAATTTTACAGTTAAAGTGATGGTCATTCACTTTGGTTAAGAACTTTGTGTATTGTGGGCTTATGTTAGATCTAGTGGTAAATACAAATGTTCAATCCATTGTAAAAGCCCACAAGACCACACCTAGCAATCGTGGCTACGGTACAACATTCAAACGATCATGATAATGTTGATTTGTTCGAGAATATGTTTGTTCATGACAAGACACATTCTGCACATCCTGAGTCCATCAGTGACACATATGTGGTGAATCGGTTTGATAGTAATATCACTCCTACGACTCCAGATATGGATCCTAATGGAGGTGAGCCTGCCCAGGATGGATCTTCTCATGATCAAGATCATGCCATATTTGCTTCTTTAATCCATAATTTCAAACATGAACTTGAAAAGTGCAAAGAGGACAATCGCAAAACTAAGCAAACAAACATCTTATTGTCCAAAGAGCTTGAAAAATTAACAAAAAGCAAAGACACTGAAATCTCAAACCTTAAATCTCAAGGTCAAAAATATGTGGATAGAAATTTGGGCCCCGCCAATAGAAAGGTCCAAGAACTTTTAAAAGAGAATGGTGAATTAAAAATGCGGTACTCAATGCTTCAGGAAAACACTTCAAATCTTAAGATTGTTAATACAAAACTTGAAAAAGAAAATCAAGAGTTTTCGAAACAAGCAACCAATCTTGAAGTAAAACTTAGAAAAACAGGCCAAAGTGCTCAAACTCTTCAAATGATGATTCCTAAAGCTGAGAAAGTTCATAAGGGAAAATCAGGAATTGGTTTTGAAAATACAGATCAGGTCGAACATAAATTTTTGCCGACTGATGCTCTGTTCATGTCAGAAGAAGATGAAAATTTGGAAAAGGAAAAACGCTTAAAAGTCAAACAGAGAAAAAGCCCACTCTCGTACCAAGGCTTTGTGTATGGTTGTATACAATTGTTAGAAATACCAAAACCACCTTTAAAAAGAAAAGAAACAAATGTGAAAAGATTTTTCAAAGAAGTTCAACTTGCTACTTATGATGCTAATCTATGGCAAAATAAAGCGAGGAAACAGTTTTGTAATCTTAAATATCACATTGACCACACGCTAAAGGTCATTTGGTCAAAACAACAATACACCGAGAGTGACTACCGTCGTCTCATGTCATCAGACGCTTGGCTAAAAAGGGAAGTCTGCAAGTATTTAAAAGATGAGATTGAACCTCTTGTGAAAAATATCAATTTCAGTTTTGAACATTTCGAAAAACTTCTTATCACTGATATGAGAGAAGATTCAAAGTACATCCATTATCTTGAAGATGAATTTGATGCAAAATGCTTAAATCTTGATATTCAAAAAGAATTTTTCACAAATCAAATTGAGTCACTCAAGTCAGTGTATGTCAATCTTGAGCATGAGAATGTGGATTCTGATCATACATATTTTTTGACATCTGAGAATCTTTGTTTCAAAAGGAAAATCACCGATCTTTCAAAAGAAGTAGTTGAAGTCAAAGAAGAATTGTCAAAAAGAATTGCTTCTTCTGAAAACTCTTCGACATCAGTGCTTAAAGAAAAGGAAAAGATTTTTGAAGAAAATTGTGATGATGCCAATATCAAGTTTGATTTGGATGAACTTGATACAAAAAATATTGAATTGGAACATGTTGTGGCATCATTACAAAAAGAAAATGAGCATTTGAAACAGACTTACAAAAACATGTTTAATTCAATCAAACGTTCACGTGTTCTGAATCAAAAATCAAACACGAACCAAAAGGAGTCTGAACTATTGAAGCCTCAAGTTACCAAAGTTTCCTATCCAAATCCTCTGTTTGATTCTAATTCTTTCGAGTTTGAAACAGAAAATGCAAATCATGTGCTTCAAACAAAAATACTTGAGCTTGAAACTCTTTTAGCTAAACGCACAAACGATCTTGAGGATGCCAAAACTGATCTTTTCAACAAAACGAACAAATTCGAAACATATTTTGAAAAACTTGAAAAAGAGAATATTGTTTTCGAACGAAAATTGGCTCGTAAAATAGATGATTCAAAAGCTGAAAAAGATCAATTTTTGAAACAAATTGCTTCTTTGGAATCTAAATTGGCATCTCAAGATCTTATTCAAAAAGAATATAGTGATTTGCGATCATCATACAATGCCTTGAAAACAAAGTTTGATGATCTTAACCGTTCAAAAGGAAAATCTCCTGTTTCAACCAAGTTTCCCAAAAAGGGTAGTGTTTTGAAGAAGGTTTACACGGGTGAATCTTCAAAACCATTTTCGAAAAAGGTTTCCCAGTTTACTACCTATTCTTTGCAGAAAGGAAGGAAGTTTACAAAGAAACCAAGATTTTCTGAAACACCTACTCCTCTAAAGCTTTCAAGGTCAAACATGTCTCATGAAGAGACTTCGAGATTTCAAACTCCACAATCTCGCTTTACATGGGTAAAGCAAGTGTGGAGACCAAAGCAATGTCCTTCAAACTCTGAAAAACTTCCGCTGCAAAACAAGAATGACTCTGCTTTGAAAAAGGATTTTAAATCACCGTTGATTCCGCGAGTGTTATTTCCAAATGAAAAACCGGTTTTCAGTCCTCGTTGGAATTCAACGTCTTTGAATCAGATTGATACAACTTACAAATGGATTGCAAAACATGCTAAACCCGTTGGTGCAGTGCTCAAATGGGTTCCAAAAGTTGTTGTCTAATCTGGTCAAAATGGCTTTTGTTCAATTCAGTTCAAAACCCGCGCTTCATTTAATGGCTTTCGTATATCTTAGTACGAAACCCGAGCTTCAAAGAGAGGAAACTGCCTCATCAAAGATTTCGAGCACTTATCCTAAAAATCAATGGCTTGTAAGTATTTCAGCTTACAACCCGGGCTTCAACGTTTTGGCTTATGCTCACATAACAGTGCATAACCCGTTTTTCAAAGAAAGGACCCTGTTGTACGCTTTATTGCAACAATCCTAAAAAGAAAAAGAAGTTTTCATGCAAAGTTTATCAAACCAAACTTCTTAATCTTAAGCAAAATTTTATTCAAATATTCTTCAAAAGTTTTTTTTTCAAATCTTTTCAAAAATTTTTGCTTAAGATTTTTTAAAATCGTTACTCCCACTTGCTCCAAAGTTTACTAAATGTTACAACCAATGCAAGTTTTGAGGGGGAGTATTTCAAAAAACAACTTTGTTCCAAAAAGTTCATGCAAAACCGTTTCTCCCTTATAGCTTTCCAAAAACAATGATTTTAATCAAACGGTATCAAAAATACCATTGAAATGCTATTTTTGAGGGGGAGAAATGTGATTAAAATGTGATCGTGAGTCGAGCTCTACCAAAAGACTCAGAAAATACCATCGAATTGACGAAGCTTAAATGTCAGCAATCGAAAAGACTTGTCCTGGACGGGTAATAATTTCAAGCTGAATTTATTCAGTGATGCAAGCGTGTCTCGCAAAGGACTTGTCTGAGTAGAATGTACCAATTCGAGAGATGATCATTGAATATGACCGGGATGGGTAATAACTTCAAGCTAGTCTAACTAGTGATGTAAGCGTGTCTCGCGAAGGTCATGTTCATTGAAAATTGATCATTTCAAATGTGCGAACTCTACCCATCATGTGCAATTTATTTCAAAATGCATGAGCACATGTGAAGGGGGAGTATTTCAGAAAATGCAAAACTCTTGAAGTGTTAACCAAAAATGTGTTTTATACATAAACACTTTAAGAGATTTTCATAAAAGGTTTTATGGCAAGTGATCAACAAATCTAGGATAATCATGGAGTAATAAGGTGATTATGGTTAGGTAATGTCTAATGATCCGCCAGAACCGGAGGGATCTACCCAAGGACAATTCCAATAGTTTAGAATTAGAAGTCCTTAGGTATGATTGAAAAAAGGAGCAAACGAGAAAGGAGAAAGAAGGGGTTGAAGAATTAAAAAGAAAAGTTTAATGTAAGGGTGAAAAGAAATAGCCCTCCATGAAAACTTAGGAAAGACACCGGGTCAATACATATGCTATCGGTACTCACTAAGGTGATACTGATATTGAAGACAAGACGTCATGGACCCAGTGACGCGGTGCACAAACCCCTCCTAGCCACTCAGATATCTCTTAAAAGATATTTGTTTCATTTCTCACGGAGATCAATGCATAATCTATCGACCTCTCACTCCGAGATGAGTTGATATTGAAAAGGTGGCACTCTGCTCCATGCCTCCGACGACAAAAACCAAAACGCACATTATTGAGTCTAGAGCCATGAGATTCATCAAAGATCTCTTAGGAACACTTCCAATAAAATACACTTGTGTTCACCAAAAAGAACATAAGCTGTAAGTGTCATAATGAGATCTGAACCTGGAAGAGCTGGACTATTTATTGCTAACTGTTTTATGCAGGTACTGAAGAAAGTCCATCGATCATCGTATGTCTCAACATCTACATTGGAAGAACGAAGTTGTGAATACATGAAGATGTTGATCAAGTCAAAGAACAATCAAAGAACGATTCGAAAAAGATCACAATGCATGAAGGAACGAAGAATCACAAAGTTCAAGACCCAGAAGTCTAAAGATCTAATCACGTAGTGCATAGTTTGAATGACCATCCCTTAGGGGGAGATTGTTAGCTTTAATTTTATAGTTAAAGTGATGGTCATTCACTTTGGTTAAGAACTTTGTGTATTGTGGGCTTATGTTAGATCTAGTGGTAAATACAAATGTCCAATCCATTGTAAAAGCCCACAAGACCACACCTAAAGCCTTTAGGGCAAAGTCCTTGTACTATATAAGGAACATAATGCCTCATTTAGGCAGTGGTTCACTGGTGTGAGTTGTGTGAAATAAAGAAAAGTCTTAACATCAATATCTATCTTTTTATATAAGATCCAACATCAACACCTTGTCCCATCATCTCTTGCATTAACAAAGCATATCTAAGTGTGATAAAGAGTGATTTCCAGTCACAACAATACTGTTGTTTATGTATGGTATATTGGGGTGATATTGGTATCCTGATAGCAATTAGAAGTCACGAATTGTACGCTTTCAGATCGATTAAATTGGAGTGTATACCAATTAACGACCGGATAAAATCTAATTGATTCAAGTTTGTGAATGATATTATGTTTGCAGAAAAAACCGTGATTAAAATATGGTTTTTCAGCCTTTTTTTTTCTCTATTCGAATTAGAGAATATATATGACAGTTTATGGGGTCGGTTATTAGGGTCTAAAACTGTAAAACAGTTACATTAACCGTAAAACAACTAGCAGCAGGAACTGCACTAGCAGCAGGAACCATCGGCAGGAACCATCAGCTATCAGCAGAAACCATCTGCTATCAGCAGGAACCATATCAGCAGAAACCAAGCATTATCAGCAGAAACGAGCATCAACTTTATATGTTTTATTTGGTGGAAAAACAAATTCTAATGAATTTTTAACATAGCAAAGTTATGCCAAATAAAACAAGCTCTGCCCCTTGGACCCTGCTAGGGGCTGCCGCCCCTTGGACCCTGCTTCTCTCAGGGGCGTTGCCCCCGAACCCCCACCAAGGGGGCTACGCCCCCTTGGAACCCCCGTTAGTCCAGTTAATATCCAAATAAGTGTCGACCCTTATTTGCATATTAAACTCAATCTATTTTACACTAAAATACCAACAAACCTCCCCCATTTTAGTGTAATCATAAATTAACTAACTAGTTCACAGCAAACAATCAAACTAATGCATAAATGAAATGTCGAGACGATTGAATTTCATATTAGTATATTACACATTCCAAATATTCGAATATCAAGGTTTCCCGAAAGATTGAACCTTGTAATATCACTATTGAATACATGAAGATAATATACACATTAGTTTTTCATACACAATATCTTACTTGACACATTATTTTACTAGCCTATGTCCCTATCCTTTCTTTAAGTACATCGAAGCCAAGTCCCAACTTCTTGAAGCAGCTAAACTTCGTACTCAAATAGGTAATTCTTTTAGTCTTGCACCTGCAAATGCAATTTTTCAAAAGAATTATTAAGAAGAACACTTCAACCTTCCTTATCTTGCAGTACCGAACACATACCTTTGGGATAATTTAATGTTGTGTTCCAAACTCTAGATGTTAAGCTTTCCACATTCAAAATTCAGCACCTAACGACATATTAGGTGGTGAATTGGGTATCTCAACATGAGAGTTTTCATATGGACTTTAAACCCAATCCCACAGCTGACCCTTTCACGAGATCTCTACATAACCCTTTGGTTAAATGATCAGCTAAGTTCTGATGAGTTGCAATCCACTCAACGGATATGACACCATGCATTATGAGCTCACGAACCATGCCGTGTCTCACACCTAAGTGTCTTGACTTGCCATTATACACTTGACTATAAACCTTAGCCAAAGTAGCTTGACTATCACACCTGATAGAAATAGAAGAAATTGGTTTTGGCCACAATGGAATTTCATAAAGCAAATTCCTTAACCATTCAGCCTCATTACCAGCTGCTGCCAAAGCAACAAACTCATACTACTATTGATGCACCGGATCATAGATTTGCTATAGAGTTTTTTTGTAGCGAATACCTTTCTTTGGAAAATAATCATTTTTATAATTAAGTTGCGACCACAAATGTGGTCGCGCTAAGTCTGTCTCTATGCCAAAAAAAAGCAGCAACAGCTGCTGCATTTCTAGATTTTTTCTGAAACTTTTTCTGGAAAAAATCCAAAATAAGCTATTACTAATAACTCAACGATATCAATACAAATAGCATACTAAAATCCCTATTCGTCATCATAATCATCTTGACTAAGCCTAAACGAGCTCCCACAACAAATCGTTATACAATTTTACCAAACAACCTAAATTGCTTTTAAGCACATATGACACATGAAATGCTTTATCTTATCTAGTTGCACACCAAATCAATCGTTTACTAACCACAATACATATGCAGAAACATTTAACTAACGGTATAAAAAGCACTTGTTTTATACTAACCAAACGCATATCTCGGCTGTCCCGGGCAGTTCACGGCTGAAAGAGAGAAGAAAAAGTGATTCTACGGTTGTCCGACTGCCGTGCTGCTACGGTGGTCGGTGGTCTAGCAGTTATGCTAACCAAACACAAACAAAATAAAAAACAACCAAAATTAACAAAACAAATCAACAAATCAAAATTAAAAAAGACACATACCTTTAAACAAAATTTAACAAAACTAAAATAAAAAGGTTGCCCAGTGGTGCGTGTGTGCATTGTCTTCGAGTGATGGGTAAGTGGTGATGTTGAAGGTGGTGGTAAAATAGGTTTTGGTGGTGTTGATTTGTGGTTTTGGTGATGGATTTGGTGCTTTTTTGAGGGTTTTCGCTGGTTCTTCGAGAGAGAAAGAGATGGGTTTTGTGATAGAGACTTAGCGTATTTGTTGAGGTGGGTTAGTAGATATGTGAAAGGTTGCGACCACATAAGTGGTCGCTATGTATATATATTTTTTTTATTTATTTATTCTAATTAATAATTAACTAGCGTTTAGGATTCGGTTACATATATGTATGGATATTAAACGGAGTCGTCGATATGATATCGTTATACATTAGATGTTTAACAGACAAATTGATATTATATGTTATACATAAGATGTTAAACGAACAAGTCAATATGATATCGTTATACATGAGATGTTAAACAGATGATGAGTCGATATGATATCGCTATACATGAGATGCTAAAAAGATGACGAGTTGATACGATATCGTTATATATGAGATTTCAAATTGACGATTTGATATGATATCTGTAGGTAACATATAATGATTGAATTACTACTAAACCATGGTGACTTGGTGGTGGTGGTGGTGGTGTTGTGTGGTTGAGAGCAGAGAAAGAGAGAAAATGAAGGTTTCTAACCGTAGAATGACCATTACTTCTATTGATGCTAACAATCCTCCCTAAGGGATGTCATTCTTCAACTACTTTGATGTGATTTGGTCTGCTTTCATCTTGTTCTTTGAACCTTGATTGTGGAAGTAGATTAGTCTTGATTCTTTGTTCCTTCATGCTTTGTAATCTTGTGATAAAAATCTTTTGTCTTTTATTGCCTTTGATCAACATCTTCAACTTGTCTTTGTTGTGTCCTCTCT
The DNA here is from genome assembly GCA_021014915.2 of Artemisia tridentata subsp. tridentata. Classification (NCBI taxonomy): domain Eukaryota; kingdom Viridiplantae; phylum Streptophyta; class Magnoliopsida; order Asterales; family Asteraceae; genus Artemisia; species Artemisia tridentata. Next base: position 357,079,230 of record CP139507.1, on the reverse strand, counting down.
ATCATACTCATACGTCTTGTAAGACTTTGATCTTCATACTTAAACTTTCCTTACTTGATACTTGAACTTCTTATTGGCGTTCTTTGATTAGATCTTGACTTTGACGTAACACTTTGTCTTTATCTTGATTTCTTTGTCTTGAATGTTCTTGATTTGAGCTTACTTGAGGATGAAATGCATAAGTATGAATATATAGAGGTAAAGATGTTGATATACATGGTGTTACATCACGAGTGGCTTACATCATTGGTACCTGCACAACTAAGGTATATAATAATAACGTTAGGCCAATCGATCATTGTAGATTTTTTCTTAAAGAATTGATCCACTATAATTGTTCTATTGATGAATGTCCTGATGTAACACTCCCAAAATATGGTCCAGCAGAAGCATACATGTCACTAGGGTGCTACTAAATTGGTATCACAACACAAGGTACAAGGAACGGATTTAACTTATCCGTTTTAGCATAATTTCATTTCCAAAAACATTAAGTTTACATCATTCAAAATATAGTGCGGAAATAAGGCCCATAAAATAAGTACAGCGGTCTCAAATATTTATCAGAGTCGTCTATGACCGTGCCCCTTGCCAAGCGCCTTCCAACAGTAAGTTATCGCCTTAAACCTGAGAATACACGCTAAAAGTGTCAACACGAGGTTGGTGAGTTCATAGGTTTTAGTTTAAAACAATATGGTTGAACCATAAGGTTTTTGAGTTCAAATCATCATTTAAAAACAAGTCAAATTCAACGTAGGCTCACACTGCCTAAATCACCGTTCCAAAACCAAATCTGCAAATAATATTGTGGAAAACTAGAAGGGGGGTTGAATAGTTTTACCGTTTTAAAATTCTTTTGCTTTGAATACTTAACGTGATTTCAAGATATGCACATAATATACAATATATAACAAGTAAGTAGAGAAAGAAACAATCAAACCACAACACGGATGTTTATAGTGGTTCGGTCTACAAGGACTCTCTTCCTTGCCCTACTTCACTCCTCGAGCCTCTAACTCGAGAGTTTTTCTTCAATAAGAAACAAGCTCCCTTCTAGGCGGAGAAAACCTTTACACACGTCGCTTACACTTTTTCTGGTACAAAGCTAGATACCGATTTCTTTTACAAGGGCACAACCACTCCCGACACTCTATGTATTTTGAGGACTAAAATACTAACCAGACTCTACTGAGGTATATGAATGATTGGTACAACAATGATGTGTGAAAAACAATTAATTCACACACTGACTAATCTAACAAGTCTTGCAACGCTTAGTTGAAGCTTGTAATGCTTTGATCTCTTTGCTACAAAAGAAAGATCACTAAGAATGTAATATTTAATATGTAATATGAATGGGTTAGTAATGAATGAAATAATTGAATGAATGTTGTTTATGCTAAAAGTGATAGTAAACATGAGTGAGTGGCTTGCTATTTATAGGAAAACAGCAAAACCAACCCACGGATGGGACGGATCCAAATTGAGGGATCCGTCTGTGTATCCCTTTGGTACCGCCAGAGCCTAACAGCAAATCTTCAAGATCTTTCCCAAATCTATCCAAGATATTACCATATCCAATTCTTTGTGTGAAGATTTAACCATGATATTCTTAAGATCTTCAAGATATCCTAAAGATATCAATATGATGTATGCAATGATGTCATGTACATATTCCATTTTAAGAATTAAAATGTAAACTATGTAAATGTATATATGAATGTAATATGTATATCCTAGTGATCATGAATGTAACATGTAGATGATGTTATGAGTTTTAAAAGCTTGTAACTATAAATGTAAAAAACTTAACTTATATTTATGCTTTGCTAAAGATAAAATTTATAATTGTCATTAACAAAATATAGCAAAGATCGTAAAATATAAATAAAGTTTTTTAGACGATATTTGTATTAACAATCTCTCCCTTTTTGTTGATGACAAAACATAAAGTTTACTTTTAAGCAATGGAATAAATAAAGTGCACATCTTTTAAAAATATAGATTAAACTTGTTTTATGCAAATTTAAAAGCAATTTTGCCATTTTAAATTGTATGAAATGTATGATGTATGAGTTTAATATAATCTCCCCCTTTTTGTCGAAACAAAAAGAGGAAATGCAAAGCGGAATGTAGTGTATGACATTTGGTTATTACTCCCCCTAATTGGAGTGCCAAGTATGATGAGACATGGATTTTGAGTGCTTAATAGCTCCCCCTTGGACAATACTCCCCCTAATTGGATTGCCAAGTATATGATGCTTGAATGAAGAAATCTACAAAAACATAGGTTAGTGCTTGATAAGCTCACCCTTGATCAATACTCCCCCTTGTAAGGGTGCCAAAGTATATGATTCAATGATGAATGATGCTACAAAAATATAGGTTACTATATGATTAGGTCCCCCTTGATCAATACTCCCCGTTGCTAGGGTACCAATGTATATGATGCAAGGATGAAGAATGCTACAAAACAAAGGTTAGTTGTAAATGGTTCAAGCCAAACAAGTAATATGATGCATGAGTAATGAGAGCTACAACACAAAGGCTCAACCAAGAATAATAGTTCAACCCATTCAACCAAGTATGATAGTTCAAACCAAGCACATTAGTTCAAACCAACCAAATATAATGCACAAATAGTGATCACACACAAGCATTAACAAAACATCCTTCATTTGAAAATTATTTGTGACCCAAGTCACAAATTAAGATGTTACAAAGTAAATGAAATGGAAAATAACCTATAAATAAAAAGAGGAGTCCTAAAAATCCTATAAAAGAAAAACAATCCTAAGATGAAGAAACTCCTAGCATCTATTGTGGTGGGTGTGAAAGAGCATTGAGGCGCTCTAGGATATGGTTCAAGATGAACATCATTTCATTTTGTAACTCATGAGCCAAAATGTTGGTTCGTTGAGTGAGATGAGCGGTCCGCTCACACATGGAACAACCATGTCGAGGGAAGTTGGGTGGACGGTTTGGTTCGTTTGTTGGTGGTGGTGGTGTTGGTTGGTAGTTTAATGGTGGAGGTGGTGGTGTTGGTTGATGGTTTGTTGGTGGAGGTGGTGGAACATAAGTAGGAGACATGATGGATGCAAGCAAAGTGGATTGTAAATCCATTGCTTCATTTAGGTGGGAATCCACCATGTTTGAGAAGGCGTAGAGGCGATCAAGTTCCTCATTAATTTCGCCTTGAGTTTGTGGTTGGTTTATCCACATTGACTCATCAATGGCTTGAAGGGTGGAAGTTGGTGAGAAAGGATGAGGTTGAGGTTGTTGTGGTGGAGCTTGTTCACGGTAGAGAGGACCATGGATATCCCTATATATGGGATGGAAGAGAAGTGGTTCTCGATGTAAAGGTTCTACCTCAAAAGGCATTGGTGGTGGATTGGTGGACCTAGGTGGAAGGTCTTCCAAGGTTTCTAGATAGGGATGTGGTGAGGTTGGTGGAGTTGCAAACAACTCAATGGGCTGGAGTTTGGGTGAATGAGGTGGTGATGGTGATCTTGTCACTTGAGATGGTGCGGGTGGTGGTGTGGTAGCCACTGGTGTTTTAGTGGGTGGTGGAGTGGTGATTATGATATGGGGTGGTGTTGGAGTTGATAAAGTAAGGAAGTTCTCATTGGCAATGGGAGATGAGATGTTCAAAGGTGATGATTCTTCGGATGAAGAGTTGGGATTAACAAAAGAACAAGGTCTAACACTCATTCTTGTTGTTCTTCTGTGTGGTCTGGATGTTGAGGAGTTGTTTGATTTAGGCATTGTGAGGGAGAAGGTTGCTTAGAAATGCAGAAATGTTGCTTAGAAATGATGGTGAAGATGTAAGAAATGATCAAACAAAAGCTCCTAATTTATAGACTCCATGGTTTATGGAAGAGTGTGTTTGGATGTGATGTTGATCCATAGAAATATGTTGGTTCCTAATGATTTGGAAGAAGAAAAGATGCTAGTCATATCATCAAAGTCAATTCAATAAGATGGAGTTGAGTGAGATGAAGAAGATATGCAGTAAATGCATAAGGGTGAGTGGAAAATCTAATGATGTGATTGATTCACGGATTGCAAGGAACCATTTTGAGGGATCCTTGCTTGTTAGAGAAAGGTAACTTGAGTGGAATTTTGAAATTTCAAAATTTGGTGGGAAATTGTATTCCTATTTGTCTAAGGTTGCTAAGATGATCCTAATGTGATGAAATATCAGTAAAGGAATCCTAAGAACTAGAATCAATGATCTAAAGTGCGGGACTAAACGAAGAATTTTAAAAAAATAGTTGTTGGACGGCGAAACCAAACGACTATACAGGCGGATTCCTGTTTTTGGTTCCGCCAAATCCGTAAGGCGAATTTTGGAGGCACCAAAATATTGGACAGACGGAACCATATTTTTGGTTCCGCTATATCCGCCGAGCAAAAATTCGAGACAGTGGGCATTTTTGAAGACCCGAAACCCGTTCAAATCCTGAAAATTTTCCTAAAACATGTGTAATTAATTAGTTGTGATTAATTAAAAACAAAAACACGGGTATTAACACATGTAAGCATATAGATCAAATTGGGGCTAATGAACTTACTAATATTAGAAGTTAAGCCAAACAGTGGCTTAAGCATGAAAAATTGATAGCAGCTAAATGTTATCGCTCTGCATGATCACGTTAGTTCTCATAGTTGTTCATCAACAAGTTAATATCCTACAATCATAAAAATTCAACACATCATTGTTTAAAACCGATTGTACCAAACACTCATTAACCTCTCACTGCTTGTCAATTGGTGGAAGTTGGCTCATATACTCTGGAGGTGGAATCCTAGAGTTTGGGAGTTCGTCATTGTAACACCCCAACCCGACAAGGGTAGAAGTATCACATTATGGTGACAAATCAAAGCATACATAAATACACAGCGGAAGTCTTAATAAATATATCAAAGGAAATCAAGTCAACACGACTTGAATAAGTACATAAGTTCGAAAGATAAAGAAACATCCAAAATACGAATACAAAGGAAATCCAAGTCCAAAACAAAGTCATAATCATAAAGGTGGTCATCTAAGGTAAAAGCTCCATCTAAACTCTCATCCCATCCAAAGCATAATCCAAAAGCTCCTAGCTTAGATACCTGCCGCGGGAAAAGAAACGCGGCTGAGCTTAAAAAGCCTAGTGAACAGATATATAATAAACGGAAATGAAGCAAACGAATATAGCATAATGTATAAGATATGAATAAGGTACAAGAATAAAGGTCTAGGACAGTCATCCACCACGAGCCCAAACAAATCACATATCATATCATAATCATATCATAATCATGTAGAGGGGATGCCTCTCAAATAAGCCGATAATATGAGGGGTGTCCTCATGTACCAATTGGAGTGATCAGCTCCCGAACTTTGTGAAAGAAGTGGATTGCACCCATCCTCAGTCACCATATCATATCAAAACGAACTGTCCACGAACACGGACTCGAACCTAGGATGCATCCATTCGCCCCCCGAACAAAATCATATAGGCCATAATAAATCATATAGTGTGCATGCATATCATAATCAAAATGGGGACGGTGTAACCAAATCACTAGGGCTACACGCTAGTCATGCCAGTGGTGCATCACAGACACGGCCATGTTACCTTCATGGCTAGGAAATGAACTTGGCTCGGGTATCAAACTGGGGTCAAATGTCAAAGTCCAAATCAAAGCAAAGGTCCATGTTGTCATAGTCCAAATATCAAAGTCCAAATCACAGGGTTCATATCAAAAGGTTCATATGCCAAAGGTTCATGTCAAAGGTTCAAAGTAAACAAGGTCATATCGAACATCAAGGTCAAATGAATCAAACAACGAATCAAAGTGTAGGGAACATAGCAATGGCATAGGAAACCCTATTACGAATCAAAATAAGAGAACGAAGGCTCCTTATTAAAAGAGCAGAATATCTGTACCTTATTCCAAAAGCAACCACAAAATCAGAATGAATAAGATGACACAGAATCAGGTCCTCTCCTTCTTCACACCTAGAGGGGTAGCAAAGAATTACAAACCTTTCTATTTTGAGTAACTTTCCATTTTTAGCTGGTTTCTATTTTTAGAAAGTTTCCTTATTTAGAAAGTTTCCATAATTAGTGAGATTTCCATATTCTCATTTAGGTTAAGTCATTATTGAATCATATTATGGCTTTAGGGTGTATTTTACCAAGTCACAAAAGTTTGGGGTTAAATATGACAAGTTTCCATATTATAGGGTTTGAAGTGTAAATCTGCCAAAGATGGAGGTTTAAAGTAAGAATATCATAATTAACTTATTCAAATCTTAAGTTATCCAGAATTACTCATTTAGTCCCTTAGATTTCATAATTTACAATTTACACCCTTTATAATATTAAGTTACACTTTAAACCTTATAATATCCATAATTATACGATGTAAGGAACTCAGGAAAAATGAGAAACAAATTTTAAAAGGGTCGGATTAATTATACACGAATTTACCTTAGTTTTGTTCACGCGACAAAGAAAATTCGACCACGATCAAACCAAGCCACAAATAATTCGAAGGGTATTTTTCTCAGCTCCTTTAGATGATGCAGATCACAGGAAAAATAACCAAGATGGTCCAAAAATTCGTATGGGAGAGCAATGTATTTTTGTGTGTGTTTTGCTTTAGTCGGCAAGGATAAATTAGGGTTTAATGGAATTGGTTCAAATAAAAAGTAAATGGCCGAGATTTTGGGAGCATGGGCTGGCAAAAATTCGGTTATCCCTTGGACCAAATCATAATTTGAATTTTAGAATACTTACCATGTTTATTTTACATTTAAATGTATATTAGTTATATTGTAAAGTTTATAATAAATGTTTTACTATGCTAGACAAATTTTCGGACCCTATATGTGTTCAAATAATTTTGGTACTTCACAAAAATGTTAAATGTGGTAAAGGAATTTGTTTTATTTCATTTCTTGATCATCTCTTAAAGTTTGGAGCTCTTTTGGTACTTTTATAAACATATTAATCATAGTTTTAGATTGTAGGGGCATTTTGGTCTTTTTACATGTTTTAGATTTTTCGGGTTTTACAGTCATCCTCGCTCATGGATGATGATGATGAGGAGGTTGGTGGATGAGGACGTTTTCCTTTCAATGTGGCTACTCTCTTGTCACTTAAGGGTACAAATGTGTGAGGAATGAGGGAGTAGTCAGGTAAGAAACCTCTAGCATTAGGAGGGATAGGTGCAAATGCTCTAAGAAGACGGGTGAGAAGCATCCCGTATGGCATAGCAGTCGTTCCTAACACGGGTATGTCGGCCATCCTTTTGGCCGCATGTAGCAAAGACTAGCATTGATGTGGTCTCTATTCCATATGGTGCACAAGACATTGGCCCTAAGAATTTCTTCCCATTTCTTAAATTGTGGCCTAAGTTCGTTTAGCTCCATGCCAAACGGGTCTCGATTTACCTCAGTGCCTTGTCGGGTGGTCCTAGTGTGAGAGGTTCTAGGGAGAAAGAGATGGTCACGGATAGTCTCTTTTGGTGTCAAAGGAGTGTCGTATGGAGGCATACGATCGACAAGAGAATCAAGGGTTGACAACGACCATTTGTCGGTGTAAAGGCAAGTACCTTCACCTGGAATTCCTAGGACTTCCTCAAATTGATTTAAGGGAATGTTGAATTGGGATTGATTGACTTTGAAATGAATGGAGATGAGACCATAATCATTTGTACTAAGAACAACACTAGCATAAAACTCTAGTATAAATCTAGGACATATAGGTTCATCAATGTCCAAGAGGCAATCAAATTGAATGGCGGCTAGTTGTTGGCGAATGTTTGTTCCTTCTAGAAAGGAAGGGTCTATGGTTCTACCCTCGTGGACATATCTCTTTTCTAAGGCCTTAAATATCTTTACTTGTTCAGTTGAAAGTCCCTTAGTCTTATGGTGTTTTGGGAGATACTTAAGGGTGCCTTTGTGATCGTAGAAAGTTGCGGGAGGCATGTTTGATCCTAAATACAAAAATTACATACATTAGATAAAATTAACGAAAGTTTAGATATGATGTTCTAGTGTGTGCCTACATGGGGACAATGTGGAGGTGCGGTTATCTCGACTCCTTTTAATGCATGAAAATTTTGTTTAACAAATTTGGTGACAAAACGAGAGATAACCCAAACGCTCCTAATTCAATGTAGCTTCGATTGAATGTACCCGAAAATACATATTAGTTATGTATTTCCTTTAGCATTCAAGAGACATTATACAAATGATGTTTAAAACATAACGTTTTTATTTGTATGAACAATGTGCAAAACCATTTTTCCTAATAGTGAGAAGATTTTAAAAAAAAATATCATGGGGTTTTTAGTGAATTATGATAATGTCCTACAAGATGCAATTCCTAACTAAAGAAAACATGATTTGTTATGTAATTTAGTGAATATGCTTAATGATTAATCAAAAATATGCATAATCCCCAAGTTTTATTTTTGTGCAAGAAATAGAAATCCTAGACTCAGATCAGGAATGTAAATAGAGTTGGGATACTTACAGTGTGAGTTAGAACACAGATTTTTTGAAGAAGATGACCTAAGTTCTGCTATGGGTCAAGTTCTAGTTTCTTGTGTGTTTTTGGGGAATGTGAGAAGGAGTAAAGGAGTGTTTGTTTAATATACTTAAAAACTGTCCCAGGAACCCACGGATAGGGTGGAACCAAAAACTGGGATCCGCCCTTGTTGTCGAAGGGTTCCGCGGGAACAGTTTTGGTTTTTGGTTATTTTCGTGTTTGGTTAATCTAAGTTTCAAGCTAGCCGTGTTTGGTTTTTGGTTATTTTCGTGTTTGGTTAATCGAAGGGTTCCTCGGGAACAGATGGGATATTTTAGGATCTTCTTGAAAGCGAGCACATAGACAAACACTAAACATAATGTCGGGTCTACTAGCCGTGAGATAGAGTAGACTACCAATCATTCCTCTATATTTAGTGTTATCTACGGATTCACCTTCTTCATCCTTGGTGAGTTTTGTTTCCGAGGACATAGGAGTTTTCATAGGTTTGGAATCCTCAAGACCAAATTTCTTAAGCATATCTTTGATGTACTTAGATTGGCTGAAGAATATCTGAGAGGATTCGATACACTGTAAGGTGGTTAAACCTTTGGTACTTTGTGTATATGATATGTTGAGTTAATATGATTAAGTATGCGGAATCTACTTAACCACACTTAGAAGGTTATTTGTGTTATGGAAATGGAACAGTTATGTTTGTTATTGAACAAGGAACATATATAGTTTATCACCAAACGATTCAATATTATTCAAGATAATACGAGTGATCTTCACTATCACTAGGGTTACAAAGACCTTGAATCTTATGTTCTTATGACTTATGATATTGTTGTGTTTGTTCTATTTTCTTAACAGATATGAAAGTTCTTAATTAGTCACTCATATGACTTAAGCTAAGATCTCCTTTTATCGTCCAAGGAGATCTTTACAATATTGTTAATTCTTGTCAAGTCTTATCGAGCTACTTGCTAGCTTATGTGAGTTAGTAACTAAGATAAAACATGTATCTATGTTTACAACTTGTTCTGAAAATATAACATAATGACTGGTCACATGGGAAAAGATATTATCTACCGTGTATAATTGACTTTAGTGAATACTTATCCATTCAGCAAGCAGACTTAACTTTCGAAGAGCAGACTTAACTTTGCTACTCACCAGAATTAATCAAGCAGACTTAACCACCATACTTAATATTGGAAGACCAGACTTAACCAGATTTAACCAGCAGACTTAACTTTGGAACTCACCAGACTTAACACTAAAGCTACCAGAATTAATCACTTAAGAGAAATTCCCGATACTTAGTCTTCAGAATATTTAATTCCCAACAATCCTCCCCTAAACATGTGAACCCTTTTCAACATGTTTCTTCTGAATTGAATTTTTGATTGTGAGGATCTTGCAAACACTTCATAGTCAGACCCTTGATCTGAGCTTTCTTCTGATCTGTGAGATTGAATATCTTTCTCAGTAACTCATCTGCTTTCTGTTCTTTGACTTTAACAATATCAATACCAATCTTCAGGATTCATTCCTTGACCTAAAAGATGGTGCAATTTCCTTGGATGGAGGAATTATAAGAGGCAATGATGCTGTGTATCTTGGATGCTTGTTTCAACAAGTGAAATCATCTATCAGCATGCCTTTGCAAGTGATGAACAAACGTAGTGAACTGAAATTGAAACTTTTCTCCTTTTGACCTAGATATAACTTTCTCCTTTTGAATGCTTCATCCCTTCTGAATATACATAATACTCCAGAATCTTGTTCATGAAGAAGAGATTATCAGCTCTGTTCTTGTCATTTTCAACCTCTATGTCATCATCTTGTATGCTCTTGTCTTTTCCTCCCTTTCATTGGTTAATCTTCCTTCTTTGGGTTTATTTCCTCCCCTGTTTGGAAGATCTTTCACCATGTACCAAAATCTTTCTCTCCCCATCATCTGATCTATCAACTAGAACTTGTTGTCAGACAATGTTGTACATGAAGCCATCAATTCCTTAAGACTTTAATTTGCTGCCCTCATCACTTCTAGGTGTGTTAACTCCTATGAGAGGTGATTCATGGGGCAATAACTCATAATCCATCGTTTGATGGGTTTTTGAGCCATTTTTTTTATTCCAAAAACATTCTTTTAAGAAACTTTTGCCTTAGCAGTATATACTTGATTTTATTATGAAAAACCATACTGCTTTCAACCATTTTGAAGGGATTAAGTGTATAACAGACACTTAATCAAAATTTCGGTTTAAAGCAACCTCTGGTTGTGTGAGAACCAATGTTTTCAGTTATAAATAACTGCCTGTGTAAAGATAAACCTATTCAAAATGCTTTCTTGACAGGGTTTCCAGCTCATAGTAATTGTTACCTCTAACACAAGTGTTAGATTCACTTTTACTAGCTGTTCTTTCTATCAGATGTCCTTAGACTTGCTCATTATACTTAAAAGTATAAAATGATAAAAAGTGAGTTGAATCAGTTACTTTCTGATCAACTAAGTCATCAATTCAATTTGAAATTTCATAATCAGGTTTCAAGAAAGAAGTTTTAAGGAGGTGTAAATTCCCAAACTCTTTCTATCATGAACCTATTATGCCAGCAACTAGTATTATCATTCTGCTGCTCACATTTCACTTGAAATATCCTTTGTGCTCAAATATTCATACCTGAAATTGTTAGTCTAAAACCAAAAGAACAATGTACAAGGTATTTGTCTTATATTAGAATAAACATATGACTAACTGTATGAATAAACATAATTAAAAGTAATAGCTAGTGCCAATTTACAAAGCCAACAATACAAACAAAAATTTATAGACATAAACACACAGATTTAGATCATTGAGGATTTAGCATTCCAATACTTGCTACCAAGTATTGAAACCTTCCAACATCAAAAGCTTTTGTTAGCAGATCTGCAAAGTTGTGTTCTGAAGCAATTTTAAAACTTGAATTAATCTTTTCTCATTGCAGTCTCTTATAAAGTGATGTCTAATTTCAATGTGTTTTGTTTTAGAATGTTGTACTGGATATGCAAATTGTACTACTATTATCAATATGAATAACAGTGTTCATAAAATTGTACCCATAGTCAAGAAGTTGGTTTTGAAGCCATAGGACTTGAGCACAGTAACTTGCAGCAGCTACATATTCAGCTTCAGTTATTGAAGTAGCCACAATTGTTTGCTTCTTACACTGCCATGAGATAAGTCTATACCCAAGGAATTGACATCCTCCAGTTGTTGACTTTCTGTCCAAGCTAGCACCAGCATAATCACTATCTGAAAATGCTACCAAGTCAAAAGGTGACTCTCTAGAATACCATAGTGCCAACCTAGGTTGACCCTTGAGATATCTAAAAATCCTCTTGGCTGTTGTTAAATGAGAAACCTTTGGAGTTACTTGAAATCTTGCACAAGCACAAACAGAGAACATGATATCTGGTCTTGATGATGTAAGATACATAAAAGAACCTATCATAGATCTATAAGTGTGTACATCAACATTTTCTCCATCAAAGTCTTTAAGAAGAGGCTTCTCAGAGTCCATTGGTGTGCTTGCCATTTTTGAATCAACAAAGTTGAACTTCCTAAGTATCTCAGCAACATATTTATCTTGACTAATAAATATGCCTTCATATGACTGTTTAACTTGCAAACCCAAAAAGAATGTAAGTTCCCCCATGGAACTCATCTGAAACTTACGATGCATAAGCTTCTCAAACACCAAAGACATCTCCTTCCTTGTAGACCCAAAGATAATGTCATCCACATACACCTGCACTAATAGAAGATCCTGTTAGCATTTAATTTATTAAATGAAAGTGATGGTCATTTGTTGTTTAAGACTTAGTGTGTGTCGAGTTCAAGTCATTAGAATAGTTAAAACTTGTTGGGATTTTGGGAAAAGATAGTTATAATTACTTGTAATGTGTAAATGTACAATGTCAAGCCCATAAGCCAAAAGCCCAACCAAAGCCCACCTAAAGTGTAACACTCCGAAAATCGTAATGAAGCAGCGGAAGACTTAAACGGCGTATTACCAATTTGATCACAGTCGTAAGCATAGATAATCGTTAAAAGTTGCATTTATATCATTCAATGAAAACTCAATATTCAGAGATTACACATTAGTTGCCAAAAGGATAGTTTTTCACAAAAGTGATGATGAGTTTGAAAAGAATGATATAATTATTTGTAATAAAAAGGGGTAGATTTCCAATGCCCATGCCAACTCCGTGCTTGAGATTTCCTTAGTTACCTGAGATAAAACATGCTTAAAACGTCAACACAAAGGTTGAGTGAATCCATAGAGTTTAATTTGTAATAGTTTGAACACAAGTCAAATAGTAGTGGAAACAATGATATTGCGGGGTAACATATAGATAAACAAATATTGCCCTAAGCCTCATGACACGCAAACCTTAACATGTAGGGGTAATAATAGTGGTAATAAATATCCCAATCATAGCAATGATGTGGGTGATAAATGCCCTGGTCGTAGGAGTTTTACCATACTCATAATTCGAATAAAGTGCATTTGTCTATCAATCCGGCTAACACTATAGTTATCTATCCGGCTAGTACAAATGGGTCATAACTTCCAATAGATCTATTCACAAAATTCGCGTTCACTCGCAAGTGATTATTGGTTCATGATATAAGGGACTTTTTGGCAGGGTGGTAACTTAGGCAATAATACTTAGCAATATCAATCAGGGAAGCATACAAAAAAATACTTGTGTTCAGATTTATAGCATGTATCTCCCCATGGGATTTGAAAACATAGTAAAAATGTGGGACTACGAACTCACCTTGGTGTAGCAGTGATCTGAAATGCAATAGAGTCAAATAGTGGATAGTAGTTCCAACGCGAGACCTAGATTAGTATGGCATAATTTAGTTTATAATTCTGATAAGTTTAGAAGTTGTCAAAACATTTATGTTATTGTTGCTTGTGCTAACCATTTACCTTATGACGTAATTATTGTTGACGTATAATGGTTTTTATTATTCCGTTTAGTCGTTGTTGTCATAATTTTGTCAATTTATATATGTCATAATAAGTCGTGTCGTTAATTTTTATCCGAAAGGGTGTTCATATTTTATTTAGTCACTTTCTCCATGTTTCGACAACACTCAAATAATTCAAGTTTTCTAAATAAACTTACTGGGCTGTGGCCCATTTTATATGGCAGTAGAGGGGGGGAAAATAGTTCAATGGTGGACTGTTTTCCTATGGGCTTTCTAGTGAGCCTGTAGGCTCGCATATGGGCTCCCAAATGGGCTCCCCGAATCTGCTATGAAAGGCAGTTCATAGGGATTTGATGGGCTTTGCCTAAGTCCAACTTTTCCAATCCTATACCTTCCTTTTGGTGGGCTCCTAAGTGGGCTCATAGTTGTCTGGTAATTCGTCTGGTATTTCATGTAAGGGAAAATTAATTTCCTTGTGTCAAGTTATCACTTGGCAGCCTCGAATGAGGTTTTCACTAGGGATTTTAACATGCTACCTAGTCGAACCCAGCCTCACTTGATAATCCCAGCCCTAGTACTACTCGAGCTCAAGACGTTTGGGTGTCCAAGTGGTAAATGTCACAAGCCTTGTGGCTCGTTTGGGGTCGATAAGGGGTGTACCTAATGGCCTCAAAATAGTGAAAACTCAAGTTTTTCTAGCTTCCATAGACTACACAAGAAGTCCTAATATCATTCGACAAACTCAGTGCTACTACAAATGATACTCGACAACCTAACAACATTTTACAAGACTTAATCACTACTAATGTCCCAACTGCTACTGAATTCGTCTACCCTATCTTACCCATTCAGGGTCTCAATAACTCTTAACAATTTCACAACCAAACCAACCCATGACTTTTTAAAAGTCAATTCCCTATTCGACCCATTTTAAATTAATTAACTCTTTTTCTTTCAAATTTCAATTCGAGGGTTTCTGACCACATCTTTTCAATATTAATCACAATAACTAAACTAAATCTGATTTTTTCTTTACTCGTCCTAATCTCAAATCTTTATTAACGATTCAAGAAGGTTATAACAAGGTAAGGATCAACAATTAACCTGATAATTTTGTGGGTGTTCGAACGCTATGATGAACCCTCCAATCCGAATTCAAAAGCTCCAAAACCCACCTCCACAGCCTCCTATTCGAATCACTCTCAAAATCTTTTGGGTGTGTTTGAAAATAGGTGTGATTCGAATCATTCCCAAGAGGAGCGGATTTATGGATGTCAATGGAGTTAGGCTCCATACCACTTTCGGATTATGGGGAAACTAACATTCCTAATCGGTGTGTAATCTCTATACTTATGGCTTCTCTGATGCGTGGTTTTGCAACCTTACAACAGGTTTTACCTCTCGAGGGATCTCAAGAGGCTTACAACCCCACTAGGCAGTGTACCTGACCGATGTAGTATAGTGTAGTGGTAAGTACGGGGGATTGATCGTTCTCCACAGGGAATAGTGTTCGTTAGGTATGAAAAACTACTCTAATAGGTCTAAGGGTGAGAGAAGATTCTTTTTATGTTTTTATAATTTTTTATGAAAGCACGTAAAATCTCTGGTTTGAAGGAGTGGGCGGAATTAGTTGCTAGTCAACTAACCCAAATTACTACGAATGCAAATAAAATAAAATAACAGAAAATTAAAATGTTGATGAAACTTATATGGAGAGAAATGTGTTTACTTAGATTTCTTTACTCCCTAACTATCTTTTACCGGTTGATTAGTGTGTATTAATCACGTGGATGACGGGTGTATTCCTTAATACCAATCGTGGGGTGGCGTACGTACTTCCCCAACTCTATAAGCTCCTACTTCACTCCTATGTCGAGCCGGCTAAGAAGCTCCTAACATGGGATCACTAGAATTCGCTCATGCATTAAATACAACCATAAAAACCTTTAGTACGCATTGGTTCATGTTTCTTAAGACGTTCAAGCAAGTTACCGAATAGGAAGTTAGCCAGTTTTCTTAAGCCTAACATCGATGAACAATCATCCAATACAACTAATAACACACTAATAACCAATAATCAATAGCTAGGTTTCATTAGATCTAAGCAAACACAAAGAAAACCTAGCCTAGCATGTTAAACAAAAGACAAGAACAAGATAGAATCAAACAACACATAGACATATTGAATGATTAATTGATAACTTATCTTCAATGTAACATGGAAGATCTCAAGGCAAAAAGCCTTGAAAAAGCTGCTAAAATCGTCTTAGGGTTTTTCACACACAAAGTTCCACACTAATGACAAAAAATTGCAAAACTATATATAGAGATTAAGGGCTGACGGCGTCACGTTGTAGATCCTGACGCCGTCACCTCGCCGCTTTTAGGGTTCCCGGATGGCCTTCCTGACGCCGTCCCTCTTTAGACCTAAAATGACAAAAGGAACGATTTAGGGCAATATTTGATCAAATAAATACGATTTAGGGCTTAAATGACCCCTTAAAAGCGGTACACTTTTCGCTTCATCAAATACCCTTACACTTGAGATTTGCTTGTCCTCAAGCAAATGCGCTTTTATTCTAATCAAAATACAAGTTAGGGGTCATTTAACACTAACATAAAAGTAATTACAACAAATATTCGTTCCACTTTAATCATAATAAGCACGGAGATTACAAACTAGCACCTCACAAGTAGTGTTTAGATACTCACATCTCTCAAGTGTCATCAAAATAAATCTCATAAATGAAAACGGATAATATCTCTCACTACCTGTCATAGCAAATAGATTACCATAGGCTTGGGAAAGGATCGAAAACCTCCTCCACTAGGCGTAAGCACCTAAGATAAACTATCAAAGAGGGCTTTTAAATGGGTTATAACGTTAGGTGTAGGGAAAAAGGAAAACACGGTTTTGTTGGATAAAGGATATTTTACTGGTGGCGAGTTAAAGATCTTGATCAATTACATGTACTATACAATGTTGCTAAGCCAAGACTCGACTCAATCTTAAGCTAAAAACAAAATAACAAAAACATAAAATAAACATAAAATGAAACGGGATGGTAGTCCGTATGTTTTTTTCTATTTTTCTTTTTTTCTTTTTTTTTTCATACACTTTTGCCCTACCATCCAAAATAATACATCATAGGGGCATTGCATTCCCCTTACACTTGAACTTTTACATAACTTTACAAATAACTATTCTAATGACTCGAATTAAGATAATTGAAAAACTTGGAGTACTTTTAAAATATTTAGCACATATGGGGGTAATAAATGATGTTCTTCCCCATTACTCCATTACACTAGTACTTTACCCATGAGTCCCAATCGTCCCAAAACAATATGTACAAGGATATGACTCGACTTAGCAACCATGTAATCAATTAGATAATTAACTTGGGTTTTAAACAAATGTTGTCACAATAATGCACTAAAAATGAGTGCATACAAGGTAAGCTAAGGCGATTTGGGTGTACATTTTAGTGGGGTGTAAACAAATTCTTCCTTTAAGTAAAATGCTTAAAGGTCGAAAAGAAAAGATAGGCTCTGAGGGGTGTACTAGGGGTATCATGTACTAAAAATGAGTATAACGCAAAGGGTATGGGAGAATTACTTGACCAATGTAGCCAACGTAATTATAACAAAATCACAGGTGTAAAACAATGGGTTAATCCTAATGCCTCTTATCATGTAGTAAATCTAACTACACAAATGTAGTCTCACTTGTGGCCTCGGAATGGTCCTAACGCAAGTTCTAGAATCTAAGTGCTACCGGTACACACATCGTAGCATAAATGCTTTTCCTACCAATTCTAGGGGCGAACCTCACATATTTGGGGGTGGAAAATTTTTTAGTGGTACGGTTTTTGTGCTAGTCATATAACTCCTATCCATGAGACGCTCATTAAGATCAAAGTTTCATTCCTAAATGTTGTAAAAAAATTTAAATTTGGCACTAAAATTACCCTAACAGGTATTTATCTCAGTTTTATTACACATCTACTAGTAAACAAACAAAAATCAATCGTAATAGCATTCTCTAATCGTACTTTTACCCCCCTTACACTTAAGATGAACATTGTCCCCAATGTTCAAATAACTAGATGTAAAAGTAAATAAGGTAAAAGAATGAAATCAAATACTCCCCTGATTCGCTCGGTGGATAATGTGGTAACACGGTTAGATCTTCTTCCAAAGTAATGTTGAAGCTCCATGACTAATGCATCGCCATAAGCTTGATCTAACAAACATTTCCTTGTCCAAAATAACCTGTTAAACCTGAGAAAACAAACACGAAAACCTGCATAACATCGGCGGGATAAACTCTATATATAAGGATATAATGCTTGTGGAATGATAGTTTTGCAGATTCCTGGAGATTATAAGTTATAGATTTAATAAAAACTTTTTATGAAAACAAAACTTTCAAAAATTTTCAGAAAATTAAACCTGACGCCGTCAGGTTGTAAAGCCTGACGCCGTCAGAAATGATCTGACAGAATTCTCATGTTACGTTTCCGGAAAATTTTTGGAAAAACCTACACCTTACTTCCTGGAATTCCTGCAAAACATCATTATGACTCGATACAAGCATTTGACTCAAACAAATACTAATATGTATGTTAATTTAATATTATTACGATTCATGTTCATTTGTGTTCTAATTAACTGATTTGGATTTCCCTTACACTTAACTTTTGCAAAATACCTTTATATGTAGTTAAGATAAAGTTAAAAACAAAATAAAGCATTTTCACAATTTACTTTTGAACATGAATCAATAAGAATAAAAATTAAACACACATACGGAAACAAATAAAATCAAACAAACAAAGAAATAAACACACAAAGCAAATAAAGCTTGGGTTGCCTCCCAAGAAGCGCTTTTCTTTATTAACGAGTCTTGTAGCTAGACTCAAAGTCACGTACATTACGTGATTCCATCATTCATAATGACGTATCCCTGGTAGATATAATCCTTGTTATCAGGGTGGTGGTGTCTCAATCGCCCGACATTCGCAGTCACTTCACCACCTCCCTTGCTGGTCAAGCTTACTACCCCATCTTGGTGTAGACTTTTAATTGTGAATGGTCCGTACCACCAGGGACTTGGTTCATCGGTAGGTGATTTTGTTTCTGAATGCCTTAGGAGCACTGAGTCTCCTTTTGTAAATTCAACGGGGTTATTGGTCATCTCATCAGCCTCAATATAATCGTTATTTCCACCCTTACATTCTCTAATCTCATTTTCATCGTAACTCTTAATCCTGGCCTCCCATGCACGGATTTTCTCTCGAACATTACCACGGATTATATTGGAGTTCGCCTCCATCTTCTTTTGTAGAGTAACATCTCGTATATGTCGTGGGACCGTTGGGAAGTTTATTGTTTTCTTCCCCTTCTTCATTAGGATGGCACTATTTCCGTAATCGATTTGTGCCCTAGTGGTAGCGAGAAAGGGTGCCCCAAGGATTATTGGCATATTCATATCATTCCTCTCAATAATCATGAAGTCGACCGGATACAGGAATCCGGCAACGTTGACCAACACATCTTCCGCAATTCCTAATGGGTACTCATAAGAATGTTTTGCAAAGGAGAGTTTAGTACGGGTGATGGATGGCAGTTCGTCGGTTAACTGGACATAGACGGATAAAGGCATCAAATTTACGTCGGAACCTTGGTCAGCTACCGAATCCAGATACTTGAGTTTTCCAATGCTGCATGGTATTTCGAAGACCCCGTAGAATTCCTGCTTTTCCACTAACTTTTGTCTTATGAGGCACTTATACAATTGCCCTCCGGGTAATGTGTCGGATTCATCATTCGGTTCCATTCCCGTGGACTCCTTGTTGGGTAGATGAGTACGTCGATAATTTCTCACCCAATCATTTATGGTCTCCTTGTTTATATCGTGCTTCAAGTAATGCCTCACTTGTTGTGACTTTGGCGGTTCTACCAATTGGCGCTCCTTAGAGGGCGCCTCCTTGCCTTTGTCTGAATCGCAGTTGCAGGCATTGGTGTTTCCATCATTAATTGGGACGAGGTCAATTTTGTTAACTTCCATAGTTATGGATTTCCCTCTTCCATCATTTTCGCCCTTTTGGACGACGGAGATGGCCTTGACAAATCTAGTGTTGGGAACTTCAACGTCATTCCTCACCAACACTTTTTCAGGAGCTTTTGTATTTGTGTATTCTTTCAAAAGGTTCATCATCTCCGCCATCTTCTCTTCCATTTCCTCCTTCTGTTTGTAGACGGCTTCCTCAAATTTTGCCAACCGTTCGGAGTGTTTTGACATGTATTCTCTCATTCGGGCTTCGAATGTTGGACTAAGCTCCTGAGGTGGTGAGTTGGGTTGAGCGTGCTTATGGAAAGGTTTAGTATTTTCCCTAAGGGGTGATTCGGACAATGGTATTTGCTTAACGCTTGAGACCGAGTTAATTGTTGCTTTTTGTGGACTTAAGCGTCTCTTTTGCTTTTCCATAAGATATGCAACCCTTTTCTCAAGTTCACTAACGCTTTCCTCAGTGATTTGATTAGCTGTATCGGGCGATGAATATGTCTTGACCGCCGAGCGTACGTCGTGGGAAACTTGCCACAATTCATCATCGTCGGATGCAAGCTCATCAATGATTTCCCATGATTCCTCGGCGCTTTTGTCACGCAATCTGCCCCCGGTGGCTCGATCGATAGCACGCTTGGTGTGGTAATCAACATGGTCATAGAAGATTTCGATTTGAAGCCAGAGATTTATGCCATGATGAGGGACTTTTTGGAGTAAGTCCTTGAATCGAATCCATGCCCCGTAGAGGGTTTCGCCTCGACGTTGTTCAAACATCAAGATATCCTTCCTTAGCTTGGTAGTTCTTCCCGGTGGGAAAAACTGAGCAAGGAAGCGAGTGGTGAGATCATCCTAAGAGGTGATGGATCCTGCGGGTAGACGCTCTAGCCATTGACTAGCTTGGTCCCGCAGAGAGAATTGAAAAAGACGCAGTCGGGTCGTCTCTCGAGTGGCAACATCAAGGTCTATAGAATCAACGATTTTGAGAAAGTCCTTGAGATGTTGATTAGGATCTTCAGAACGAAGTCCATGGAATGCGCATCCGCTTTGCACCAACCGGATGGTGTCGGATCGCAAGGGAGTGACATTGGCTCCTTGAGTGAGCTCAATGGTGTTTCGATAGCCATGGTGGCTAGGACGGGAGTACTCTCCTAAAGTACGGGCTCTAGGAGGTGGTGGTTGTTGTGGTGGGTTGTTTGGATCGAGGATATTACCACCTTCCATGATGTCGGATGGTAATGGTTACGAACAAAGAAACGAAGAAAAAAGATAGACTAAAGAAAACCTAGAAAAATTTAAAAAAAAAATCTCGCTAGAAAGGAATCTAGTGAGTAGACCTATAAAAATAAAAATTCAACCTAAACAATAACTATTCTCCGGCAGCGGCGCCAAAAACTTGATGCGTGGTTTTGCAACCTTACAACAGGTTTTACCTCTCGAGGGATCTCAAGAGGCTTACAACCCCACCAGGCAGTGTACCTGACCGATGTAGTATAGTGTAGTGGTAAGTACGGGGGATTGATCGTTCTCCACAGGGAATAGTGTTCGTTAGGTATGAAAAACTACTCTAATAGGTCTAAGGGTGAGAGAAGATTCTTTTTATGTTTTTATAATTTTTTATGAAAGCAAGTAAAATCTCGGGTTTGAAGGAGTGGGCGGAATTAGTTGCTAGTCAACTAACCCAAATTACTACGAATGCAAATAAAATAAAATAACAGAAAATTAAAATGTTGATGAAACTTATATGGAGAGAAATGTGTTTACTTAGATTTCCTTACTCCCTAACTATCTTTTACCGGTTGATTAGTGTGTATTAATCGCGTGGATGACGGGTGTATTCCTTAATACCAATCGTGGGGTGGCGTACGTACTTCCCCAACTCTATAAGCTCCTACTTCACTCCTATGTCGAGCCGGCTAAGAAGCTCCTAACATGGGATCACTAGAATTCGCTCATGCATTAAATACAACCATAAAAACCTTTAGTATGCATTGGTTCATGTTTCTTAAGACGTTCAAGCAAGTTACCGAATAGGAAGTTAGCCAGTTTTCTTAAGCCTAACATCGATGAACAATCATCCAATACAACTAATAACACACTAATAACCAATAATCAATAGCTAGGTTTCATTAGATCTAAGCAAACACAAAGAAAACCTAGCCTAGCATGTTAAACAAAAGACAAGAACAAGATAGAATCAAACAACACATAGACATATTGAATGATTAATTGATAACTTATCTTCAATGTAACATGGAAGATCTCAAGGCAAAAAGCCTTGAAAAAGCTGCTAAAATTGTCTTAGGGTTTCCTCCCAAAAGGTTACACACAAAGTTCCACACTAATGACAAAAAATTGCAAAACTATATATAGAGTTTAAGGGCTGACGGCGTCACGTTGTAGATCCTGACGCCGTCACCTCGCCGCTTTTAGGGTTCCCGGATGGCCTTCCTGACGCCGTCCCTCTTTAGACCTCCAAAATCCTTTCTGGCTTATCAAGGCTTGACGCCGTCAGATTATGGCTTGACGCCGTCCCTCTTTAGCTTAAGCCGTGACGACCTTGATCACATTAAAGGGTGACGCCGTCAGATTTTTCATGCAAAATTCTCTGGCTTATCATGAGTAATTTTCACATCCACCTCTTTTGCCAAGCCATGACGCCGTCTGGACCAATTCCTGACGCCGTCAAAGGTACTTTCCAGCATAATTTTGAGACTTTGTCGTTTTCTTCACTTTTATGCTCCAAAAATGTCCAAAATGCTTCCTTTTCCAGATTTTCTTCTCCAAAGTACCTAAAATGACAAAAGGAACGATTTAGGGCAATATTTGATCAAATAAATACGATTTAGGGCTTAAATGACCCTCTAAAAGCGGTACACTTTTCGCTATACTCATCATTCTCTTCCTATGTTACCTCATGACTAAGAATGAGACAAGGGTTTCCTAGGTCAAAGATCAGTAATGGGGGATAGTGATGGTTCGGTGTTGTTTGGGGAAGAGAAGGAGTGGCGACAAAAGGAAAAGAGAGGAGTAGGGTTGGTAGTGGAGAGATTCTTGGGGAGATGGAGTGAGTGGAGTTGTATGTATTTTATTTAAGGGTATAGGTATGTATAAGATTTTATTTAAGTGTATAGTGGTGTGTATTTTTGTTTAAGTAGGTATATAAGTATAAGTGGGATTTAAAAGTAAAGTAGTGTGTAAATTAAATTCCCGAGTCCCATTATACAGTGTCAAGTCTGGTTCTGTCCTAGACTGTCTCCAATTCGAGAGAGTATACTTTAAAGTCGTTAAATATTATTTGAAATATTCTCCGAGTTCTCATTTATCTTCTAATGTTTCTTAACTTGCTGTCTGTTCCTGGTTTTACATTGTTAGACCTATGCCATACTATCACGGTGTCGGAATGCATGCGGTTCCAGTAAAAATGGAATGTGAGTTTTGCCACATTGTTCGTTTGACAATATCATTTGTTGTTTCTTAGTTTAAACAGAGCAAAACTTTAAATGCGAAAATGAATAAAATGGCTTGGATAAAACTTCATAATTAATTACTTCGTGTTTATAGAAAATTAATGACCTGAAAAATTTCGGGTTATTACAGTACCTACCCCTAATTCTGAATTCCGTCCCGGAATTCTTAGTCCGTGGTAGTGTTCGGTGTTGTCTCGGAGAAGAGATGTGGATATTTGGCACGAATTCGGTCTTCACGTTCCCACGTGCACTCTGGTCCTCTATTAGAGTTCCATCGAACCTTGACGATGGGAATGCGGCTTAGTTTTAATTGCTTCACATCTCGGTCCATGATTTCTACTGGTTCCTCTATAAAATTGAGCTTCTCGTCAAGTCGAAGTTCTTTGAATGGAATGATAAGGGTTTCATCTGATAAGCACTTTTTCAGGTTTGATACGTGAAAGGTATTGTGTACTCTGCTGAGCTCCTCAGGGAGTTCAAGTTTGTACGCTACTGGACCAACCCTTTCTAGGATCTTGAATGGTCCGACGTATCTAGGATTTAACTTTCCACGCTTCCCAAATCTGATCATTCCTTTCCAAGGGGATACCTTCAACATGACTCTATCCCCAACTTGAAACTCCATGGGTTTTCGTCTCACATCGGCATAGCTCTTTTGTCGGTCACGGGCAGCTTGCAAGCGTTGCCTGATCTGTAAAATTTTCTCGGTTGTTTCGTGGATAAGCTCGGGTCCTGTGCCCAACAAACCGGTGATCGGCACTTCCGACCATAAAGTGCTTCAAAGGGTGCTGCCTTGATGCTAGCGTGGTAACTGTTGTTGTAAGAAAACTCTGCTAATGGTAAGTGCTTATCCCAACCTTTCCCGAAATCGATCACACATGCTCGTAGCATGTCTTCCAAGGTTTGGATAGTTCTCTCACTCTGGCCATCAGTCTGCGGGTGATATGCGGTGCTCATATCTAATCGAGTATTCAAAGCTTTCTGCAATGACCGCCAGAAGTTTGACGTAAAACGGCTATCTCGATCCGAGATGATGGAAACCGGCACTCCATGTCGTGAGACTATTTCCTTCAAATATAGTCGTGCAAGGGTATCCATACTGTCAGTTTCTTTGATTTCCAGGAAGTGCGCGGATTTAGTGAGATGATCAACAATGACCCAAATGGTGTCAAGTCCACCCGATGTCTTAGGTAGCTTTGTGATGAAGTCCATTGTAATCCTTTCCCATTTCCATGTTGGAATTTCTGGCTGTGTCAACATTCCGGACGGCCTTTGGTGTTCTGCTTTTACTCTAGCACATGTCAAACATTTCCCGACATACTCAGCGATGTCGGCTTTCATGTTTGGCCACCAATATAGTTTCTTGAGATCCTGATACATCTTATCAGAACCCAGGTGGATAGAATACTTAGATTTGTAAGACTCGTGCATGATAAGGTCACGTATTCCCCCATAGAGTGGAATCCAACTTCGGTCCTTGAAAAACAATCTCCCGTCTGATTTCCTCACAAAGCCATTCACATTTTCCGGCATACCATAGATCTTCTCTTTTGGTCTGTTCTCTTCTTTAAGAGCTTCAGTCTGAGCCTCAAGTATCTTCGATGGAAGTGGTGATCTAATTGTCATTCCCAAAGATCTAACTCTGAGGGGTTTAATCCGTTCCTTTCGACTTAAGGCGTCTGCCACGACATTTGCCTTTCCAGGATGGTAGCGAATCTCACAATCATAATCACTGAGTAACTCCAACCATCGGCGTTGTCTCATATTTAGCTCTTTCTGATCTAGAATATGTTGGAGACTTTTGTGATCTGTAAACACCGTACACTTGGTGCCATACAAATAGTGTCTCCACATCTTAAGAGCGAATACTACTGCTCCCAATTCAAGATCATGAGTGGTGTAGTTCTTCTCGTGGGTTTTGAGTTGTCGAGAGGCATATGCAATAACTTTGTTTCTTTGCATTAATACGGCGCCCAATCCTTGAATAGATGCGTCGCAATAAACCACGAAGTCTTCGTTCCCTTCAGGTAATGCTAATATTGGAGCTTCACAGAGTTTCTGCTTCAAGAGTTGAAAGGACGACTCTTGTTTTTCTCCCCATTCGAACTTCTTCTTCTTTTGGGTTAACTCCGTCAAAGATTTAGCGATTTTTGAGAAGCCCTCGATAAATCTCCGATAGTACCCGGCAAGTCCTAAGAATTGCCGTATCTCTGTGGGGTTCGTAGGAGATGCCCAATCTTTCACTGCTACGATCTTTGCGGGATCCACGTGGATGCCTTTGCTATCAATCACATGCCCTAGGAACTGTACTTTTTCGATCCAGAAATCACACTTGGAGAATTTAGCGTACAACTCCTCCTTCTTGAGCAGTTCTAGAATGGCCTTCAAGTGTTCAGCGTGCTCTTCTTTGCTGCGTGATTAGATGAGGATATCATCAATAAACACGATCACAAACTTGTCCAAGTATGGCTTGCACACTCGGTTCATTAGGTCCATAAACACAGCTGGTGCGTTCGTCAGACCAAATGGCATCACTTGGAACTCATAGTACCCGTATCGTGTACGAAAAGCTGTCTTCGGTATATCTCCCTCCTTAACTCTCAGTTGATGGTACCCTGACCTTAAATCAATCTTCGAGTATACACTCGACCCTTGCAGTTAATCAAACAAGTCGTCGATTCTAGGTAGTGGGTATCGGTTCTTCATGGTGAGCTTGTTTAAGTCACGATAATCGATGCACATCCGGAAGGATCCATCTTTCTTCTTAACAAACAGTACCGGAGCTCCCCATGGCGAAGAACTCGGGCGTATGAATCCTTTATCTGACAATTCTTGTAATTGCTCAGACAGTTCTTTCATCTTGGATGGTGCCAACCTATAGGGTGCTCCGTGCCACTGGTGCTGCTCCTGGCACTAGTTCGATCTGGAATTCTACTTTTCGGGTTGGCGGAAGGCCAGGCAAGTCTTTGGGAAATACTTCGGGAAAATCCTTAACTATCGGTACATCTTCCAGTCGCTTCTCCTCCAACTTCTTCTCAGTCACTTGAGCCAAAAACGCAAGACATCCTCGATCGATATACTTCATCGTTCTGAAGCATGATATGATACTTAGTCGGGTCTTACTCCGTTTACCACGGACAAATAAAGTTTCTCCTTCACATGGAATGTGAACAACTTTCTCGTCGCATATAATTCTAGCATGGTTCTTGGACAACCAATCCATGCCGATGACTACGTCGAAACTACCAAGTTGAATGGGCATGAGGTCTATGTCAAATGGATAGTTTAGTAACAGTAAGGTGCAACCTTGAATCACGGTGTTAGTTTCTACTAGTTTGCCGTCGGCTAGTTCGATTTCGTAGGTGGTGTTCAATTTAGTCGGGGTAATGTCAAGTAGGGATGCAAATGAAGTAGACACAAAACTTTTGTCGGCTCCAGAATCAAATAAAACATTAGCAAGATGATTATTCAGGGGAAACGTACCCGTCACAACATCGGGATCTTATCCGACATTCCCATCTCCTAGCACATATGCTCTCCCTCGAGCATTGTTGATGGGGTTGGCAACCTGATTTGCACACTGGTTCTTGTAGTGTCCCTTCTTACCATATCCATGGCATACTACAGCCACTGGTTGTAAATTGGCTCCTGTGGCCTTGCAGTCTTGGGTCTTGTGACCGATTTTCTGGCACTTTCCACATCTGGCAAAATAGGGTCCATGGTGGTGCAACTTACAGCGGTTGCACATGGGAGCGGGTCTAGCATAACCCCCATTTCTAGTAGGTGTAGCAATGTAAGCCCTGGCAGTTTCCTGTCGGCGGTTCTGCTGGTTATGATGGTGGTTTCGGTTTTGCTGGTAGCCTTGATTGTTGTTGCGGTTGTAACTGTGGTTGCTGTTGTTGTGGTGAGAGTTGTTGTTGCTGTGGTTGCTTCTTCGATCATCAAATTTTCTTTTGTGATCGTTGTCTCCCTGAGCCTGATTACGCTTGATTTCCCTCTCCAGTAATTTCTGAGCAGTCTCCATGGCTTCTTCCAGAGTCTGTGGTTTGGATACAGTAATGATCCCTTCTATGCTTTTGGGCAATCCCTCGACTTACCTCTCTAATGTTTTCTCAAAATCCGGCACCTTAGTTGGGCATAGTAGAGAGAGTTCTTGGAACCTTCTGTCATAGGTCCGGATGTCATACCTTTTTACTACCAAGCGATCAAACTCATCTTCTAGCTTTCGGATTTCAGTGCGCGGGCAATAATTCTTCAACATTTTCTGCTTAAACTCGGCCCAAGGGAGCTGGTAAGATCTTTCAGTACCCATTTTCTGAGCAGTGGTGTTCCACCATGATAGAGCGTCATCTGATAGTGTACCAGTAGCAAAGGTGGCCTTGTTGCTTTCTGCGCCGCCACTCCTTGTGAAAACAGTTTCTGAGCGCTCAAACCATCAAGCTAACTCCGTCACTCCTTCGGTGCCTTTGAATGTTGGTGGTTTACAGCTCATGAACTCTTTGTAGGTACATTTGCGAGTCACGGCTGGCTCGCTTTCGGCAGTGGGCCTTGTTGCACTGCCAGTGGGAGTCGTGGCTGTAGCTTGAGCCACCAATGCAGCGGTTACGCTCTCAGTGATCAACCGGCAGATCTCTTCTGGGGTCATGATCGTTCCGGCGACTGCATCTGTTGTTCTGCTGCCGGTAGCCATGTTCTAACAATGACATAAGAACACATATTTAGAATTTACTTTTTTTTTTTTTTTTTTTTTTTTTTGTGATTGAGTTGGTGTTGGAATATGGTCAATTAACAAGGTAATTGTATATACTTCATAACAAAACTATCATAATGTAACACATCGATGCTGAGGAAAAGAATTCATGATAAATATGTCACCATCATGTAAACACATGAAGTGATCGTCCCTGCACTTCATCAATAAATATCACAATTAAATCATAAATACAACATATTCGAGCACCATCCACAACACATACAAATAGAATGAAACAACAAGGTAATCATAAATTTTACATCAAGTTCCGGAAATCATAACATACAATATTTGTTTTCATAATCTTGATTCATTTGCTTACAAAACAATCAAATACAAGTTTCTTTATTACATCACAAACGGTACGCTAGATGTCTAGCCACAACTGATACAGTAAAATCTAAGAACTACCCGATGCCCCATCCAAGCGGCGCTGTAGTACTCGAACTGTCTCTGTCAACACCTCAATCCTAGCATCTCTCTGTCTCTCCCCAGCCTCCAATCCCTGAATGCTCCTCCTGGTCATGTGGAGCTCCCCATCCTGAGTCTCAATAATGTCCTGCAGAATCCTAGATATGTCCCCCTAATGCTAGGACTCCTGTCTCATGCTCTCCTGCCTCTCTCCCATTCCTGTGATGTGGTCCCTCTAGTCCTGGACCTCCTGCTCCATCGCCTCTACCCTATCCCTAAGATCAGCAATAATCTCCTGCGCCTCCTGGAGGCTAGTACCCATCATATCAAAAACCTCATCCATGGCTACTCTCCCTACTACGAGGTTCTCCACCTCCTCCTCAATACACTCGATGCGCTTGAGTGAAACATCCCCGATGAAACTGAGTAGAGCATCAAGGCGGTCCTCATGCCTAGAGAGTCTAGCTGCTAACAGTGGGATAGTGTGATGAATGGGCTCTCCCGTGACCGGAAGAACTCTAGCAGTAGCGGTAGATGAACTCTCTCCCAATTCCGCAGCTCTCGGGGCACCCTCCTGTGCTCTCCATCTACGGATCACAGTCAACAGAAATGACCAGCGGCGTGCATCAACCCTCCTTCGGGGTTGAGCAGCGGCCTTAGCAATAGCCTCGACATACAGATCTGATGATGAAGGGCCTATAAAACGTGCCCTTTTGCGAAAAGGCAAGGGGTCACTAGGCTCGGTCGAGTGGGTGGGTGATGGGACTGGAGATGTCACCGGGACTGTAGTGATCTGGTGATAAAAGACTGTAGGTGATGGTATGGATGGGTATGATCTAGTAACTGAGTCGAAAGGAGAGTCAACTCTGACTGGTGGTGGTGATGGAATCATATAAGGGTGTGGCTGAGGTGATGGTGATGGTGGTAGTGATGATGGTGGTGAAGGTGATGCTGATACAGGTGATGGTGATGAGGATACTGGTGCTGGTGATGGTGGTATGATAGCTGGTGGTGGTACCAATGGGGCTGAAGGTGCACGTACCCATTTCCCGGTAGTGTACTTCCTAGGTGGGCCTCCCTGGCAAGGCACATAAAGTTGCCCAAATGGTGCGGGCTCATAAGGCTGTAGAAATCTGACTACCCTACGCCGGCGAACCGGTGCAGGTGGGGGTGGTATAGGTGAAGCTAAGTCGGAAGAGTCGGAGTCAGACGACTCGTCATCCGCCTCTGTCCCAGAGGAATGGTGAGGGGGAAAAGCTCGGGGTGGGGGTGGTGAAGGACAATCATCAGCGGCTAGGAACTGCTGTGACTCATAGTACTGGTCAAGAGTCAAAGGACCAAAAGCGAGAGAAGATGAAAGGAGGATAGTGGGTGAGATAACCGGTGTCGAGGCGACTTCACCCTCCTCAAAGGGCTCTGTCTCTCCAGATGCGTTCCCAGATGGAAGAACAGATGGGATAACTGGTGAAACGGGTAAGGTGGTATTGGTGTCAGCGTCAGACAAAATGATAACAGTAGTGGGTGAAGTAGCTGATGGTACTGGTGTCACTTCGGTCTCAACATCAGACAAAATGATGACGGGGATCGGGGGAGACATGGTACTGTAATATCCCAATAATAATAAGCGTAAGTCATTAATAATATACATATGCATTAGTCATAATAACATTCGTAGGTGATAAAACTAATTCGTTATGCATAATCTGCCAAGCAAATCTCAATGCATGTGTTAATAAAGTGTTAATATTCATTCGTTTTTCATAATCTGCCAAGAAAATCTTAATGCAAAAGTTCGTAAGTGTTGGCACGGAGGGCATAGGGTGGTAGAGTTTTAAAAAATGGTCCTTTTAGAAATTGCGGTTATAGTCCAATGTTTTTAAAAATCAATTGGTTCTCTATAACCTAGGCTCTGATGCCTAAAGTGTAACACCCCGAAAATCGTAATGAAGCAGCGGAAGACTTAAACGGGGTATTACCAATTTGATCACAGTCGTAAGCATAGATAATCGTTAAAAGTTGCATTTACATCATTCAATGAAAACTCAATATTCAGAGATTACACATTAGTTGCCAAAAGGATAGTTTTTCACAAAAGTGATGATGAGTTTGAAAAGAATGATATAATTATTTGTAATAAAAAGGGGTAGATTTCCAATGCCCATGCCAACTCCGTGCTTGAGATTTCCTTAGTTACCTGAGATAAAACATGCTTAAAACGTCAACACAAAGGTTGAGTGAATCCATAGAGTTTAATTTGTAACAGTTTGAAATAGTTTGAACACAAGTCAAATAGTAGTGGAAACAATGATATTGCGGGGTAACATATAGATAAACAAATATTGCCCTAAGCCTCATGACACGCAAACCTTAACATGTAGGGGTAATAATAGTGGTAATAAATATCCCAATCGTAGCAATGATGTGGGTGATAAATGCCCTGGTCGTAGGAGTTTTGCCATACTCATAATTCGAATAAAGTGCATTTGTCTATCAATCCGGCTAACACTATAGTTATCTATCCGGCTAGTACAAATGGGTCGTAACTTCCAATAGATCTATTCACAAAATTCGCGTTCACTCGCAAGTGATTATTGGTTCATGATATAAGGGACTTTTTGGCAGGGTGGTAACTTAGGCAATAATACTTAGCAATATCAATCAGGGAAGCATACAAAAAAATACTTGTGTTCAGATTTATAGCATGTATCTCCCCATGGGATTTGAAAACATAGTAAAAATGTGGGACTACGAACTCACCTTGGTGTAGCAGTGATCTGAAATGCAATAGAGTCAAATAGTGGATAGTAGTTCCGACGCGAGACCTAGATTAGTATGGCATAATTTAGTTTATAATTCTGATAAGTTTAGAAGTTTTTAAAACATTTATGTTATTGTTGCTTGTGCTAACCATTTACCTTATGACGTAATTATTGTTGACGTCTAATGGTTTTTATTATTCCGTTAAGTCGTTGTTGTCATAATTTTGTCAATTTATATATGTCATAATAAGTCGTGTCGTTAATTTTTATCCGAAAGGGTGTTCATATTTTATTTAGTCACTTTCACCATGTTTCGACAACACTCAAATAATTCAAGTTTTCTAAATAAACTTACTTGGCTGTGGCCCATTTTATACGGCAGTAGAGGGGGGGAAAATAGTTCAATGGTGGACTGTTTTCCTATGGGCTTTCTAGTGAGCCTGTGGGCTCGCATATGGGCTCCCAAATGGGCTCCCCGAATTTGCTATGAAAGACAGTTCATAGGGATTTGATGGGCTTTGCCTAAGTCCAACTTTTCCAATCCTATACCTTCCTTTCGGTGGGCTCCTAAGTGGGCTCATAGTTGTCTAGTAATTCGTCTGGTATTTCATGTAAGGGAAAATTAATTCCCTTGTGTCAAGTTATCACTTGGCAGCCTCGAATGAGGTTTTCACTAGGGATTTTAACATGCTACCTAGTCGAACCCAGCCTCACTTGATAATCCCAGCCCTAGTACTACTCGAGCTCAAGACGTTTGGGTGTCCAAGTGGTAAATGTCACAAGCCTTGTGGCTCATTTGGGGTCGATAAGGGGTGTACCTAATGGCCTCAAAATAGTGAAAACTCAAGTTTTTCTAGCTTCCATAGACTACACAAGAAGTCCTAATGTCATTCGACAAACTCAGTGCTACTACTAATAATACTCGACAACCTAACAACATTTTACAAGACTTAATCACTACAAATGTCCCAACTGCTACTGAATTCGTCTACCCTATCTTACCCATTCAGAGTCTCAATAACTCTTAACAATTTCACAACCAAACCAACCCATGACTTTTTAAAAGTCAATTCCCTATTCGACCCATTTTAAATTAATTAACTCTTTTTCTTTCAAATTTCAATTCGAGGGTTTCTGACCACATCTTTTCAATATTAATCACAATAACTATACTAAATCTGATTTTTCTTCTACTCGTCCTAATCTCAAATCTTTATTAACGATTCAAGAAAGTTATAACAAGGTAAGGATCAACAATTAACCTGATAATTTTGTGGGTGTTCGAACACTATGATGAATCCTCCAATCCGAATTCAAAAGCTCCAAAACCCACCTCCGCAGCCTCCTATTCGAATCACTCTCAAAATCTTTTGGGTGTGTTTGAAAATAGGTGTGATTCGAATCATTCCCAGGAGGAGCGGATTTATGGATTTCAATGGAGTTAGGCTCCATACCACTTTCGGATTGTGGGGAAACTAACATTCCTAATCGGTGTGTAATCTCTATACTTATGGCTTCTCTTCCTATGTTACCTCATGACTAAGAATGAGACAAGGGTTTCCTAGGTCAAAGATCAGTAATGGGGGATAGTGATGGTTCGGTGTTGTTTGGGGAAGAGAGGGAGTGGCGACAAAAGAAAAAGGGAGGAGTAGGGTTGGTAGTGGAGAGATTCTTGGGGAGATGGAGTGAGTGGAGTTGTATGTATTTTATTTAAGGGTATAGGTATGTATAAGTGATGAAGCGAAAAGTGTACCGATTTTAGGGGGTCATTTAAGCCCTAAATCGTATTTATTTGATCAAATATTGCCCTATATCGTTCCTTTTGTCATTTTAGGTACTTTGGAGAAGAAATCTGGAAAAGGAAGCATTTTGGACATTTTTGGAGCGTAAAAGTGAAGAAAACGACAAAGTCTCCAAAGCTGCTGGAAAAGTACATGTGACGGCGTCAAGGATTGCTCCTGACGGCGTCACGGCTTGGCAAAAGAGGTGGATATGACAAAATACACGTAACGCGCCAGAGAGTTCTGCAATGGAAATCTGACGGCGTCACCCTTTAAGGTGATCAAGGTCGTCACGGTTGAAGTTAAAGAGAGACGGCGTCAAGCACAAATCTGACGGCGTCAACCCTTGACGCGCCAGAGTGGATTTTGGAGGATTAAAGAGGGATGGCGTCAGGAAGACCATCCGGGAACCCTAGCCGCGGCGAGGTGACGGCGTCACCTCCTACAACGTGACGCCGTCAGACCCTAAATTCTATATATAGTTTTGCAATTTTTGGTCATTAGTGTGCAACTTTGTGAGGAGAAACCCTAGATGAATTTTCTGCCATTTTTAAGGGTTTTATACCCTTGGATCTCCCAGGTTTAATTGAAGATAAGTAATCACTTAATCAATCAATATGTCTATGTGTTGTTTGATTATATCTTGTTCTTGTCTTTTAATTAACATGTTAGGCTAGATTTATCGTGTGTTTGCTTAGATCTAATGAAACCTAACTATTGATTATTGGTTATTGGTGTGTTATTAATTGTATTGGATGATTGTTTATCGATGTTAGGCTTAAGAAAACTGGCTAACCTCCTATACGGTAATTTGCTTGAACGTCTTAAGAAACATGAACCAATGCGTACTAAGGTTTTTATGGTTGTATTTAATGCATGAGCGAATTCTAGTGATCCCATGTTAGGAGCTTCTTAGCCGGCTCGACATAGGAGTGAAGTAGGAGCTTGTAGAGTTGGGGAAGTACGTACGCCACCCCACGATTGGTATTAAGGAATACACCCGTCATCCACGCGATTAATACACACTAATCAACCGGTAAAAGATTGTTAGGGAGTAAGGAAATCTAAGTAAACACATTTCTCCCCATATAAGTTCCACGACCTTTTCATTTTCAGTTATTTTATTTTATTTGCATTTGTAGTTATTTGGGTTAGTTGACTAGCAACTAATTCCGCCCACTCCTTCAAACCCGAGATTTTACTTGCTTTCATAAAAATATAAAAATACAAAAACAATCTTCCCTCACCCTTAGACCTATTAGAGTAGTTTTTCAATCCTAACGACACTATTCCCCTAGAGAACGATCAATCCCCCGGTACTTGCCACTTCACTATACTACATCGGTCAGGTACACTGCCTGGTGGGGATTGCAAGCTTCTCGAGAGGTAAAACCTGTTGTAAGGTCGCAAAACCACGCATCAAGTTTTTGGCGCCGCTGCCGGGGAATAGTTATTGTTTAGGTTGAGATTTTTATTTTATTAGGTCTACTCACTAGATTCCTTTCTAGTGGGATTTTTATTTTATTTTTCTAGGATTTCTTTAGTCTATCTTTTTCTTTGTGCCATTTGTTTGTAAAACTATTTTTCATCTGTCACTATGGCGGATGAAACTCCATTTAGATCATTGACAATAGAGGAACAACTATATTTCACTAATAGATTTGCTTCCTATCATTCCAATGAATTTTTGTGTGCTCTTAGTGATTTCCAAGAGAAGTTGGGGGTAAAGTTAGATGGGTTTAATGAATTCTATGCATGTGTGATTTCTATTAGACGATCATTATCAGGATCAATTCCTTTTAGTAAGACCCTTTGGATGAATTTTGAGGAAAGCTTCCTAACCATGACCCATAAGTGGAACGAATTAGTGGATTTGTATGAGCAAAAAGACCTAGTTTCTAAGAACATGGACTTAGAGTCAAACCAAGATTCTGAGATGGTTAGTGTTGAACTACCTAGTTGCATGAGTGGGATAGATTTCACCAAAACATACGACACACATGAGGGTAGAGTTGAGCCACCTAAGTGCATGTCATGGTTAGGCACTACCATAATACATGATGAACACATAGGTAATCTTGATGTGATGGAGGATATAGTAGAAACCCCAAGCCCACCTAGTACCCCACAAGTCCTACCATCATTTGAGGCACACACACCGCCCGTGACTTACCCGGAAGAAGTTGAGGAGACTATAGGAACCCCAATAGAGGTAGAGCCCTTGGACCAAACACAACTAGAAGAAATAGGTTTGAATGCTTTTAGTGATCACAACCTTTCTTTTAGTCCTATGGAAGTTCCTAGTTTTGATGAGCCGGAGCCTCAACCAAAACCGTTACCTAATCTTCCATCCTTGGATGAAAATTTAGGAATTGAATTAGGTCCCGATCCACCCATCAAAACATATAGTTCGGGTAGTCTTAAGTTTAAGGTAGTAGACATTAAGCCTTGTAGTGAGGAAGACAATATAGGAGTGAAAAATGACCTTACATGTCTACATCACCCATTCATGATTGATCACAAGAAACATTATGGGTTTAAACCGGGTCTATTGGGTCAAGATGGATTCCCAATTAGGAGTCTCTCATAGTTGTTAGAAAATGATCCCTTTTTAGGAGAACACTTTAACTCACCCATTGACCAAAGTGAACTAGGTAAGGTTATGATGAAAGGAGCACACCCCTTTAAGCATATAATTCATCCACCAATCTTTCCTCACGTGGCATACTCCTACCGAGCTGGTGTGTATCGCTACTATCACCCGCACTTAATCCTAAGTGTAGGAAACACCTCTCCTTTATCCGTTAAATAATGGTAGAGTCAGGCTCGTGACTCGAACAAAAACAAGCGCTTCTTGGGAGGCAACCCAAGCTTTATTTGCTTTGTGTGTTTATTTGTTTGTTTGTTTCATTTTATTTGCTTCCGTATGTATGTTTAATTTTTATTATTATTGATTCATGTTCGAAACTAAATTGTGAAAATGATTTATCTTGTTTTTAACTTCGTCTTAACTACATATAAAGGTATTTTGCAAAAGATAAGTGTAAGGGAAATCCAAATCGGTTTATTAGAACAAATGAACATGAATCGTAACAATAATAAATTAACATACATATTAATAACTGTTTGAGTCAAATGCTTGTATCTAGTCATAATGATATTTTGCAGGAATTCCAGGAAGTAAGGTATAGGTTTTTCCAGAAATTTTCCGGAAACTTAACATGAGAATTCTGTTCAGATCATTTCTGACGGCGTCAGGCCTTACAACCTGACGGCGTCAGGTTTTAATTTTCTGAAATTTTTGAAAGTTTTGTTTTTCTACCGGAATCATAAAAAGTTTTTACTAAATCTCTAACTTATAAACTCTAGGAATCTGCAAAATAATCATTCCACAAGCATTATATCCTTATATAGATTTATCCCGCCGATGTTATGCAGGTTTTCGTGTTTGTTTTCTCAGGTTTAACAGGTTATTTTGGACAAGGAGATGTATGTGGAATCTAGCTTTTGGTGATGCATTAGTCTTGGAGCTTCAACATTACCTTGGAAGAAGATCTAACCATGTTACCTCTTTATCCACCAAACGAATCAGGGGAGTATTTGATTTCATTCTTTTACCATATTTACTTTTACATCTTGTTATTTGAACATTGGGGACAATGTTCATCTTAAGTGTAAGGGGGGGGGGGGGGTAAAGTACGATACTTTAGAGAATACAATTGCACTTGATTTTTGTTTGTTTAATGGTAGATGTGTAATAAAACTGAGAGAAATACCTGTTAAGGCAATTTTAGTGCCAAATTTAAATTTTTTTACAACATATAGGAGTGAAACTTTGATCTTAATGAGCATCTCATGGATAGGAGTTATATGACTAGCACAAAACCATACCACTAAAAAATTTTCCACCCCAAAATATGTGAGGTTCGCCCCTAGAATTGGTAGGAAAAACATTTATGCTATGATGTGTATACCGGTAGCACTTAGATTCTAGAACTTGCGTTAGGACCATTCCGAGGCCACAAGTGAGACTACATTCGTATAGTTAGATTTACTACATGATAAGAGGCATTAGGATTAACCCATTGTTTTACACCTGTGATTTTGTTATAATTACATTGGCTACATTGGTCAAGTAATTCTCCCACACCCTTTGCGTTGTACTCATTTTTAGTACACGATACCCCTAGTACACCCTCAGAGCCTATCTTTTCGTTTCTAACTTTAAGCATTTTACTTAAAGGAAGAATTTGTTTACACCCCACTTAAATGTACACCCAAATCGCCTTAGCCTACCTTGTATGCACTCATTTTTAGTGCATTATTGTGACAACATTTGTTTAAACCCCAAGTTAATTATCTAATTGATTACATGGTTGCTAAGTCGAGTCATATCTTTGTACATATTGTTTTGGGACGATTGAGACTCATGGGTAAAGTACTAGTGTAATGGAGTAATGGGGAAGAACAACATTATTACCCCCATATGTGCTAAATATTTTAAAAGTACTCCAAGTGTTTCGATTATCTTAATTCGAGTCATTAGAATAGTTATTTGTAAAGTTATGTAAAAGTTCAAGTGTAAGGGGAATGCAACGCCCCTATGATGTATTATTTTGGATGGTAGGGCAAAAGTGTATGAAAATAAAAAAATAAAAATAAAAAAAAAAAAATCAAAAAAATCAAGAAAAAATACAAAAAAAAAAATGAGAAAAAGAAAAGTAGAAAAAACATACGGACTACCATCCCGTTTCATTTTATATTTATTTTATGTCTTTTGTTATTTTGTTATTAGCTTAAGTCGAGTCTAGTCTTGGCTTAGCAACGCCATATTGTACATGTAATTAATCAAGATCTTTAACTCGCCACCAGTAAAATATCCTTTATCCAACAAAACCGTGTTTATCATATCCCTACACCTAACATTATAACCCGTTTAAAAGCCCTCTTTGATAGTTTATCTTAGGTGCTTACGCCTAGTGGAGAAGGTTTTCGATCCTTTCCCAAGCCTATGGTAATCTATTTGCTATGACAGGTAGTGAGAGATATTATCCGTTTTCATTTATGAGATATACTTTTATGACACCTAAGAGATGTGAGTATCTAAACACTACTTGTGATGTGCTAGTATGTAATCTCCGTGCTTATTATGATTAAAGTGGAACGACTATTTGTTGTAATTACTTTTATATTAGCATTAAATGACCCCTAACTTGTATTTTGATTAGAATAAAAGCGCATTTGCTTGAGGACAAGCAAATCTCAAGTGTAAGGGTATTTGATGAAGCGAAAAGTGTACCGCTTTTAGGGGGTCATTTAAGCCCTAAATCGTATTTATTTGATCAAATATTGCCCTAAATCGTTCCTTTTGTCATTTTAGGTACTTTGGAGAAGAAATCTGGAAAAGGAAGCATTTTGGACATTTTTGGAGCATAAAAGTGAAGAAAACGACAAAGTCTCCAAAGCTGCTGGAAAAGTACATGTGACGGCGTCAAGGATTGCTCCTGACGGCGTCACGGCTTGGCAAAAGAGGTGGATATGACAAAATACACGTGACGCGCCAGAGAGTTTTGCAATGGAAATCTGACGGCGTTACCCTTTAAGGTGATCAAGGTCGTCACGGTTGAAGTTAAAGAGAGACGGCGTCAAGCACAAATCTGACGGCGTCAACCCTTGACGCGCCAGAGTGGATTTTGGAGGATTAAAGAGGGACGGCGTCAGGAAGACCATCCGGGAACCCTAGCCGCGGCGAGGTGACGGCGTCACCTCCTACAACGTGACGCCGTCAGCCCCTAAACTCTATATATAGTTTTGCAATTTTTAGTCATTAGTGTGCAACTTTGTGAGGAGAAACCCTAAGACGAATTTTCTGCCATTTTTAAGGGTTTTATACCCTTGGATCTCCCATGTTTAATTGAAGATAAGTAATCATTTAATCATTCAATATGTCTATGTGTTGTTTGATTATATCTTGTTCTTGTCTTTTGATTAACATGCTAGGCTAGATTTAACTTGTGTTTGCTGAAACCTAACTATTGATTATTGGTTGTTGGTGTGTTATTAATTGTATTGGATGATTGTTTATCGATGTTAGGCTTAAGAAAACTGGCTAACCTCCTATACGGTAACTTGCTTGAACGTCTTAAGAAACATGAACCAATGCGTACTAAGGTTTTTATGGTTGTATTTAATGCATGAGCGAATTCTAGTGATCCCATGTTAGGAGCTTCTTAGCCGGCTCGACATAGGAGTGAAGTAGGAGCTTGTAGAGTTGGGGAAGTACGTACGCCACCCCACGATTGGTATTAAGGAATACACCCGTCATCCACGCAATTAATACACACTAATCAACCGGTAAAAGATAGTTAGGGAGTAAGGAAATCTAAGTAAACACATTTCTCCCCATATAAGTTCCACGACCTTTTCATTTTCAGTTATTTTATTTTATTTGCATTTGTAGTTATTTGGGTTAGTTGACTAGCAACTAATTCCGCCCACTCCTTCAAACCCGAGATTTTACTTGCTTTCATAAAAATATAAAAATACAAAAAGAATCTTCCCTCACCCTTAGACCTATTAGAGTAGTTTTTCAATCCTAACGACACTATTCCCCTAGAGAACGATCAATCCCCCGGTACTTGCCACTTCACTATACTACATCGGTCAGGTATACTGCCTGGTGGGGATTGCAAGCTTCTCGAGATCCCTCGAGAGGTAAAACCTGTTGTAAGGTCGCAAAACCACGCATCAATAAGATTTTATTTAAGAGTATAGTGGTGTGTATTTTTGTTTAAGTAGGTATATAAGTATAAGTGGGATTTAAAAGTAAAGTAGTGTGTAAATTAAATTCCCAAGTCCCGTTATACATTGTCAAGTCTGGTTCCGTCCTAGACTGTCTACAATTCGAGAGTGTATACTTTAGAGTTGTTAAATATTGTTTGAAATATTCTCCGAGTTCTCATTTATCTTCTAATGTTTCTTAACTTGCTGTCTTTTCCTGGTTTTAAATTGTTAGACCTATGGCATACTATCACGGTGTCAGAATGCGTGCGGTTCCAGTAAAAATGGAACGTGAGTTTTGCCACATTGTTCATTTGACAATATCATTTGTTGTTTCTTAGTTTAAACAGAGCAAAACTTTAAATGCGAAAATGAATAAAATGGCTTGGATAAAACTTCATAATTAATTACTTCGTGTTTATAGGAAATTAATGACCTGAAAAATTTCGGGTTATTACATAAAGCCCTTAGGTCATGGCTGTGTTGCTATATATTCACACACACTCTCACAAATCATGAGTACCTGAAAGTCTAGTGTAAGTGAGAGTGTGTGTGAGCTTATTGTGTTTGTTTATTTGTTTCTCATGAAGCTAATAAACATTCGACTAGTTTTTATCTCATACGATCCATACATCTTTCATCTATTTTACATTGTTCTTGTGAGTGTCACGAGTAGTAGAGAGCTTCATTTGTGTGATAAAGATAGTTTTCGGTCTCTACAAGTGGTATCAGCACGCCATACAACAAGGTAGGAGCTTTATTTGTGTTCGGTTTGTGATAAAGATAACCCACTGTCGCGTTTTTTGTCTCTACAAAAACGTGTGTACTTTTGTTTATCTTAGAATCGTACGCCAACAACAAGGTTCAAGGTTGTGTTTTAACGAGTTGGTTTGTGAATCTGTGAGTGTTCTTTACTCGAATCTTGTTTTTTAAAGGTTGGATTTTTTGTTGTTCTAAGTGTTTAGATCGACACAAATTCAAGAAGATTGTCTAAGATTTGTTTTTGGATACTCATTGATCATTCTTGCGTGTTATTCTTGTAAAAGAATTATTGATATGAGTTGGTAAAAGTTGGTAAGATTTCACAGTGGCTCAAATCAGTGGATAAGGTACAAAAAGTCAAGAGTTGGTAGAGTTGGTAAACTGCCATCTATCGCAATTCAGGGGGCTGCCTTCTATCGCAATTCCAACAATTATCGCAATCTTGTATAAGATTTGCGATAGGAGATTTTAT
Organism: Artemisia tridentata subsp. tridentata; assembly: GCA_021014915.2. Classification (NCBI taxonomy): domain Eukaryota; kingdom Viridiplantae; phylum Streptophyta; class Magnoliopsida; order Asterales; family Asteraceae; genus Artemisia; species Artemisia tridentata. The sequence goes on along the minus strand of CP139507.1, from coordinate 357,038,444 downwards.
CGAAATTGTGCAAATTGCATTTTATCGAAATTGTGCAAACTGCATTTTATCGAAATTGTACAAACTGCATTTTATCGAAATTGTGATAGTTATCGAAATTGTGAGAGTTATCGCAATTCTGAGGTTTATCGCAAATACTTATCGGACAACACTATTCTATCGCAAATACTTATCGGACAACACTAGCTTATCGCAATTACATCTCGGATGACTTATCGCAATTGTCACCAGACTTGCACTTTCACAGTTTGACACTTTTGGTCCCTTATCGCAATTGGCATCAGACTTCCATTTTTCGAAATTGACAAAATTTCTCTAACGCAATCTTAAATACTCTATCACAATTGTAAGGTTTAACAAAAAAAAAAAAAAAAAAAAAAAAAAAAAAAAATTAATTTACAGGAGACTAAACGTTCAATTTTTACGTGAAATTCAAATTTTGGTACAAGAGTGAAAATTTTGGCCCAAAATTTGAATTTTTTGGCCGAAATTTGATGTAAAAATTTTCAAAACTCAAAATTTTCTAATAACCTTAGAATTGCATTTTATAGAGTATTTCAAATTCTGGTAGAGAAATTTTTCAAATTCAAATTTTGGAGGGAAACCAGAATTCACCATTAAGAAAGCCTTCACACGATCTTCAGCAACGAACCAAGACTTCACAACATCAACCAAGTTTAACCTTCAACAACTACAACTCCTATTTTGTTGAAACGATCCTCCATCAACTTTATCATACAAAACATCAACGATGACTACTTAACAAGACATTCATGTCGTCGGTGTAGAAAACCGTCCTCCAATGCTAAAAAAAGGTGGTTATCTTCCATGGACGAGTCGTATGCTCCGATATATGAAAACCAAGCCTCAGGGTCAAGGTAGACTCTTGATTAACTCCATCGAGAACGGACCATTCAAGCCTCGTCAGATTCAAGTAGCTGGTGACCCTACTGCAACACCTCTCGCTCCACCATCCTTTCGTGATCAAACAGAGGCGGAATACAAACCAGAGGACTGGAAACAAGTTGAAGCAGATGACTTAGCAATGCACTTAATTCAACTTGGTTTACCACGGGAAATATTTGCTGCTGTAGATAGTTTTGATTTAGCTTATGCTATGTGGGAAAGAGTTAGAAGATTCTGTCATGGCACAGAAATTTGGCAACAAGATGTTGAAAACAAGTTGCTCACTAAATGGGAAAAGTTCACATCTACTCCAGCCGAACCAATTGAATCTTACTATACCAGGTTTTGCACGTTAATGAATGAGCTCATCAGAAACAAGTTAACACCCAAACCCATTGCTCAAAACATCAAATTCATCAACAATTTACCTGAAGAATGGGGAAGGTATGTCACAATTGTTAGCCAAACAAAGAACCTTCTTGAGGTAAACTATGATCAGCTCTATGATTTCCTAAAGCAAAACCATGCAGAGGCAAATGAAGTCAGGAAAGAAAAGTTAGCAAAGCAACATGATCCTCTAGCACTCATTGCTCAAACACCTACACCTGCAACAGTGAATACACATCCCTCTTCATCCTACACACAGCAATTCATGCAACAACAATATATTCCACAATCACCATTCTATCCACAACAACAACAACAAGTCTTCCCACAACAACAATACCCGCAACACCCATAACCAGAATTCAATGACAATGATGAGTCCACTGTTGCTTTGACTCAAGCATTTGCTTACCTCACAAAAGCATTCCAAGGACGCTACTCCACACCTACCAACAAAAACCAACGAATCTCATCGAATACTTACAACAAGCAAATTGCACAGCCGAGTTTTAACATGTGACAACAAGGACAAATGGTTGGAGGATGTGGGAATCAGCAGGGATATGCTCCCAGATATCAGATGGGTAATCAGAATGCAGGGCAATTTGTTGGAAATCAGATGGGTCCGTATGCAGGGAATCAGATGGGTCCAGTTGTTGGAAATCAGGGGGGTCAGAATGCTGGAAATCAGTTTGGGAATGTTGCTGCTCAAGTTGCCGGGAATATGAATCAGGGTAATTTGATAAAGTGTTTCAACTGTTAGGGTGTCGGTCATATGGCTAGGAACTGTCCCGACAAGCCGAAAAAGAGGGATCCAGCTTATCTGCAGAAAGCGCTAATGTTGGCAAATAAGGAAACGGCTGGGTTACAGTTGAGTGCAGAAGAGAATGACTTCATGGCTCTTATGGATGATATGGAAGATCTGGAGGACATCGATGCAAACTGCATTTTCATGGCCAATCTCCAGGAGGCAAAATATGACACGGATTCTGAAACACCTCTTGTGTATGACACCAATGCAGTATCTGAGGTACCACAATTTACTACATGTCACAATAATTAAATGTTTGATATGTTGACTCATGATGAACGACATCCTGCGACTCTAACATCCAATTATGATACATATATGGACACACCAAGTTGTAGCAATATTAATTTGGCAACTCCAGATATGGATTCTAATGGAGACTACGAGTCCCAGCATGTTGAGAATGATGAGGAAACACGTGCGTTTTTTGAATCATTATTGCATAATTGTAGTGTTGAAATTGAGAACGTTAAAAAGGTCAATCGCGATGTTAAGGCCGCGAATGAAAAATTGACCACTGAGCTTGAGAGATATAAGGTGAATCAACAAGCTTTTGAATTTAATAACAAACGACAGTCAGAACTTGAAATTGGTTATAGAGACTCTGTGTTAAGAGAAAAACATTTGCAAATCAAATATGACACACTTGATGTTAATTTGAACATGAAAATAAAATCCTTAAACACGGAAATTTCTGAATTAACCAACCAACTTTCTAAACAAAACTCAACTTGTTCTGATCTTGAAAAAGAAAAGAAAGAGTTGCATGCAAGGTTTTCAAAACGTGAAAATGATCTTCTTGATGAAATCATTGACCAACAAGAAACCATCAAAAAGTTGGAAGAGTTGCTTGTAAAAACGGGTCAGTCTGCACAAACAATTAATTTGCTTATTAACGATCCAAACCTGATTTTACATACAATGAAGAAAATGGCTATCGGTTGTGAAAACCCTTATATTCTCAAGAAAGCTCAGCAACATCAGAATGTGCTATATAATGGTAGTGTGATAAATGATAAACATGATCCTCCAGAGGTTCGTGATTCTTATGAAATGATTGAGATTTCCAAAGAGAGTCGTGTTAAAATGAGACAAAAGAACCTAGAAATTAAACCAATTGATTATAACAAGCTTAATACAGATTATGGCGTTCATCTTGTGCAAAAAGAGTCACCATTGTTTTTCAAAAAACCAGTGGCTATCGCAAAAAGAAAAGTTGTTTCGAAACATCTTTCTAACATCGAACAAATGTCCTCTAGTAACATTTCTAACACAAGTGAAGCTAAACGATATTTGGATGACCTTAAAAAGAGAGTTGAAACACTTCAAATGGTTGTGGCATCCAAAACAAATAAAAATTGCATTAACGATTCGAACTTAAGTTTTCATAATGAAATGAAAAAGGTGTATGAAACAGAAATTAGTACTCCTCTCATGGCAATTCATGCGAGAGTACTTAATGTTGAAAATGCGCTTTTAAAAGAAACAGCCGACTTTGTCAAGGACCACAAATCCCTGGTAAATAAAGCAAATGAAAACATTGAACACATCAAAGTTTTGGAAAGACACAATGACATACTCTCTAAAGTAGCTCTATCGACCTAAATTATGTCCATTATTTACCAAACATATTCTATTGAAGATGATGAAAGAATGAGAGCTGAGACTTCTGCAATTGTTGTAAAATATGAAAATGCTCTTGCTAAGATTGAAAAACAAAATATCACATATTTTAAACAACTTGAACAGAAAAAAGAAGAATGCAAGTATGACAAATTGTCGTATGAGCGTGCTTACAAGAATTTGAAAGAACAAAATGATCGTTTGAAGTCTCAGTTGGACAGTCTAAATAGGAAGGGTGAGGAAACTAAGTTTGCAAAACCATCAACTTCGGAACAACAAAAAATGCATATTTCCCAAACCGTTCCAAAGGTTGATGTGACAAATAATTTGACAAAACCAGTCACTCCAACACCTTTACCTACCCAAGGTGCTGATAAAGGGAAAGCTGTTGTTAAAACATCGAATGTGATAGCGCCTGGCCTTTATAGGATTAGTCCCACTACTGCGTCTGCCTCTACATCTAAAACATATAGGGCGATAGACAAAAGTATTAAATATAATCCAAACAACTCTAGGAATGCTACAACAACCTCTCGGGAAAACAACATAAATTCTAATGAGTGTGTCTTACCTTCTACAGGATTAGAAAGCACCTCTAGGAGCAGACGAAAGCCTAGGAGCAATACCAGGAACACTAGAGTATCGCCTGTCTCTGAGAATGAATGCAAGAAAGTAAAAGATCACCCTAGGAATTTAAAGCTTTCAAATAAGAAACATATGTCATATGGATGTAATGTTAAGACTTCTGTTTCTAGTGCGTGTAACGACTCTGTTTGTTTAATGTACAAGAAATCTTTGTCTGAAAATGCTTGTGATGATATTGTTTCTAATAATGTGATTGTGAATGATATGCCTGAACAGAAAGAGGTTCCTTCAGTAACTAGGGCTAAGTCTAGATATATTCGAAGACTTGTTTCAAAAGCTAGGAAAACAAATAGTAGCCTATTGCCTAAGGACCATCTTAAGTTTTGTGCATGAAAACCAACGGGTAGAATGTTTACAATTAAGAATGGCAAATTAGAAATTGTTCCCAATGAAAATATGGAAACCTTCTCTAATTGTGATTCACCTGTTATCTCTAACCCCATGGAACCAAATGTTAAACGGTTTCCATATACAAAATCATCTGTTCTTTGCAGGTCATTGAAATTTGTCTTTGGATCGTCGACTCGGGTTGCTCCAAGCACATGATCGGGAATTTGAAGCTGCTGATCAACTTTGTATGGCAGTTCATGGGAACTGTACGGTTTGGGAATGATCATGTTGCAGCTATTCTGGGTTATGGAGATCTTCAGTTTGGGAACTACTTGATCACTCGGGTTTACTATGTCGAAGGGTTGGGACACAATCTGTTTTTAGTCGGGCAGTTTTGTGATGCAGATTTAGAGGTTGCATTTAGGAGAAACACTTGCTTTGTCAGGAATTTGGTTGGGGATGATCTCTTAATTGGGAATGGTGGTACCAATCTCTATGCTATTGACATAAACCAAATGGCCTCTTCATCACCAATTTGTCTCATGACAAGAGCATGCGAAACAAAGTCCTGGTTGTGGCATAGACGTCTGTCCCATCTTAACTTTGACACCATCAACAAGCTTGCCAAAGACAACATCGTCAACGGTCTCCCAAAGTTCAAATACACCAAAGAACACTTATGTCCATCCTGTGAGCAAGGAAAGAGAAAAAGGGCAACATATAAACCGAAACCCGTACCCAGTTCGGTTGATAAGTTACATTTGTTGCATATGGACTTATGTGGCCCAATGAGAGTTGCAAGCATAAATGGAAAGAAGTATACTCTTGTAATCGTCGATGACTATTCAAGATATACATGGGTAAAGTTTCTGAGGTCAAAAGACGAAGCACCAGGCTTCATAATCACCTTTCTGAAGCGAATTCAAGTCTTACTTCAAGCTCCAGAAAGGATCATAAGAACAAATAATGGCACAGAATTCACTAATCAGGAGTTAAGAACCTACTTTGAAGATGCTGGAATCACACATCAGACATCAGCTGTTAGAACCCCACAGCAGAATGGGGTAGTTAAAAGAAGAAATCGAACTCTTGTGGAAGCTGCTCGCACAATGCTGATTTATTCTAGTGCACCATTATTCTTATGGGCTGATGCTGTTGCCACTGCTTGTTTCACTCAGAATCGATCCCTAGTCCATCCAAGATTCAATAAAACCCCATATGAACTAGTGAACAACAGAAAACCCGATATCTCTTACCTTCATGTATTTAGTACTATGTGCTATCCAACAAATGACAGAGAAGATCTGGGGAAGTTGAAAGCTAAGGGTGATATTGGAATCTTCATTGGTTATTCAGAAAACTCGAGGGCACTCAGGGTGTATAACAAGAGAACGAAAAAGATTATAGAGATGATGAATGTGAAATTTGATGAGATTTCAAAGATGGCTTCTGAGAGACTCGCTCTAGAACCCGCGCTTAACCCAATGGCTTCTAATCATACCGGATTAGGACCCGCTCCAAACAGTCAAACTTCTAGACATATCAGTTCAGGACTCGTACCCCAAGGAGCTCAATCAACTCTCACCGAAACACCTACAAATCAAGAACTGGATAATTTCTTCAAGTTTATGTATGATAAGTACTATGGTGGCGCTTTGATAAATGCATCTCAACAACGTTCCGCTGCACCCGCTCAAAATCAACAACCACCACCACCACCACCACCACCTCAAGATGCATCAACAACATTCGAAGCTGGCGCACCAACTCCCTCCACATCATCAACATCTACTCCACTAACTCCAGTAATTGAGATTGTTTTACCAAGAGTTGATGAGCAAGACCACAACGATGCTGTGTTAGACGAAGAACCATTCGAAAACCCGTTTGGAACGGAATCTGCTGAATCATCTTCCAGATTACATGAGCCATCTAACACGCATTCGTTAAATCCAAGGTACCCTTCTATGTTACAGTGGACAAAAGACCATCCAATAGAACAAGTTATTGCTCAGTCAGTCTAATAGAGCCAAAGAACATTCGGGAAGCAATGGCAGATAATGCTTGGATTGAAGCGATGCAGGAAGAACTTCTCCAATATCAATTACATGACACATGGGATTTAGTTCCAAGACCAATTGACAAACTCGTCATTGATCTTAAGTGGTTATGGAAAAACAAAAAGGATGAAGAGATGACTGTAATTCGCAACAAAGCTCGTCTAGTGGCAAAAGGATTCAGCCAAGAAGAGGGGATAGATTTTGAAGAGTCTTTCGCGCCAGTAGCAAGGCTTGAGGCAGTTAGGATTTTCTTAACATATGCAGCTCACAAGAACATCACAGTCTATCAGATAGACATCAAGACAGCTTTCTTGAATGGGACTCTGAAAGAAGAAGTGTACGTGAGTCAGCCAGACGGATTCATTGACAAAAATCATCCAGACTACGTCAACAAGCTAAAGAAAGCTATCTATGGTTTGAAACAAGCCCCAAGGGCGTGGTATGACGAATTATCATCTTTCCTACTTCATAATAACTTCACCAAAGAAACAATTGATCCGACCTTGTTTACAAGAAAATTTAAAAATGACATTTTGATTGTTCAGATTTATGTGGACGACATAATTTTTGGGTCCACTAATCCAACACATTCAAAATATTTTGCAAATCTCATGAAAAACAAATTTGAAATGTCCATGATGGGGGAATTAAAATTCTTTCTAGGATTACAAATTCATCAATCCCCACGTGGTATTTTTCTTAATCAGGCTAAATATACAATTGAGATTTTGAAAAAACATGAAATGGAAAATTGTGACTCTGTTGGTACTCCAATGGTTACTTCACCAAAAATAGGGCTGATTTATATGAGAAACCCATGGATCCGAAGAAATATCGGAGCATGATTGGTTCTCTCATGTACTTAACTGCTAGTCGACCCGATATACATTTTGCTGTTTGTTTATTAGCACGGTTTCAGGCAAGACCTACCGAACTTCACCTCCAAGAGGTTAAACAGATCTTTTGGTACCTACGAAGAACCATTAACATGGGACTTTGGTATCCGAAGGATTCAGAGTTTACACTAATAGCATTTTCAGATGCAGATCATGCCGGTTGCCAAGTTACAGCAAAGAGTACATCAGGCGGAGCACAATTTTTGGGAGAAAAGCTAGTAGGCTGGTCATCAAGGAAACAAGACTGCACTGCACTATCAACCACAGAAGCCGAGTATGTGTCTCTATCTGCGTGTTGTGCCCAAGTTCTATGGATGCGGACACAGCTCACAGATTATGGTTTCTCTTTCGACCGCATACCTCTGTACTGTGACTCGAAAAGTGCCATAGCCATCTCGTGCAATCCAGTTCAACACTCGAAGACCAAGCATATTAGAGTCCGCTACCACTTCATAAAGGAACATGTGGAAGAGGGTACTGTTGAATTATTTTTCGTGAAGACTGAATACCAACTCGCCGATCTATTTACTAAAGCCCTCCCAAAAGAGCGGTTTGAAAACTTAGTTCGTCGAATTGGAATGCGAAGCCTAACTCCCGAAGAGTTAGAAAGTTTTCTCGAATCTCATTGAATTATCTCAACAAGCTTCGCATGTAAATATTTTTGAAAAACAAAATAAAATTTTGAAAAACCAACAAAAACAAAATATAAAAACAGAAAATTTTCAAAAATACAAAAACAATAGAAAATCAAAAACCAAAAATATTCTTCTCACGACATGTCACTCGTATAATCGATATTTTGTACGTATCTAGAAATGTCATTCAACAATGATACGGGCATTTACAGATTCTTGAGCGAGAGTTCATTTAAATTTTTTTCCAAAACATGTCGTTTTCTCAAAATTTTCTTCTTCATTACGGCTTTCGTATATTTCAGTACGAGACCCGCGCTACATTGATGACTTCTGATTATTTCTGATCAGGACTCGTAATGTTAATGGTAAAAATAAAATCCTTGAGCACAGGATCAAGATTTTTCAAAAAGATTTTTCCAAATCTTTCTCAATCTTCTGTGCTCACGACAACTCAATCCTAAACCCTTAAACCGATTTTAAACTCACATGTTTATAAATATGCTTTGTTTAAGGGGGAGTTAAAATTAAAAAAAAAAAAAAAAAAAAAAAAAAAAAAGATGTTCCAATTTCATGCTAAAATCCGTCACTTTCTCCAAAACATTTCATTTTAATCAGTTGATATCAAAAATATCACTACATGTTATTTTTGAGGGGGAGAGGACGTGATTAAAATGTGATCTAAGACCGTTGATTGAATCTCAAGACTCAGTTTTAACCCTCGAATTGACGAATCTAAATGTCCGTTATCGAAAAGACTTGTCCTGGACGGGTAATAATTTCAAGCTGGTTATCCAGTGATGTAAGCGTGTCTCGCAAAGGACTTGTCCGAGTAGAATGTACCAATTTGAGAGATGATCATTGAATATGACCGGGACGGGTAATAATTTCAAGCTAGTCTAACTAGTGATGTAAGCGTGTCTTGCGAAGGTCATGTTCATTGAAAGTCGATCATTTCAAATGTGCGAACTCTACCCAACATGTGCATATTATTTCAAAAAATACATGAGCACATGTGAAAGGGGAGTATTTCAAAAATTTGAAACTCTCGAAGTGTTATCTAAATGTGTTTTCTCATAAACACTTTGAGAAATTTTCAAATGGTTTTATGGCAAGTGATCAATAATCTAGGAGAATCATGGAGTAATAAGGTGATTATGGTTAGGTTATGTCCTATGATCCGCCAGAACCGGAGGGATCTACCCAAGGACAATTCTAATTGATCAGAATTAGAAGTCCTTAGGTATGATTGAAAAAAGGAGTAAATGAGAAAGGAGATAGAAGGGGTTGAAGAATTAAAAAGAAAAGTTTGATGAAAGGGTGAAAAGAAATAGCCCTCCATGAAAACTTAGGTCAGAAACCGGGTCAATACATCTGCTATCAGTTATCACAAGTTGATACTGATATTGAAGACAAGACGTCATGGACCCAGTGACGCGATGCACCACCCCTCCTAACCACTCAGATATCTCTTAAAAGATATTTGTTTCATTTCTCACGAAGAACACTGCATAATCTATCGGCCTCTCACTCCGAGATGAGTTGATATTGAAAAGGTGGCACTCTGCTCCATGCCTCCGATGACTAAAACCAAAACGCACATAATTGAGTCTAGATCCATGAGATTCATCAAAGATCTCTTAGGAACACTTCCAATACAATACAATTGTGTTCACCAAAAAGGACACAAGTTGTAAGAGTCTTAATGAGATCTAAGGATCTTGCGTCATATCTTGATGGTTACTTGCTTCAAACGGTCTCTAGTCTTTATGTGATACTCCGGTATACTTCAGAGGCTCTCAACGGCCTTGATAAAGATTAGAGAAAGTTTTCACACTATGCTGTTAAAGATCTCAAAATCTAAACCTGTAAGCGCTGGATGATTTATTGCTAACTGTTTTATGCAGGTACTGACGAATATCCATTTACCATCATCATCTACAACGACGACGCAACTGGACAGAAGAAGTAGATCAAGGCAAGAACGACCAAAAGACGATTCTTTGAAGATCACAGTGCATGAAGGAACAATGAACAAGGACTATTCTACATCGACACACAAAGTTCAAGACATTAAAGACAAAAGTCCAATCACTAGGAGCATCATTGAAATGACCATCCCTTAGGGGGAGGTTTTTAGCATTTATTTATTAAATGAAAGTGATGGTCATTTGTAGTTTAAGACATAGTGTATGTCGAGTTAAAGTCATTAGAATAGTTAAAACTTGTTGGGCTTTTGGGAAAAGATAGTTATTATTACTTGTAATGTGTAAATGTCCAATGTCAAGCCCATGAGCCAAAAGCCCAACCAAAGCCCACCTAAAGCCCTTAGGTCGTGGCTGTGTTGCTATATATTCACACACACTCTCACAAATCATGAGTGCCTAAAAGTCTAGTGTAAGTGAGAGTGCGTGTGAGCTTATTGTGTTTGTTTATTTCTTTCTCATAAAGCTAATAAACATTCGACTAGTTTTTATCTCATACGATCCATACATCTTTCATCTATTTTACATTGTTCTTGTGAGTGTCACGAGTAGTAGAGAGCTTCGTTTGTCTGATAAAGATAGTTTTCGGTCTCTACAGATCCTTCTTGTGCTGTTTGATGAAAAGTGTCTGATCAATCATTCCATTTTGAAATCCATTCTCTATTAAGTAGGAAGCCAGTGTTTCATACCAAGCTCTTGGCACCTGATGTAGGCCATATAGAGCTTTGGTTGGGTCCATCAGTACCCAAGAATACTTATAATAGGATTTCGACACAAATTGACTAAGTGTTAACTTAAACCGAGAACAATTCAAGTAACTGAGTGAACAGTCACTCAGTGAGTCATCTTCATGATGCTTAAGGCAAATTCAAGAAGAAGGATTCACTACACAGGAAGGCGGCACTCCCTGAGTAGGACTTAAGCCAAAAAAGATGATGATGGTTCAGTGAGTGTTGGACAAGAACTCACTGAGCCCAGTCTCCACACCAACATCAAGTGATTGAAGACTGAAGAACTAAACGCCTGAAAGAAAGGCGGGAAGATCGGGGAAAAGTTTAAGATAAGATCAAATCTTATCTTGTCAGAAAGAAACCTTCCCTAAGACGGCTAAAAGTTGTGGAGTGTCAGACCAACCAATCCTAAAGACTTTATAGTCCATTCCCATTGGTTCTTGGAAATGACAATTACTGTTGTAATTGTCAGACACGCTAGCTACAACAAGTTGTAGTATTTTAATCACTTTTACTCTTTTATACTTGTGTATAAATAGGTTCAAAAGGAGAGAAGTTGTGTGTGTTTTGTACATTGAAAGCCTTAGACTTTTACAAAACAACTTGTCTCCTACAAAGAGTAATGTATCCTTGAGATAGCTCAGTGGGTCAAAATTGTTACCACTTAAGCATAGCTTGAGTTTAGATAGGAGACACCATACCTTGTCTATTCGATCCCAAGTGTTTATTCCGCAAAACACTTGGGTAATAGATTCTTTGATTCATTTCTAATAAGAATTTAAACGTTGAAAAATACTTATGTGTTTTTACTTTTACGTTTCATTAATCTGTTAGAATTAATCATAACATTGTATTAGTCATAAACACGAATAGATTAGCTTTCTAGTTAACTTTAATCGTGTTAAGGGAACAACAAGTGGTATCAGAGCCTCTGGTTTATAAAATCTTTCAAAATTAACCAAGAGTGCTCAAGGTTTTTAAAACCAAGATCCTACTATGACTGATGCAAATGTGCCCCAGCTAGTCGACAAAAAGGGTGGAAGCTTTTCAGCTATTGCCCCTTGACTTGAAGCTGGTAAATTTAGTAAATGGAAAAAGCGAATGCTTTGCTACTTGACTGGTATGGAACCATACTACATCACTTGTGTCAAAGATGGTCCTTTTGTCCCAAATACTGCTGAAGGGCTAAACAAGCCTGAGGCTCAATGGACCATTGATGAGAGGAGGGTGGTCAATCAAGACCAACGCCTGAAAAACATCATTATATCATGTCTTCCTGACGATATAATGGAATCAGTCATCAACTGTTCAACAGCCAAGCAAACTTGGGATGACTTGGTCAATAGCTTTGAGGGTCCCTCAGATACCAAGGAAAACAGGGTCATGGACCTGAAACTTGAGTATAATAATTCAGGGCAAAGGACTCTGAAAGTCTTTCTCAGACTTATACCAGATACAAGACCTTGATAAACGAACTATCAAATGATGGTGTAGTTTTGTCTAAGCATGAGACAAATGTTGGCTTTGTCAACAGTCTCCCGGAGAAGTGACTAAACTTCTCACAAGGCCTGAGGAATGCTAATCACATTCAGACCCTTGAGCTCCCTGAGATCTATGGGAAGTTTGTCTATGAAGACAACTTAATCTCAAGGAGATACCCTGACTCAAAAGCTCTTGAGTCCAAAAAGGCCTTGACCTCCACACCCATATCAACTGCTTTTTATACTAATGGTGTTGTGCAGGACTTTCAAGAGGATTCTGAGGATGAAATTGATGAAAGGACTAGTGATGAGTACCTAAAAGATCTAAACTTGGAATTCCAAGAGAGGCCACTCCTTGCTAGTTCAAAATGGTTTCATCAAAGAAACCAGTCCAACTTTTCAAAAGGAAAAGAAAATGAAACCACTGAATGCTTTAATTGTGGTAAAAAGGGTCATTTTGCTAGGGACTGTTATTCTAAAACCACCTCAGAACCCTCTTACAAATTTTCAGGAAATAGTTCCTCAGGAACTAGCAAGTTCCAACCTAGAATGTTTCAGTCGACCCAACAATTTCAAAACAAGGGTCAAAAAGACTTTGAAGCAAAATATAGGAAAGCCAAGGCTAAACTTGCAATTCTTGAAACTAATCCCTCTATGTCTCAGGCTGCTCAAACATCCAAACCTATTCAGGCAAAGAATAAGGTTTTAGTAGCTGAAGCTTATGATTGGGATGAAGAAGTGGTATCCTCAGATGAGGAAATTAGAGTGAGTGCACTGATGGCACTCTCTGAAGGTGATCAAGTGGCTGTTGGGAAAAGCCATGCAAGGAATGGAGAGTGGGTAAATATCACCATGAAGAAGGTAAACACTTTACTTTATATGGATGATGATTCTGATTGGCAGTCCTACATGAATTATATTTGTGTAGATCTTAAATTTGTTGAGGAACAAAGGCTTAACATGTTTTCAAAATATAACAATATAGTGTCTGAATTGAACAAATGTATAGATGAATTGCTTGTACTGAAGCAAGCCAAATTAGAAACAATAACTCTACAAATTCAGAACACTGAAATTTTGAAACAAAACCAAGCCCTACAAACTGAACTTAACAAAGAAAAAGTTGTCATCCAAGGCTGGACCAAAAAGAACCCAAGGTCTTTGATACTGTGGGTTTAATCCCTAGGAAAACAATAGGAATTGACCATCATATGGTTAACCCCTATGTAAGTCCCAGTGAACTGACCTTTGTTCCAGCTGGCATATCATTTGAGCAAGAAATGCTTCCCAAGTCAAATGACTGGATTGTCAGGGACAACCCAGTCAGTAAGTTACCAAACTTTGAGACTGGAAAGATCTTGCTTCCTGAAAGTCAGGCTTTGAAAAATATGCTTGGACTTACTAAACAACTCAGTAAGCTTGAACTCACTGAACAACTCAGTAATACTGAGTCAGTGAATGAGTCTGAATCAGAATCATATCCACCACTGAATACACTTCAGGGTGCTGCACCCAACTTAGGCCTCCCACCAACGGTCTACTCTCAACACTCTCCAAAGGAGAGGTCAGGATTGGGAAACACAATCCAAAAAAGACCAACATTTGAAGTCTTAGTAAATACTGATGACTCATCTTCTTCAGTCCTTTCTGAAGTAATAACCCAAAGCCCTGACTCAAAATTTGATCAGTTGGCTGAAATGGTCAGGAAGCTGGGAGAGAAGATTGCATCTTCTGAGAAACCTTCTCAATCCAAGAAGGAACAAAAACCAGCTTCCTCAAAGACTAAACCCAAACCCATAAAACCCCTGAAAAGATGTGAACTGTGTAACTATACCAATCATATCACTGATGATTGCTATAGAATTCTTTATTGCATGATTTGCAAAAAGGATGATCACAGGACCTATGATCATAAAACACACTCATTCACATCTAACATGGCAACTCTTAAAGCTCAGTCTTTAAACTACCCTTCTGATTCTAAACAAAAACAGAAACAAAAGGCAAAACCTTTTGCACCTTGCCCTCATTGTGGGTTGAATGATCACCATCCTAAAGATTGTCAAATTGACAATTGTTGTGAAAATAGTGGAAGTTCCACTCATGACACCTCAGGAGGTGATAAGGCCATTCAGGCCAGAAGAGGTATGAAAAAGTCAGCCTCTCAGTCTACTGAGTCTACATCTGCAATCAAATGCATAATTTGTGGTAGCTCAGTCCACCACACCACTGACCATAAATCAATTGTAAATGTTAATAAAACCTCCAAAGCTAAGCCCTCCAAGAAGTGGAGTCCTAGAAAGAACTGACTCAGTTTACCAGAAACATGCCAGGGATACTATTTGGCATCTTGATAATGGATGTTCAAGGAGCATGACTGGTGTGAAGGAGTATCTGCACAAGTATGTGGATGAATCAGGACCTAAAGTGATATTTGCTGATAACTCATCATGTCTCACTGAAGGTTATGGTTCAGTAAACTGCAATGGTATAGTCTTTACTAGGATAGCTTATGTAAATGGTCTAAAATACAATTTGATAAGTGTCAGTCAACTATGTGATGCTAAATACATAGTTCAGTTTGATGATAAACAAGGAATCATCTACAATGCTAATAAGGAATTTGTCCTTATTGCACCAAGAAGACATGATGCTTATGTGTTAGACATGTCCAGTCTGACTCAGAATAGAACTTGTCTCTTTACCAAGGCTACTGATACACTCAACTGGCTTTAGCATAAAAGACTCTCCCACCTGAATTTCAAAAACATAAACAACCTTGTAAAACAAAACAAGGTCCTTGGATTACCATCTCTAGTGTTTTCAAAGGATAAACCATGCTCAGCATGTGAAAAAGGTAAACATCACAGAGCATCCTTTAAAACCAAAACCAACTTTTCCATCAGGAACTGCCTACATCTTCTCCATATGGATCTATTTGGACCAATTAGTCCTAGATCCATTAACCATGAGAAGTATACTCTGGTCATTGTGGATGAATACTCAAGATACACTTGGGTATACTTCCTGATCAAAAAGAGTCAGGCAGCTGAAACAATTATGTCCTTTGTCAGGAACATTGAAAATCAGAATGACATCAAAGTCAAACAGATTTGGACTGACAATGGAACATAGTTCAAAATTTATGAACTTGAATGTTTCTGTGATGAGAAAGGCATTTCACAAAAAATTTCCTCACCCTACACACCTGAACAAAATGGGGTGGCTGAAAGGAAAAATAGAACACTCATTGAAGCAGCTAGGACAATGCTAAATGGATCAGTCCTTTCCAAACACTTTTGGACTCAAGCAGTAAAGACTGCCTGTTACACACAAAACAGATCCATCATTGTCAAGAGACATAGCAAAACTCCTTATGAATTATTCAAGGGAAGAATCCCTGACATCAGCTACTTTCATGTCTTTGGGTGTCCTGTGTTTATTCATAATAACAAGGATCACTTAGGAAAATTTGATGCCAAAGCTGATGATGGATACTTCCTAGGATACTCCCTTGTCTCAAAGGCCTTCAGGGTGTTCAACGCTAGGAGACAACATACTGAGGAAACATTTCATGTTACCTTTGATGAAAGCACTGATGCAATCAGTGTCTCTAACAACTCAGTGAAAGAGATAGGTATTGATGAATCATCAAGATACCCTCCTGATGAACATCATACTGATAATGGTCCTTCCACTCTGTACCATGCAAATGCTGACATCTCCTATTACATCATTCCCCACAACCTTCCTTACCCAACCATCACTGAGTTTATTGAAGCACAAAGTACTAATGAATTCATTCAGTCAGTACAAAGTGCTCAGGTACTAAACACTCATAGTGATGAGTCAACCCACTCAGACACTCATGATGCTGAAGAACATCAAGTGTCTGATCCTGATCCTACCTATCAGGCCTCTACAAGTTCTAATCAGTTTCCAAGACCTCAGGACAGTTGGACTAGGTCTCAGGATATAGAACTTGTCAATATAATTGGTGAGCCTACTGAAGGCATGCTCACAAGAAGCATGGATGCTGAACTGAGAGCAGCCTCAGCCAATGAATGCCTATTTGTGGACTTCATTTCCACAATTAAACCCAAAAGTATTAAGGAAGCACTAAAACATCTAAGTTGGGTTCAAGCCATGAATGATGAACTGGAATAATTTGACAGAAACAAGGTAATGACCTTGGTCAAATGTCCTGAAGATGTTTCAGTCATTGGCATGAAATGGGTATTTAAAAACAAATCTCATGAAAATAACATAGTCATAAAAAACAAAGCCAGACTTGTAGCCAAAGGCTATAATCAGCAAGAAGGCATTGACTCTGAAGAAACATTTGCACCAGTAGCAAGGATGGAAGCCATCAGGATCTTCCTTGCTTTTGCTACATACATGAACTTCAAGGTGTACCAAATGGATGTTAAAAGTGCATTCTTAAATGGCTCACTGAAAGAAGAAGTTTATGTTCAGCAACCTCCTGGATTTGAAAGCCATGAGTTTCCTGACCATGTCTGCAAGCTTAACAAAGCCCTTTATGGACTGAAACAAGCTCCCAGGGCATGGTATGAGACTCTTTCAGCCTTCCTGATCCAAAACAAATTTGTCAGAGGCAAGATAGACAACACATTGTTTATCTACAAGACAAATAATGATGTCATACTTGTACAAGTGTATGTTGATGACATCATCTTTGGCTCAACAAATTATAAACTTTGCAAACAGTTTGAAAAACTAATGGCAAAGAAATTTGAAATGAGCATGATGGGAGAACTGACTTACTTCCTTGGTCTACAAATCAAGCAGACTGATAAAGGAACCTCTATCAGTCAAGAGAAGTATGTCAGAAGCCTACTGAAGAAGTATGAGCTCAGTGACTGTGCCTCAGTCAAGACTCCCATGGTACCCCCAAACAACCTTGGTCCTGATCTTACTGGAAAACCAGTGAATCAAACTCTTTTTAGAGGAATGATAGGATCACTGATGTATTTACTTGCATCAAGGCCTGATATCCAATTCTCAGTCTGCTTATGTGCCAGATATCAATCTGACCCAAGAGAAACTCATATCACTGCTGTGAAAAGGATATTCAGGTACCTGAAAGGTACTCCAAACCTTGGATTATATTATCCAAAATGTTCAGGCCTTGATCTTAAAGGATACTCAGATTCTGACTATGCTGGATGCAACATGGACAGGAAAAGCACCTCAGGCTCCTGCCAAATTCTTGGTGGAAAACTAGTCTGTTGGAGTGCTAAGAAGCAACAATCAGTTGCCATGTCCTCAGCTGAAGCTGAATATGTTGCAGCAGCAAGTTGTTGTGCAAATGTACTCTGGATGAAAAGTCAACTCAGTGACTATGGAATTCAGTACAAGATGGTTCCCATCTTTTGTGATAACACAAGTGCAATTTCCATCTCAAATAACCCAGTTCTTCATCAGAGAACAAAACACATTGATATTAGATATCAATTCATCAAGGACCATGTCATGAATGGTGACATAGAATTACACTTCATTCCTACTGAATATTAGATAGCTGATATATTCACCAAGCCATTGGATGAACCAACTTTCACCAGACTGAAAGCTGAACTAGGAATGTTGGATATTGAGAATCAGTCCACTGATTGACTCCATCCAAATATGTGAAAATTCTGATAACCCAAGTCCCTGACCAAATGTGTTCTTCAGTGAGAAAGTTCACTGAACTTCAGGAACTGAACCAAAGTTCTTGAACCCTTAACCCTCAGGAATTAAAACCCAAGTTCCTGAAGCCTTGAACCTCAGGAATTAGACCCAAATTCCTGAACACTAGAACCATCAGTGACTAAACCTAAGTCCTGACAATCAGGTTCACTGAATGAAAAGTCATTCAGGGTCCTAATGAGACATTAAATACTAACTTAAATGCTCTAAGTATCTAGTTAGTAAATGTTCGAGGTTGGTAACTGAATTCTTATTTAATATAAGAATATTTGTTCTTTTGCCTTTCTGGCTTCCACCTCTGGGCCCCCACATTCCCACTTGGCATTAAATGCCTCTCCAATCACATTACAGATATGTGATGACTCATCACTGCAAATTACACTTTTGCAGAACTGCTCAACTATTCACCTTGACTGTTGCGCCAAACCAGGGAAAGTGGAGTGTTGGCATTAAATGCGGATCCCAAAACATTTTATTCAAAACAGTTTCCAATAATTCTTTTTGAATAAATAAAATTCGCTTAATTCCTAAAATACCATCCACTTCACTTCCCTATAAATACCCCAACAAAAATAACAACACACACGTCTATTAGAAATCTTAAGCAAATTCTGCCCATTTTTCTCTCAAAACTAATAGTGTGTGTGTTCTTAGCTTTAAGAAATCCCATACCATCTTTGTTACCCTGACTTACCAACAAATATGGCTTCCTCTAAAGCTGTGACATACGTCCCTAATGTGGAATTCACATTGGAGGGCGTAGACCTCACAAAGAACAATGTGGTGGGAAACTTTTCCTATCCACAAAAGTTCTATGCTTACAAGAACGTGATGAAATATCTTCAAAACTGTTTTCTTGCAAAAGCATTTACCAAGACCCCCTCAGTCATCTACCATGACTACTTGAGGGAATTCTGGTGTACTGTTGTGGCTACTAGCCCAAAAGACACCAAAGAATCCATCATCACTTTCACAGTGATGAATGGGAGAAGGACCCTCTCCCTGGGTTACAATGACTTCATCAAGGCCACTGGTCTTGATTTTGCTGAGGCTTTTGAGCCCAATCCGACTGACCAAGAGGTCAAGGGAGAGTTGATCTTCTTAGGACCTCATGACCCTAAACGTCCTAAGGAGTCCGCTGGAGCCTTATTAGAAAAGGCTCCAATTGTAAAAACCTGGTTCCACCCAGTCTGGAGGATCCTGATGACATTCGTCATTCAGGTCCTTGGGGGGAATAAATCCTCCACTGAGCAATTGAACTCATCACAATAATTGATGTTGTTCAGTCTTTTGGAGGGTAGAAAGATAGATATCGAAGGTATAATCTTCCGTGACCTTGTTGCTAAGCTCTCAAGAAAATCTAGGCAAAAACACTTGTCTTATCCTAGGTTTATTTCCTGTGTGCTTCAGGACCTTCTTGGTTCTGACTATGTGAGGCCTGACGTCGTAGGTATGAAGCCTGACGTCTTACATAAGACCAATTTCACTAGTGGCATCACTAAGGTACAACCCATTGCCCTGACTAACTACATGCTGGTGGTTATTCAGGGGGAGGATGTTGTTTCTCCAGTACCTTCACCTACAAAGAAGGTGAAGAAGACAAAGAAGGGTCAGTCTAGTAAGGTGGTTAGACCCAAACCACTCGCCACTGAGACTGATGTCCAGAACCAACTCAACCTTAAAAAGAGGTTGAATGTGGCCCAGACCTCTGAGACACCCACTACAAAGACCCTCCTGACCACAAAACAAAGGCCAACGGAGGGCACTGAGCAATCATCCTCAGTGTCCTCGGGCAAACCTCCTCTTCCTCATGATTCCACTAACATAAACAAGTTATTGGAGTCAGGAACCTCAACCCATTCACATCCCAATGAAGGCACTGATAAATCACAATCAGAGCCTGAGGGAGGAAAGGGTCCTATATCCTCGGTTGGGCAGCACTACTCAATTGAGAAGGGGACTCACACCCAATCCCATCCTGATGAAGGTTCTAACAAATCACAGTCAGGACCCAAGGGAGTCAAGGACCCTAAATCCTCAAAAGGGCAGTACAACCCTGATGGGAAGGGGGACCACCAACCATCACAAAAAGTGCCTAGTGATACTACTGGAAATCACCTGTCAGTAGTTGAAGGCGCTCAGGGGGACAAAGACTCAGAGGGATATAAACCACCCGTTGATACGGAACCACAACTACCTCAGGCGGTTCCATTCTCTCTGGAACTGTCCCCAAAAGTCAGGCTGAGAAATCAGTTTTTATGACTAGCCAGGCTGATAAAACCAAATTAGTTATTATGGCGGGGTCAGAACCTAGCCAAAACCAAGGCAAGTCCTTTTATGAGGAGGAGCCGGTTAACCTTTTGGAGTTCGAGTCTATGGGGGATGTTCAGGCTCTTCTTGATTCTGAAGATTCTGATAATGAGCTCAAGGAAGAGAGTGATGAGGAAATTTTTGAGGTAGGTGAGGATATCGAAACTGATGTACAACCTGAACAATCACATCAGTCATCTCCACATCCAAGTGAAGAATCAGAATCTCAAGCTGCTGGTTCTTCGGATACTGACAACATCCTCAGCAAGTATGACAACATTCTTCCTCTCACTGAGCGACAATTGGTCAAGTTCCTGCTAAAGACCAAAAAGGCTCTCTTCCAAGGTCTAACTGAAGAAATGTTTGACCATCACACTAAAGCAGCTGTTTATTATGTCGATCTGAAGGAATCAATGGAATCCTATCATGATGATGTAAACGAGCACAATTCATCTATCTCCTTCTCCCTGACTAATCTTGATTACAATCTGAAAATGTTCAACGACTCTCTCACCAACTTACAAAAGAGCGTTGAAACTATTCAAGAGTCAGTAAAAGATGACCCTGAGCTTAACAGGAAACTTCTTCAGGCCTCAGAAACCTACCAGCAACAATCTACTTAGGTGGTTGAGCTGGTACACATGCTGACCTCCTCAAATCTTCAGGGACTCAACTCTTCAGTGGACTCCATCCGATCTTCCCTGGGTCTTATAGAGTCCCACATGGCATGCTTGTCATCTTCTTCTTCCTCCATGGCTTGGACTCTTGGGCCAAGGATGACAACATTAGAGGCTTCTCAGGCTTCTCTTGAGACTCAGGTCTCAACTCTTCAGAAGGACACCTCAGACATCAAGTCCATGATGACCGAGATTTATCAGGCCTTCAAAGGTCAAGCTCCTTCAACTTCAGTGAGCGAACCAACTCTTGCTCTCACTATGGGTCAAGCAATAGTTGAGGGGGGAGAAAGTCACTGAAGACGAACCTCCACAACCTGAACAAGAACAACCTCCTTCTCACACTGAGGGGGAGAATCCTGAAGCCACCTCATCTTCATCCCGCCAAGACAAAGGCAAGGGCATTCTCACAACCATTGAGCCTGAGCCCACAATCTTGGTACCAGCCTCCAAGGAAAGAAGGCCAGACCCTAATGAACCAGTCAGGGTTCCTTATGAAATCAATGAGGTGATGAAACTTCTCACTGAAAAGGAAATTCAGGATCATATGGAGAAAGAGGAGGCAATGAAGAAAGCTGCTGAAGATGAAAGGCAGAACAAGCTTGCTCTTATTCAAGCTGCAAGAGAAGAGGCTGAGAAGATTGGGATTGAGGAAAAAGACCTTGCAAAAAGGGAAGGTGGTAAGAGCTTTGTGGAAGCTCAGAATGCTGAAATGTCTGCCCTCAGGCAGAGAGGAGAAAGATGAAAGGGCTTAAGAGATTAGAGAAAGGATGCAATATCATGGTCTGACAAAAGTTAAACGACCATCACTGATTCAAGTTAGAACACAAGCTGAAAAGACGAATTGACAAGAAGCAGGTATGATTCATGTTGGGTTCGATGCCACTATGAAAACAGGTTGTGCTGTAATCTAGCTGAGGTATGAAACCAATCACTGGACCTCTGTTACCCACAGACTCAGTTTCATTGACAGAAACAAGCTGGTTGAAGCCCTAAGCCAAGCATCGAAACCTAATGTTTCACTTGATGGAGTCATTAGGCAGCAATGATGTGTTTCCTCATGATGGCCTCTCCAATCAAAAGTCCTGAGAATGTGAGGTTTTTTCAAGATCTGAAAAGAAAAATCCGAGAGCACCCTGACCAACATGAGCTGCAGTCAAAGAAGCCTAAGCTTGAAGCCCTTGGTATTAAGTTGAACTGATGAATCTGCCTGAATACCACCACTACCTTTTTGTACTTAGTTTTGATAGGACTTGTAATGATATTAATAAGATGATGTTTTTATTATTTCAGTGTCCTTATTTACATTCAGTACTCGTAGTAGAAGTCATTAGCTCACTCATAACTAATCAAAACACTTAGGAATAATTTATATCCAAATAGGGGGAGATTGTTGGGTCCGTCAGTACCCAAGAATACTTAAAACAGGATTTGGACACAAATTAACTAAGTGTTAACTTAAACCGAGAACAATTCAAGTCACTGAGTGAACAGTCACTCAGTGAGTCATCTTCAGGATGCTTAAGGCGAATTCAAGAAGAAGGATTCACTACTCAGGAAGGCGGCACTCCCTGAGTAGGACTTAAGCCAAAGAAGAAGATGATGGTTCAGTGAGTGTTGGACAAGAACTCACTGAACCCCAGTCTCCTCAACAACATCAAGTGATTGAAGACTAAAGAACTAAACACCTGAAAGAAAGGCGGGAAGATTTAGGAAAAGTTTAAGATAAGATCAAATCTTATCTTGTCAGGAAGAAACCTTCCCTAAGACGGCTAAAAGTTGTGGAGTGTCAGACCAACCACTCCTAAAGACTTTATAGTCCATTCCCATTGGTTCTTGGAAATGACAATTACTGTTGTAATTGTCAGACACGCTAGCTACAACAAGTTGTAGTATTTTAATCACTTTTACTCTTTTATACTTGTGTATAAATAGGTTCAAAAGGAGAGAAGTTGTGTGTGTTTTGTAAATTGAAAGCCTTAGACTTTTACAAAAAAACTTCTCTCCTACAAAGAGTAACGTATCTCTGAGATAGCTCAGTGGGTCAAAATTGTTACCACTTAAGCATAGCTTGAGTTTAGATAGGAGACACCATACCTTGTCTATTCGATCCCAAGTGTTTATTCCGCAAAACACTTGGGTAATAGATTCTTTGATTTATTTTTAATAAGAATTTAAACGTTGAAAAATACTTATGTGTTTTTACTTTTACGTTTCATTAATCTGTTAGAATTAATCATAACATTGTATTAGTCATAAACACGAATAGATTAACTTTCTAGTTAACTCTAAGCGTGTTAAGGGAACAACAGCTTTTACAACTTTGTACACTTTGTCTAGATTGTCAGGATCAATGAAACCAGAAGGCTGTGAGACATAAACCTCTTTTTCAATAGTACCATATAAAATGCAATCTTGACATCCATTTGATAAACTGTGAAGCCTAAAAATGAAGCATAAGCTAAGAAAAGCCTAATTGCCTCAAGTCTTGCTACTGGAGCAAAAACCTCATCATAGTATATCCCTTCTTGTTGTGTGTACCCTTGGGCTACTAATCTAGCCTTATTCCTAATCACTATTCCCCTTTCATCCCTTTTATTCTTGAAAACCCATCTAGTGCCAATTACCTTTGTTTCCTTAGGTAAATCAACTAGCACCCATACCTTTTAAATCCTGAACTGAAGAAGCTCCTCTTGCATAGCCTCTACCCGGCTTGAATCATCTAAGTCTTTCAGAATGTTCTTTGGTTCATCTTGTGAGAGAAAACATACAAACAAGCAAGAGTTTGAAAACTCATGTTGTTTTGAAGCATAAAGGGTATCAAGAAGCCCTTGTTGGTCTGAAGAAATCAATTGTTGTCTTGTCTTCACACCTGATTGTACATCTCCAATCACATTTTCTAGGGAGTGGACTTTGTGAATCCTTGTGTGTGGCGTAGAAGGAACTGGATAATCAGGTGGGAGATTGCTCAAATCCACCTCATGTTCTGTTAATTCTGCTTTAGCAGTTAATTCTGCATCTTTTGTTAAGTCTGCTTCAGCAGTTAATTCTGGTTCTTCAGTTAAGTCTGTTTCACCAGCATTATCAACAGCAGAACTATTTTCTTTATCCTTTGTTCCATCTTCCTTGTGTTCATCTTCAACATCTTCTTTAGCTTTACCAGAAGAAGATTCAGCATTTATTGAAGTCGAATCCACACTTGTACTTGACCATATTGGCATCATCACATAATCTTGATTTGACTCCTTTTCTAACCTTGCCTCATCTGATGTTTCATCAGCTTTTGAACCTGAAAATTCATTAGTTTCTACAACAATAGGCACATAATTCATTGAATGGGTTAGAGTCTCAAGATCAAAAAGCCATATCGGTCCTTGACCTTCTACATTAGATTTATGTTCTAAAAAAACCACATGTAGGTTTTCCTCTACTTTCTTAGTTCTTAAGTTGTATACTCTAAATGCTTTACTATTGAGAGAATATCCAACTAAGAATCCTTCATCTGTTTTACCATCAAATTTTCCTAAGGTCTAAGGTATTCAGTATTGTCACATGACATCCAAAAGGTCTAAGAAATCCTATTGCAAGAGTTCTACCTCTAAAAAGTTCATATGATGTCTTATTGTGAGGCTTGACAACTAAAACTCTATTCTGGACATAGCAAGTAGTGTTGACTGCTTCAGCGCAAAAAGTTATAGGTAGCTTAGAGTCAGCTAACATAGTTCTAGCATCTTCTATTAGTGTTCTATTTTTCCTTTGAACTAATCCATTCTGTTGTGGAGTTCTAGCAACACTAAATTCTCTCCTAATACCTTTTTCTTTGTAGAAATCATCCATAACTTTGTTCTTAAACTCTGTCCCATTATCACATCTAATGATTTTTACTTTCTTGTCTACTATGTTTTCTATCTCTGTAATGAAAGTCTTAAGGATGCTAGGTGTCTCATCCTTAGTAGCTAAAAAGAAAACCCATGTAAATCTACTATAGTCATCAGTAATAACTAGACAATATCTCTTATGCTGCATGCTTCTAACATTTGTAGGACCAAATAAGTCCATATGAAGCATAAACAATGATTGATTGGTAGAGTTAAAAATCTTGGGCTTACAAGTGGCCTTGTGTTGTTTGCCTTTAAGACAAGCAATGCATGTTTGATCATTTTCAAATCATTTTTGAGGTAAACCTCTTACCAAACCATTCTTAACAATCTGATATATGGTTTTGAAATTAATATGACTAAGCCTCCTATGCCATTTGAGTAACTCTTCTAATGTAGCTTTTGCAATCAAACAAGTAAGAGCCTCTTTAGGAACAATGTTCTTCATGTCTACACTATACATATTGCCCTTTCTAGGAATTTTAAGAAGCACTTGACTTTCATCAGGCATCTTAAAATCAGGAGAAAGTACAAGCCATTCAGTGTCACAGAAAAGAACTTTGTTCTTTTTGTCACACATTTGTGAGACACTAAAGAGATTATACTTAAGTTCTCTTTCAAAGTATACATCTTCAAAGTCTAAATTTCCAGTTTTAATGGTACCTTTACCGGAAATTTTGCCACCAATACCTCCTCCAAAGGTAACATAGCCTCCATCTATTGATTGAAAATCTGAGAGATAAGACTTGTTGCCTGTCATGTGCCTTGAACATCCACTATCTGAGTATCCTTGATCCTCTTGTTTATCAATTGAATGTTCCTGCATAGTAATAAGGAGTATTAGTTTCCTTTGGGGACCCAAGCCATTACTGACTTGGATCTGCCTCGTGCATCAATGTAATTTAATCTCTTAAGAATGGTTGATGCACCATTGGGTTTAGTTGGATTCCAAACCCAACATGCTGAGGCCTTAACAGCATTTGCCCTGTTTTTCCAAGTAGCAGAATTAACTACTTGCCTAGCAGTATTAACTGCTGGTTTTGCAGTTGTACCCTTAATTTTCCAAACTTGTTTTTGGACCACTGCTTTTGATTGAATGGGCTTTCTAGCAGTTTTTAATGCATATTTGAAAGTTGATTTTGCATTTTTAACTTCTGGTTTTGGGTTAACAGTCTGAAATGGTCTAGCAGAATTAACTTGTTTTAAGCCAGACTTAACTGAAACTGTTTGGGGTTTTGTTCTATTAAAATTAGAACTAGAGTGAAAGTGAGTTTGAGGAGTTTGCCTTTTGAAATTCACCCTATTGTTTTCATAACCATATACCCATTTGTTACAGAAAGCTGCAAGATGATCAAAACTACCACATGAGTAACAAGCTTTGTTATAAAAGGAAAAGTCATCACCTAATTGGTTAGACTTGAGGTTATTCCAACTCCTTTGGTTACCTCTGGGCTTGTGGATGGTTCTGTATTGTTCACAATACCTAACTGGTTGCCTAACATGTTTAATGTTTGATTTAGGCCTAACAGTATCCTTTTTGACCACTTTAGGAACCCTTGTTCCTGCTTTCTTAACAATTTCAGGTTTAGACATAACCTGTTCATCATCACTATCAGTTGTACATTCCTCAACAACTATAGCATCTGCTTTCCTATTAGAGGACGCCTTGTCCTCAGAAAGTGAAGTTTTAGGTAAACTCTCACTTACTTTCTCTACCTTAGGACTCTCAGTAGACTTGGAACCATATTCCATTATTGGTTCTTGAAATTCAGCAAATCCTGTGTGTGCTAGGTCAATACCTGGAGGTGAAGGAACACCTCTGTATGGTGGAGGAACAGATTTGTATCCTAAACCAGACTTAGCTTTATTAATTACTTGAGCTTCCCAAATTTTATTAATTCCCACTGAGGCATAAGCTAAAGCATCTACTGTTATCTTAAAATTTTCAGTTTTATTTTTGTGCTTTGCTAGAGATTCATTCAGCACAATAATACATTCATCTTTGAACTCTATGTTTCTTTTTAGAGTATTCATGTCATCAGAAAACTTAGATTCATTTCCTTGAAAATGCAAGATTTGTTTTTCAAGAACAGCTACACCTCTTTTATGATTAGCTAAATTAGCTAATGCATCATATAACTGTTCTAGTTGATCATCAAATCTCTTTTTAAGATCTTCATAGGCTTTAAGAGCAGAGCATGATTCAGTACATTTAATTATGGAATTTACCTCTGAATCAAAAAATGCCATTAGTGCAGTCTCAGTGGCCACCATTGTAGCTTCTTTTGGTGCTTCCTCCTCATCAGCCATGAAGCTCCAATCATAGTTAACACCATCTACGGCTAGCATAGCCCTTGTTTCTTCCACTGTGACTTCCTTCTTCTTCTCTTGCCAATACCATGTGCTTCTATTGTCCTGCTTCCTTGGGTTTCTACATTCTTTAGCAAAGTGTCCTAACCTGTGATAGTTGAAACACTCTACTTTCTTCTTATCAAACCCAGCAGTTTCATTACCATCAATGGTAATCTGCTTACCAGTTCTCTGCCAGAACTTCTTAGCCCTCATGCTAAGTAAAGCAACCTGCCATTTGATGTCCATCTCTTCTAAATCATTATCATCCAACTGATTAAGATCTTCATGAGTTAGAGGAGAACCACTAGTTTGACTAGACATGAATGCATTGAATGCTGGATCTCCAAGTCCAGCAGCATTCTTTTGTGAACTAGTAGTAGGACCACCATAGTTAGCAGTAGAAACACCTTCATCTTCATCTACCTCTTCTGACTTACTAATACTAGGAGATGACAAGAGTGCCACATTCCCAGAACTAGTACTATAGTTTCCAGACTTCTTTAGACTTTGTTCAACAATTTTGAAGTTGTTGTACAAATCATTGAGTTTCATGGTTTCAATGTCTTGTTTGTTCATCCAGACAACCACATGAGTATGGAACTCATCAGGTAGGCTTCTCAAAAACTTCATGTTGAGATCTTCCTTGGCTATCTCAACCCCCAACACAGCTAACTGACTGACAAGCTTATGTAATCTAGAGAACAGCTTATCAAGTGATTCATTGCTATTTGAACTAAAATTTTCAAATTGTTGTTTCAGCAATGTCTTCTATGTTTTCTTGGTAGTTTCATTAACACCAAACCATGCACAAATCTCTTCAAAAAGAGTTTTTGCATCAGGATACTTGCTAAAGGATAGCATCCGTTCACCAGGAATGGTCATAAGCAACAAATTTCTTGCTTTTTGATCATTTCTCTTATGTATCCTTTCATCATTTGAAACTGGTCCAGTATTTCTTTTCCTAATTGTTTTGCCTTCAAGGATAACATCTGAATAACCTAGTGTAAAAGAATCACCATACATAATGATATCCCAAAGAGCAAAATCTTGAACCATGAAGTATTGCTCAATTCTTAACCTCCACAACTCAAACTCATTCTGTTTGATCATGGGCAACTTTGCAGCAACATTTGTAGCAGTATCTTGTGCGTCCATTTTTGCTTCTTCTTCTAAATCAACTATATCATCCATCTTCTCCTATTTGATGATTACAAAACAAACATATTCTTGTACGAATTTCCCTAGACGAAGTAGAGAAATTGAGATAATTAAATCTCACCATGAATGAAATAATACTGTCTTCCCCTTAAACTATGCTATCCACCATATCTCTTCCCCTTTTTGTTATCAACAAATAGAGAATATAAACAGTAAAAACTTGGTGTAGCATATAAATGGTTAACCATCTGAACATTTAAGCTTCCCCTAAAACCCATATGTTAACCATTTGAATCTTCAATTCTGTAGGCTTTTATGACTGATGAAGAAAAACCAACCATTACTAACTTGATGGTGAAACAGAATAAACCAATCTTGTGTCTTATATCTTGTACTAAATCTGACTTCAAATGTATACCCAATCTTTTGGTATAGAGAGACCTCAGTCTCATGACAATAAACTCATCTTCTATGAGACACTGAGCACTACAATGTAACTCCTTTAAGTGTTTGTCATTTCATAGTCACTTGAATGAACGAACAATTTACCTTCTTTCAAAAGGTATGATAAAACACAACTTTGAAAAATTCCACTTCATCTTCAAATAAGCAACAAATAATTTTATTCGCCAAATAAATAAAAAAA
Organism: Artemisia tridentata subsp. tridentata; assembly: GCA_021014915.2. Classification (NCBI taxonomy): domain Eukaryota; kingdom Viridiplantae; phylum Streptophyta; class Magnoliopsida; order Asterales; family Asteraceae; genus Artemisia; species Artemisia tridentata. The sequence goes on along the minus strand of CP139507.1, from coordinate 357,009,227 downwards.
CAAGCCTTCTATCTTTTAAGAACCAACTCTCTTTTGTGTGTGATTCTTCCCCTTTGTGTGTGAACCTTGAAAGAAAACCAAAAATTCATACCTCAACTGTTTCAGCAACAGTTTTGAAAATTTTAGCAAAACTGAATTTTTCTTCTTTCATCAATTTACAAAAACCTTGTAACTTCCTAGATCGAGAGCCCCCCCGCTTTGATACCAATTGTGAAAAACTTATTTTAGACTATCAACACCGACTACAATAAGTTTTGTAACCGGTTTGGGCTCAAGGTTGTAAGACCTTGATCTAGGATTTTAACTATGATAAGTACGATGATAATATTGGCGGAATATTCAAAATGGAAGAATACAATACTATCACAACAAGGTTTTTCAATTTCTCCGTTTGTTATTAAAACTAGCCCCAATACTACTTGATCAATAGCAGTACGATTACACTCTAATCAGGGATCAAAGATCCTTGAGGCTAAACAAACCAAACAACATCAGACCCCTCGTCTGATGTTCCCACACACACTCTTTTATGTTCTTTACATTTTAACACACTTTGTGTTTTTTGTAATTTGTAAGTATGAAGCACCTTTGTGACTAACATCTAACCACCCTTTGATTTTCCCATTATTTCACTATGAAGCATACTTTTTATCTAAAGGTAAGATCTCCTTTTATAGCACCAAGGAGATCTTTTACAATATGATAAGTCTTGTCTATTACTTGCTTGTGTATGTCAGTCATTAAGATACAACATGTATCTTTGTTTACAAATTGTTGACTGATAACATATCTAGATATTATCTACCGTATATAATTGACTCATATACAAAATATCTTTTTCAAACATATCCATCCAGCAGTAGTATGAGTCACTCAGTTATCTTCTCAGCAGTAGCTTCTTTGTACTAGCAGTACCAACTGCTATCTTCTTTGCACAAGCAGTACTAACTGCTACCTTCTTTGAACCAGCAGTACTAACTTAAGTTAGTACTGCTCGTTATAACCTGAGCAGACTTCAACAATACACTAGCAGTAGAATAAAATACTCTAGCGGTAGAATCTTTTATGCCTAGCAGTAGAATCTACTTGGTGTATTTTGCTTATCATTTCAGTATTCTTTATGTTTCATTCTTCTTGTTCTGTGATCATCAAATCTATGAAAATATAAAAGCCAACAATATCCCATCTTCTAATTGTTTTATTTGGAGTCCTAAGAAAAAGTTTAGTTCTCCCATCATACTCATTTCAAACTCATCATTCATGATTTTTGAGAAATCGTCGCATAACTCTTGACAATTTGATCTGAATATGATGTCATCCACATATATTTGAACTATGATAATATGTGATCCCTTTTTCTTAGTGAAAAGAGTGTTGTCTACTAGTCCCATGGTATACTTATGTTCAACTAGGAAAGTCTTAAGTCAATCATACCATGCTTTTGGTACTTGCTTAAGTCCGTATAAAGCTTTTTTAAGTTTGTAGACATGATTTGGTTTTTCAAAGTCGGCAAAGCCGGGAGGTTGTGCGACATACACTTCCTCATTAATAAAACCATTAAGAAATGCACTTTTAACATTCATTTGGAAAAGTTTAAAGTCATGTGCACATGCATATGCAAGTAGTATTCTAAATGACTCGAGCCTACTGGAGCAAATGTTTCGTCGTAGTCTATACCTTCTTGTTGATTGTAGCCTTGAGCTACTAGCCTAGCTTTGTTTATAGACACTACACCATTTTCATCCATTTTGTTTCTAAAAACCCATTTTGTTCCGATTATGGTTTGACATTTAGGTTGGGGGACTAATGTCCAAACATCATTTCTAACAAATTGGTTTAATTCTTCTTGCATTGCTATAACCCAAGATTCATCTTTTATAGTCTCATTTATATTTTTGTGCTCAATTGTTGAAATGAAACAAAAGAAATTACTTTGACTTTGAACTTTTGATCTTAAGTTTCTTTCATTGATTTCTCCTATGACATTGTCTAATGGATGAATTTTGGATTCTTTGACATTGACTATTTCTCTATTTAAAGGTTCATCTTCCTTATCATTATCTAGATTTTCTTGATTTTCAACCATTTGACTTTCAACTAAGTCATCATCTACCAAGGTGATGTCTTAGAGGGAGGTGGACTTTCATCGAATGTTACGTTCAACGATTCCTCGACTCTTAAGGTTTCTTTGTTCAAAACGATATATGCTTTACTATTTTGTGAGTATTCAAGGAACACACCTTCATAAGACTTTGGGTCAAACTTGGTGAGATAATCCTTAGTGTTTAAAATGAAGCACTTGCTTCCAAAAACTCTAAAGTATCCTAATGTAGGCTTTTTTCCACTATATAGCTCATACGGAGTTTTATTTAAAAATGGTCTAATTAAAACTCTATTTAAGATATATGTGGATGTGTCAACGGCATTACACCAAAACTTTTGTGGAATGTTTTGTTCATTTAGCATTGCTCTAGTCATTTCTTGAAGTGTTCGGTTTTTACGTTCTACTACACCGTTTGATTGAGGAGTACGTGGAGCTGAAAAGTTATCTGTTATGCCATTAGCATCACAAAAAGTTCCAAATTAAGTTTTGTTATCAAATTCACGACTGTGGTCGATTCTAATTGACACAATGCTATTTTCTATTTGATTTTGAATTTTCTTACTTAGAATTTCAAATTTATCAAATGCTTCATTTTTAGTTTTCAAAAATTTAGTCCAAGTATATCTTGAATAATCATCCACTATGACCAAAGTGTAGAAGTTTCCTCCATAACTTTGTATAGCGGATGGACCAAACAAATCCATATGTAATAGTTCTAAACACCTAGATGTGGACACCATGTTTTTAGCCTTATGGCTATTATGAACTTGTTTCCCAATTTTGCAAGCATCACAAAAGTGTTGGTCGTATTTCAACTTGGTTAGGTTCCTAACTAGTTCCTTAGATGATAGAGATTGGATTAGTCTCATATTAGCGTGACCTAAGCATCTATGCCAAAGAGTTGAGTTGTCGTCTAGAGAGGTAAGATAAAGTTTGTCTTTAGATGTTTTATCTAATTTCATAACGTATACATTATTTTTCAAAACACCTTTTCCTACAGTTATACCGTCTTTAAGTATTTTACTTCTATTTTCACTGAAAAGGACGTCATACTTTTTACGGCGTAGTTGACTAATACTAAGTAAGTTAAAACCTAAGTTATCTACATGAGTAACATCATCAATAGAGAGAGAGTCATGAGAGATAGTACCTTTTCCGACGATTTTACTTTTGAGCTTGCTACCAAACGTAACGTTACCTTCGTCGTATGCTTGGTAGGTTGAGAAAAGGATTTGGTTCCCGTCATGTGCCTTGAACATCTGCTATCTTTAATCCACTCGTCTGGTTCCAACCAGACTTTCAAGCATACCTAAGTTTAAGAAAAACTCAAGCATTTGGTCCCCAATATCTCATGGGTCCATTTGGGTTAAACATCCCATTTACTTGATTCATGTAAGGAAATGGTGGATATGGGTTCCATGGCATGTAGTTGGGACTTTGATAGTTCCTAGGAATGTTTGGGTTCCAACTATTTTGATAATGAGGCTGTGTGTTTTAGTTACTTTTTGGAAAGGGGCGTTTGCGAATAGTCGTCCTAGCTCTTTGTTGAGGAGTTTTAGTTCTAAACTCATTTTTAACAGGTCCTATTCCTACAGTAACTACTGGTTTTTGTTTGTTTATAGTTGAACTAGAACTAGGTTTCCTTTTGACTTTAACAAACTCAATACGAGCCGAAGTGCAAGCTTTCTGTTCAGCAACAGTACCCGCGGATCCCTTCTCCACTACTGGCGGAACCAAGGATTTGGTTCCGTCAGATCCGTGGGTTTCTGAAACTGTTGGAACAGTTTCTTGTACTTTTACGGCTAGTTTCTTAAAACTACTTACGTCTCCTAATTTCATAAAACCTAGTCCAGTTTTTTCATGAGGTAGTTTTTGAATTTTCATTATCTCATCTGCTAAAATAATATTTTTATCAAACCTTTTAAACTTAGAGTTTTGTTTGATAAGTGTATTATGTGTGTTCTTAAGCTTCTCTAATTCTAGTCTAAGCTCTTGACATGAAACACATGTTTCGTCAACAGCTTTACCTTTCTCTAATCGTTTAACTTTTTTCTTTAATTCATAAACTTCGTTTTCTAGAAATTCCTTTTTGGTTTTCAAAAACTTATTTTTGTTTATATTTTTAGACTAAGTTCACAGAGATTATTATATTCCTTTTGTAAGGTGTCATCATTAATAGAAGAATATGACGAGTCAGAATGTACCTCTTTTGAGTCATGAGCCATGAGAGAAACTTCGTTGTTCTTTGGCTCTTCGTCATCATCTTCACTGTCACTCCAAGCCCCACTTACAAAAGCTCTTTGATTTTTGTTCTTGGACGGCTTAGGACACTCTCCTATTAGATGACTTGTATCTCCACACCTTACACAATTTCTTTCTCCTTTACCTTTCTTTTCATCACGGTCTTTCTAGAAGGATTTCTTTTCTTCTCGAGGTTGTCTTACGAACTTTCCTCGTCTCCTAAAGAACTTCTTAAAATCTCTTACGGCCATGGCATACTCTTCATCTTCACTACTTGAACTAGACTCTTCATCATCATTTGAATCTACCCTAGCTTTTAAAGCAATGGACTTGATCTTTTCCTTTTTTCCCTTAACTATCTCTGAATCTTTTTCCATCACCATCTCATGAACTTTGAGATTTCCTATAAGCTCATCAAGTGATATGCTTGAAAGATCTTTGGATTCTTCAATGGCCGTCACCTTTGCTCTCCACTTCGGATGAAGTGCTCTAAGAAATTTCCTGACAAAGTTCTTAATACAAAAAGATTCGTCAAGTGCTTTAAGAGAAGTAATGATAGTATTAAACTTAGCAAATGCACTATCAATGGTCTCATCTTCAGGGATAACAAATTGTTCATATTGTTGAACAAGAAGATCAATTTTGTTATCCTAAGATCAATTTTGCTATCCTTGACTTGTGAGTTCCCTTGATGAGTGATAATTAAGGATTTCCAAATATCTTGAGCTGTTTTACACGTAAAGACTCTTTCGTATTCTTTCCTAGGTAAAGAATTATAAAGCATCATTTTAGCTTCATTATTTTTGGCAATTAACTTCTTTTGCTCATCACTGTGACGAGTAAGAAAAATATCCTCATCCCGACCACTTTATATATCTTTTATTATGGGTTTATGGTCACCTTCTATAATAATGTACCATAGATCTATATCTTTTGACTTCACATAAGTTTCAAAGTGGTTTTCCAATATATAAAACTATTTGGTTCAAATAGTGGTGGTCTTTGCATAGATTGCCCTTCTTTTAAATTTTCAAAATCCATGGATCGTTCCAAATTTTAAAATACAATATATTTTAAAGATCTTGAGTAACGTAGCTCTGATACCAATTGTGGAAAACTAGAAGGAGGTTGAATTGTATTACCGTTTTAAAATTCTTTTGCTTTGAATACTTAACGTAATTTCAAGTTATGCACACAATAAACAATATATAACAAGTAAGTAGAGAAAGAAACAATCAAACCAGAACACGGATGTTTATAGTGGTTCGGTCTACAAGGACTCTCTTCCTTGCCCTACTCCACTTCTCGAGCCTCTAACTCGAGAGTTTTTCTTCACTAAGAAACAAGCTCCCTTCTAGGCGGAGAAAACCTTTACACACGTCGCTTACACTTTTTCCGGTACAAAGCTAGATACCGAGTTCTTTTACAAGGGCACATCCACTCCCGACACTCTATGTATTTTGAGGACTAAAATACTAACCAGACTCTACTGAGGTATATGAATGATTGGTACAACAATGATGTGTGAAAAACAACTAATTCACACACTGACTAATCTAACAAGTCTTGCAACGCTTAGTTGAAGCTTGTAATGCTTTGATCTCTTTACTACAAAAGAAAGATCACAAAGAATGTAATATGTAATATGAATGGGTTAGTAATAAATGAAAGAATGAATGAATGTTGTTTATGCTAAAAGTGATGAGTAAACATGAGTGAGTGGCTTGCCATTTATAGGCAAACAGCAAAACCAACCCACGGATGGGACGGATCCAAATTGAGGGATCCGTCCGTGTATCCCTTTGGTTCCGCCAGAGCCTGACAGCAAATCTTCAAGATCTTTCCCAAATCTATCAAAGATATTACAATATTCAATTCTTTGTGTGAAGATCTAACCATGATATTCTTAAGATCTTCAAGATATCCTAAAGATATCAATATGATGTATGCAATGATGTCATGTACATATTCCATTTTAAGAATTAAAATGTAAAATATGTAAATGTATATATGAATGTAATATGTATATCCTAGTGATCATGAATGTAGCATGTAGATGATGTTATGAGTTTTAAAAGCTTGTAACTATAAATGTAAAAGACCTAACTTATATTTATGCTTTCCTAAAGATAAAATTTATAATTGTCATTAACAAAATATAGCAAAGATCGTAAAATATAAATAACCTTTTTTAGACGATATTTGTATTAACAAATATCATAATCAAAACATCTTGAACAATAATCAATCCTACAGATACTACACTCATATAGTGTCATACAAATTTAACTGTTACGCTGGCTAAGTCATGAACCAACACATGAGCTGCACTCAAAGAGTGTCTCATAACACATGAGCCGCACTCAAGGAGTGTCTCATATCATACCAACAATCTGCTATAGGTGCACCATATAATAATAACCCGCACAGATGCAGCACATAATAATAATAATCTCGCACTATTGGAACATGTATAACAATAATCTTAGCCAGCTCGCGTAATAGTTTTAAAACCACAAACACAATCTCAGGTCTAATCAATAAACAGATTTCGCTTATATCTTACCCCAAAACATAAAGGTCCATGAGAAAGTAATCACATATGCAACAGATAAAACACATAACGCATTCTAATAACCAAATCAAATATTTCAGCCAAGCAAATAAATTTGAGTAAACACTTTGCATATCCAAATAAACAATCATTGAGTTTAGTTAAAAACAAGCATGTATTCTCCCCCAAAATAGTTATAAAAAACAGTAAAAGTAGGGGCCACGAACTCACCTTAGCCACAGCAATGCAACTATCACAACTGACACGACTGGCATCTAGGGCATATCACAACGGTATCCAGAGACAGGTACAACGGTACAGAATCGACACGACTTAATACGTATACGGTTATCTCAAAATACGTCTCATAATAATTAAGTCTACAAGATACAACGTGTAATTGTTTTCGTGGATTACTCATATCAATAGTTTCAAAAGTCCAGTATCATTGCACATGAGAAAATTTATTATCAATGTTTTGTGTGGTGGTAAGAAATAATAGACTCAAAATACAACTCACGCCAAAGAGGAAATAGACGTCTACATAGTCGAGAAAAATACTGACGAGAAATCAAACCAACAAAGGAATATCCAGAAAATATTGAAAAATAAATAGGACAATACAAATAGGTCAATTGGTAGTTTCAGTGTTTTCCCCAATCCCCAAACAAGTTTGTATAAAAATCAATTTTCCCAATACAATTTTAAAAGGAAGCAAACATTAACGTTTCAAGTGTGTTTATTAATTATTGGTTCAATAACATTATTTTCCTATTGTAAGCTCGCTACGAATCTTAATATATTAAATTCGTCCAAGTCTAATATATCATATTCGTCTCGTATCCAATAGTCCGAGAATGTCAATTTTCCAATATGTCCAAATATATCAATTATGTATAAGCCTAATATTTGTCAAATCATAATCCAAGTATATAATTTCGTCACGTATTATTCAATGTCCAAAGTCAAGTAACCAAGAATCATTTCCCCACAATATCCGAAACATACCAAATATCCCAAGTCAAAACAAAGTAATACCTGTAAGATTTATTAATACCGGTAACATGTAACTTTTAAACAAAAACAATACAGGCCTATAATTTTAAACCCAAACTGTGAAAACTTATTTTAAAGGTTACTAACGATAAGTTTTGTGATCGTTTATGGACTCTAGGTTGTTACACCTTTGATCTAGGATTTTGTCTATGACTAGCATGATGATAATATTGACGGAATATTCTATGAAAGAAACAATACTATCACAACAAGGTTTTTCCAACTTCACCGTTTGTTATTCCAACTAGCCCCAATGCTATGTGATCGAGTATAGCACGATTACAATCTAATCAGGGATCAAAGATCCTTGAGGATAAACAAACCTAACAACATCAGACCCCATGTCTAATGTTCATCAGACCCCATGTCTGATGTTCCCACACACACTCTTTATGGTGCTTTACATTTTAACACACTTGGTGTTGTTGTAATATGTAAGTATGAAGCACCTTGGTGATTAACATCTAACCACCTTTTTATCTAAGGGTAAGATCTTCCTTTTATAGCACAAGGAAGATCTTTTACAATATGATAAGTTTTGTCATCTACTTGCTTTATATGTGTTAGTCATTAAGATACAACTTGTATCTTTGTTTGCAACTTTGTTGACTGAACAAATATCTAGATATTATTTATAAGTGACTCATATAAATAATATCTTCTTCATCTTTATCCATCCAGCAGTAGTATGACTCATAGCAGCACCTGATACACTAGAAGACTTAACTGTGTAACCAGACTTAACGAGGACACTTAACTGGAAGAAGACTTAACCACCAGACTTAACTGGGAGAAGACTTAACAACCAGACTTAACTGGGAGAAGACTTAACCAGAAGACTTAACAACTCCTGCAACAGCTTCATTAGCGAATTTTGCTTATCATTTCAGTATTCTTCATGTTTCATTCTTCTTGTTCTGTGATCATCAAATCTATGAAAATATAATTCCCAACAATCTTCCCCTATTTGATGATTACAAAACAAACACGTTCTTGTACGAATTTCCCTAGACGAAGTAGAGAAATTGAGATAACTAAATCTCACCATGAATGAAACCATACTGTCTTCCCCTTAATCTATGCTATCCACCACATCTCTTCCCCTTTTTGTTATCAACAAATAGAAAAAGTATACAAATATGATCTTTACAACTACAATCTAATACTACACATCCAATCTATCCTTCTAATATCTCAAATTACCCTCCATTAAGCTTTCTGCACTAAAAATGAACTCAAGACAACAAAATTTTAAACCATCAGTAGCAATATTAATCAACAATAATAAGAATCAATAACTTTCCCTTGTGGTGATGCATAAGTATAATAAATGGTTAAATACTTGAACATTTAAGCTTCCCCTGAAACCCATATGTTAACCATTCGAATCTCCAATTCTGTAGGCTTTTATGATTGATGAAGAAAAACCAATCATTACTAACTTGATGATGAAACAGAATAAACCATCCTTGTGTCTTATGTCTTGTACTAAAAATTGACTTTGAACTTATACTAACACAATATAAGTAGACCGAAATCTCTTGATAAAATCCTCATCTTTAATGAGACACTGAGCACTACAAAGTAAGTCCTTTAAGTGATAGTTAACTAGGTCTTCGTTCATCCACCCCTTGACCTATGAAAACTAGATTTAACAAGTCTTTGTCAAACTTCTTGGAGCACAAACAAGTTATCTTCTTACAAAAGGTGTGATAAAACACCTTAGATATAATAAAACACAACTTTGAAAAATTCTACTTCATCTTCAAATAACAACAAATAATCTTTTTCACCAATAATAAATTGATAAACAAGCCTTTAATCTTTTAAGAACATAACCCAACTCTCTTCCCTCTGAGTGAGTGTTCTTCCCCTTTGTGTGTGTAAACCAAGAAAGAAAAGCCAAAATTTCGACCATACCTCAACTGTTTCTGTAGCAGTTTTCAACGATGCATATCTTGCAACCTAAGGCTTAGATTGAAGATCCCTCCGGTGAGAATCTACCTTGATATACCAAGAACCTCCAGTAAAAATTTTAGCCCGATCCAACGGTTAACGAAGGAGTTATCGCCTTTTGAAAATAGCCTGCAGTGAGTTACGAAAATACGAACCAGATCCGAATTTTTCTTCTTTATTTAGCTAAAACCTTTTCTTTTCCTAGATCCAGAGCCCCCCGCTCTGATACCAACTATGAAAACTTATTTTAAAGGTTACTAACAATAAGTTTTGTGATCGTTTATGGACTCTAGGTTGTTACACCTTTGTAGGACCGAAAATACAAGTGATTTATGTGATTCGGGTGGTCTTGGTTGGTGATAGAAGATGATTATCTTCATCTTCTTCTAGAGAGAGAAAGTATTCTAGTGAGAGGGTGGAGAGTGGCTGGAACTTTTTGTCTATTAGATTAATAAACAATGAAACAATACACAACTTTCACACACCCCTCATGGAGAGTCATGAGGGGTATTTATAGGCCTATTACATCACAACTTTGCCAAATATGCATAAGTAGCCCCTGCGTTGACTACTTATTAGAAATCTAGTCCAATTCACTAAGTGACGATATCTTTTATAAAAAAGCGAGTCTAACAATCTCCCTCCAAGATATCGTCACACGTGAATGGTTACAATGAGACCTATAAACAAAGTAAATTACAAAAATAATAAACTTTTGTTGACGTTGTTGAAGCGCAGAGTCTCTGTAGTCTAGATCCTGAGGCAGACTTGAAGTTCTCTATTCCAAAGATCGCAGCATCGATCTTTGTGCTGACGGCACACATCCTTGTAGCTCTGAACTTCAACTGTAATGTACTAGTTAGGTTATTACTCCCTCCTAACTAGTGAGCCCTTTTCTTCTTCTCTGCTCCCTCCTGAAACGACAACTCTCTTTAGTCTTCAAACACGCAGTGGAGACTGTAGATACTAAAGGAAGCACAATGGTTGTCGTTCGGGAGCATCAACATATCTCACAAAGTATTTGCATCCAAGTTGGTAATAAGCCTCGATGTACCCTCAACCGAATTGCTGAAGACGAAACACTACTTTTTCTTCGTGCACTTCTCCCTCCTGATGGTTGCGAGTCATCGGAAACATCATACTTTAGTGCGCGTGCCTTTGATTACCTTTAACTTGATGCAATGTTAAAGCCATAACAGCCCGTCGAAGCATAATTTCGTGAGAATATGTTGAAAAAATACTCTCAATACTTCTCTCAAACCAACCTGAAAATTCACCGGCTTCATGTAAATGACCACATATGGAGACAACCCGATATGACCAATTTGAAAATGAAGTAAACAGCCCCCCTCAAATGTGACTTAATCTTGTACGATAATGTGACTAAGAACCTATACTGAGCACTACAACGTAACTCCTTAAAGCATAGGTCGTTTCATATACCCATCCATCCTTCCTTAACTGTATATGAACCTCTCTTGAATTATCCACATCTTTGAGTGCCACTGAGTACTACAACGTATCTCCTTTAAGTGTTAGTTTACTAGGTCTTCGTCCATCCACCCCTTGACCTATGAAAACTAGATAACCCAAGACTTAATCACTACACTGAGTAATATACCCATGAGAGCCCAAACAAGTATCTCTAAAAGTCATGTATCTAACCAACCTCTAGACTTTGAGATAAATAAGTACACATGCACGAAAAATGTCACTTCAAAGTCAATTCAATAATACCGTTCTTCTCCCGTAGTCATTTTTCGTAACCATAATATTTTTAGCCGTGAACTTTGTATCCCCGTGAAATTTTTATTACCAAAATACCACTCACTCAACCAAATATTATCAAATTGTGCATACAAAAAATAAATTTCGTATAGCACATTTGATAGTTCAATTATTTTCAGCCTCAGTCCATAACTATTTGATACAAGCCCACTCCATACAAACTCTTAGGCCCAATTCCGGATCACAAGCCCAAAAGAAATGATGACCCGATTCAGTCCATATGTTATATCCGGTTAGGCATAAAAAGCCTCATCTCACCCACTTAACCTAACCCTAATTCATTCTTATCAAAAAATCCACCCCCTATCATCCCTTCTCTCACCAAACCTGCTTCAATCACAGATCTAGATAACTCATCCCATCCCATCAATCATAACCAGTTAATTATCATCCAAATGGATCATCAACATAAAACCGAACACAAACACAACCAGTACCATACTCTAACCTATGTCTTCTTATGATGCTCATTTGGATTCAATGAAGAAATGAAGTTAAAGGTTTGAAGATCCTTCAAAGGGTCTCAGGTAGGTTTGGTACATGTATTGACTTTCGTTTTTGATGTAGAACGAAACAAGAAAAGGAAATATCATTGTTGATATCTTTCTTTTCTATTTTGTTCGGATATTAATTGAAGCCTAGTCTTCGAGAATGGTCTGTGATGTGGTAAATTCAACGAAAAAAAATCTTTATGAGATTGCAAATAACGTTGAATGTTTCTGAAATCATGTAATTTTTTCGGTCAAGTAGTGATTCGAGTCTTTGAGTGTGGTTTGGAGATGGGATTGAAGGTGAGGTGATAGGATAGAGTTGTATTAGTAGTTGTTGTAGTTGGATTGATTGTTAATGATGTGGGTCTGAGTTAGTTACAGTCGATATTGATTTAAATTTTTTCGAATAACGAATTGACTGATAGTGTAATAGTTAGCTGAGGACAATGAGTCGGGTAAGTTGGTTGTGGTCGGGTCTTCTGCTTCATCTTCTATTCTTTTACTTTTCAGATTGCAATAAGGTTTGACTATTTTCGTTGACATTGACCTTATGTGAAATTGCGATAAGAGTTTATAGACGCATTTGCGATAAAACGCATTCGCAATAAAACGCATTCGCGATAAAAACGCATTAGCGATAAAATTATCGAATTTCTTTACAAGAAATCGAATTTCGATAGAAGAGGGTTTATCGGAATTGCTTTACAAGCAATTTCGATAAAAAGGGGTTTTGACTTTTTGACCAAGAAATCCGGCGAGATTCCGACCAAAAATTTCCGACTATCTTTTCCGACCGCCTTTTTTCTACCCAGATATGAACAGAAAGATGACCACTTTTCACGGTAAGGAACAAAACAGTCCATATATTGATGTAATAAACAACCTGATAAGCAGTACTGAATAAACAGACCAAATGAACAATATGTGTTACCAAAAAATGAGTATTGAGACTGAATTTTTTTTGACCTTATGGATACAGAAAAAAACTAGTAATAGATCTGTTTCTATCGAATGCAATGGAAAAAAAATTCCGATGACCGGAAAAAAAATTCCGGCAACCAAAAAGTGTAATAAAAACAGCCTAAAACAATGAACGAACCACACAAATCAGTAAAAAAAACACAACCTGGCTCATTATACCAATTGTAGGACCGTAAAAGTACATGATTTATGTGATTCGGGTGGTCTTGGTTAGTGATAGAAGATGATTATCTTCATCTTCTTTTAAAGAGAGAAAGTATTCTAGTGAGAGGGTGGAGAGTGGCAAGAACTTTTTGTCTATTAGATTAATAAACAATAAAACAATACACAACTTTCACACACCCCTCATGAAGAGTCATGAGGGGTATTTATAGGCCTATTACATCACAACTTTGCCAAATATGCATAAGTAGCCCCTGCGTTGACTACTTATTAGAAATCTAGTCCAATTCACTAACTGACGATATCTTTTATAAAAAAGCGAGTCTAACAACCTTTGATCTAGGATTTTGTCTATGACTAGCATGATGATAATATTGACGGAATATTCTATGAAATAAACAATACTATCACAACAAGGTTTTTCCAACTTTACCGTTTGTTATTCCAACTAGCCCCAATGCTATGTGATCGAGTATAGCACGATTACAATCTAATCAGGGATCACAGATCCTTGAGGCTAAACAAACATAACAACATCAGACCCCATGTCTAATATTCATCAGACCCCACGTCTGATGTTCCCACACACACTCTTTATGGTGCTTTACATTTTAACACACTTGGTGTTGTTGTAATATGTAAGTATGAAGCACCTTGGTGATTAACATCTAACCACCTTTTTATCTAAGGGTAAGATCTTCCTTTTATAGCACAAGGAAGATCTTTTACAATATGATAAGTCTTGTCATCTACTTGCTTTACATGTGTTAGTCATTAAGATACAACTTGTATCTTTGTTTGCAACTTTGTTGACTGAACAAATATCTAGATATTATTTATAAGTGACTCATATAAATAATATCTTCTTCATCTTTATCCATCCAGCAGTAGTATGACTCATAGCAGCACCTGATACACTAGAAGACTTAACTGTGTAACCAGACTTAACGAGGAGACTTAACTGGAAGAAGACTTAACCACCAGACTTAACTCGGAGAAGACTTAACCACCAGACTTAACTGGGAGAAGACTTAACCAGAAGACTTAACAACTCCTGCAACAGCTTCATTAGCGTATTTTGCTTATCATTTCAGTATTCTTCATGTTTCATTCTTCTTGTTCTGTGATCATCAAATCTATGAAAATGTAATTCCCAACACAAACGCACCTTTAACAGTTTTCTGTAAACACAGATTTTAAACAAAACCAAACATATGCATCCTAGGCTACTGAAACGACAAACAACGCAGTCCATAACCACAACACCCTTTGGTGACTTTCCTTTGAACTGTGACTAACCAAACACACCCATGTGTGTTGTTGTTGTCTAACCGAGACTCAAACCAACACCCTACATGGGTGGTGGTGGAGCTGAGCAACACGGCACCCAATAGGTGTTCCTTACCGCGAACGTAACACAACCAAAAAATAAACAACTCTAAGACTACAAAGTTCACATATTAAATCCACAAAACAACCAAACGACCAAAAATCCAAATGGAGGCCCGAGAGCAAAATAAGCCAAGAAATAAGCTGAAAAATAAGCCGGATAATAAACTAGAACAAACAGGCCAACTAAAGCTGTCTCGTTCGATATCGAGACCAAACAACAACAAACAACCCTTGTGGGTTTTGACCTAATCCGAGAGCAACAAGAAATTGGACGCACCCTACTTGGGTGTTGACCCGAGACCAAAACATCACCAAACCAAACAAAGGCAAAAACCAAATTAATAACCATTCCAAACCCACGATCTGTGAGCCAAAACAATCATACAAGCACTTTTGACTATTTTACCACACGAATCCTTATAAAAAAATACGTTTAAATCCAGTTTTTAACCACAAAACTAATAACAACGATTTATATCCATTTTTAAATCCACGAAAACAATAACACTAATCGGTTTTAAATCAAAGAATACACAAAACGGGTTTTGCGGTTTACCATTTCAAGAAATAGAGAAGAAAAGAGAGATGAGAAGGTGGTGGCAAGGCGACAACCGAGTGGCGTCTTCACAGACCAAACAAACACAAACCCAAAATTAATTTCTTAATCTCTTGGTGTAGTGAACCACGTACGGCAGAGGTGGAGGAGGGTGGCTAGCCGTGGTGGTGGCGGCACACGGCAGTGGTGACAGCAGGTGGGTGGCGGTCGGATATGGAGGTGGCGGCTGAGAACCCTAGGAGAGATAAGTGTGTATGTTGTTATGATTAGAAAACCCTAAATGGGTTCTTTTATACAAATCGCAGGGGCCATTCTTGCCAACATGAAAGTTCAAGGTAGGCGGGGTATAATTTACTCTAGGGACCATAACTGTAATTTCTGCTATCTTTTGGAATTTAGTAAATTGGGGCTCGTTTAGGCTAGCTAACGGTAGATTCAAGACACGAGAATTACGCCATCACACTCAGAATAATTTTTTCAATCAAAACGACTATTCATACGCCTATTTTCTCCCAAATAATAAAATAATCAAATCAAATCGTCGGTTGTGCCAGTACGCGTTGTGCACGGTTTCCATGTTTCGCGAGATAACTTCACGTTTTTAAACCAAATGAGTTCATAAAAGTTCGTATATGAAAAACTGGGATAATTCTTTATAAAAATACGTCTGGAAAATTACGGGGTATTACACCTGATTCCTTTCACCTTGGTCGGACGCATCAGCCGTCATAATCCCGTCAAGGACAGTTATCAATACATTGGATAAATCCAAGTAAATACCTATGTATCCAGGAATCGATTGTTGAAAAGAATCGATTTTTGAAAGAAATCTCCTTAGCATGATTTCTAGCACTTACAAGTTTGGATATCGAGAGTATTTGCAACATATCATGCTAACACTTTTCGAATCTTCACAAGGGCTATTCCTGATTTAGATGCCACAGGTGTGCTAACAATAATTTAGGTGAGCCCTGAAGTATACCGAAGTATCAATCCACGACTGTAGACCGTTTGATGCAAAGTGACCACCATGAACAACATGTGTATAATGGAATGTGTCCTACGAATTTTATGTATGAATCACTTTTGGCTCTAGACTAAATTTGTGTGTTTTTGTATTTTGGCTCTAGATTTTATGTGTCCTACGAGATTTTATCTCGAAATGAGAGGTCGATATATTACGTGTTTATCTTCGTGAGAAATGAAACAAGTATCTATTGAGAGAATATTTACAGCGAAGCTTTTCATATATTTTTCAATAAGATTCGAGAAGACTTTCTAACTTTTTTGGTGTTAGGCTTCGCATTCCAATTCACTGAACTAGATACTCAAACCCTTGTTTTGGATGGGCTTTTGTAAATAGATCAGCGAGTTGGTATTCTGTCCTCACGAAGTATAATTCCAAAGTACCTTCTTCTACGTGCTCTTTGATGAAATGATATATGAATCTAGTGTGTTTTGTACGCCAATCTTATCCTCAAAAATTTGGCGCCAAAAGCTATCTTTCTAACCACAAAAGCAGATATGGTTAACTCTTATCCTCACAAACACATTACTCTCTTATCCTTACAACCACCAACACATTACACACTCTTAACCTCACAACCACAAACCACACACACACACACACACACACACACACACACACACACTGTTATTATGCAAATGGAGCAATATGAAGCTTTTGCGTGTACTTGTGAAGGAGGAAATGTAGTTCTGCCAGAATCACATCTACCTCAAAGCCGTGGTAGAATATATTATGCATGTCCTCTTTCAAAGGTGAACAATTACATGTTTATTATTTGTGCAATATATAAATAATTTGGTTGTTAAAAACTAATTTTATTTACTCTTTAACACCCAACACGAGAATATGGATGTAGATTTCTTTTTATGAAAGGATGACCGACTCCGTCTATTGGGTTCTCATGGACCTTCAACGTATGTTTTAGTTATTTGGTGTAGTTTAAGAACCTTCAAATTTGACCACTTTCAAGTTAATTTGATCACGGCTAATTTCGCTAAATATTTTACACTTTAAAATGTTTTTTATTTAATATTTTTTTCAATAAAACAAAATACTTAAACATAAAAAAATTAATTAAGTTGTTAAATTAACTATCGACCACATATGTGGTCGCTAAGTATTTAAACATTTAAAATATTTTGAATTTAATCTTTCTTATTATTTTTTAAACAAAAAAAATGTAAAACTTTCCAACAACTCTTCCCAGTATTCCTTTCTTCGCTCCACCACCTTCAAAGTAGACGGGGACAAATATGTCATTGCTAGAACAATGAGAAGTCAGTAGCTTTGGTTGATCTAGACATCAGAAGGGTCCTTGATTCTATTGTTTTTACGGTCACTTTTTCTGTGTATTCTGTTTCCGCTTACGGGACAGGGCCAGTACAGGCTACATTTGTTAGGAATCTAGGATACATGATTGGCGAGCATTTTACTATATATATTTTGGATTTTTTACTCTGTGTGGTATGTTGTACTTCATTTTAAGGTGAAAAATTCCACTATGTTAGAAAGAGGTTGAGGATGAAGAGAAGTAAATAGACGAAATTTTCCCCAAAAATAATTTATGACCTATAATAGTCGGCCATAGCAATTATGGTGATCTAAAGAGCAGATCGATTCAGTATCTTAAATGAACAAAAAAAATACTCATAGTAGAATAACTTAAGCGAACAAAAACACAAAGTTTGGCACTTGTTTATGGATTAATTACCCTATATAGTATAGTTGGACAAGTAACTAATCTTAGTCTCTGAGCCTCGTAACAGAGACATGATTCAACCGTAAATTACAAGTCATTTTGGACTCCGGTCATATGCTAAAGAATTAGAAAAAACTAGTGAAACTATTCCGTTATCATGCTCTTCTAATATTTCTTGAATTTCACAAAAAAAGAAAAGCAAATATTGAGTATGCAAGAGTATTTTCTACAATACATATTTGTTTTGATTAAAAAAAAAAAAAAAAAAAAAAAAAAAAAAAAAAAAAAAAAAAAAAAAAAAACCTGAAACTATACCATGATCACCCTTCCCACTGCTGCATCTGGATTACGGGTAGAGCTGGCATAACAGGTCCGACACGACACGAACACGATAAGGCACGAACCTGTTAAGGCCAAACACGAACACAACATGATAACTAATCGTGTCAATTTTTCCAAACACGAACACGACACGAAATTTAACAGGTTACACGATAAGAAACCTGGTAAGAGACCTGTTAACAAAAATCATAAATTTAAACCAGCGAACCTGTTAAGGAACCTACTAAGAAATCTGCTAAGGAACATGTTAAAGACACGAAATCTGTTAAGACACGATAAGAAACCTGGTAAGAGTCTTGTTAACAGGTCTTATCGTGTCTTAACAGGTTCCTTAACAGGTTTCTTAGCAGGTTTCATTTACTACATATGTATATTCGTGTCTTATCGTGTCTTGGACCTGTTAAGGCCAAACACGAAACCTGTTAAGACCAGGTCATGTCGTGTCGTGTTAACAGGTCCGTGTCAGAAATTGACAGCTCTAATTACGGGAGGCCATAAAGGAATAAAATACTGGTTAATTAGCAGAGGTTATAGTGGATTTTTGTAGCGAATACCTTTCTTTGGAAAGCAAAGATTTGTTATAGAGTTTTGTTGTGACTACTATTGATGCACCGGATCATAAATTATGTTAAGCTGACGAAGAAAGTTTTATGTTAAATTATGAATGTTCCATAGTGTCATAAATGCTGAGTTGCAGCCTTCAAGTTGGAGTTATTTGTCACAAATTGAATAGACTATAGCCCTTGACTTTTGTGCACATCAACTGATCGAAGAAAAAAAGGTAAAAGCAAATAATGAAAACTTTTACTAAAGAAGAAGCATTTAAGAAATGGCTTGGAACATGTCAAGAATATGGTCTGCATTTCTTCTGGATGATAAGCACATCACAAATATTGAATTTATATCACTAAACACAGAACGAAGCTGACTAAATAAGTAGATGGCATATTTTCCATGATCATTACCCAGAAGAGAAACTCCAGGAATTGTGCTAAGTGTAATCTAACTTCAGTTGCCAGCGCTGCATTACAGATTTTTGAGAAAGGTGTTCCATATATTTCTTTTTTACATATGCTAAGTTGGTTAAACCGTTAAACGCTCGACTATTTGAGAAAGATGAATAAACTCTTGTGTGTTTTGTCGTTTCATGCATATATAAGAATATTAGTTTTGGTCCCTTATCTTGCACCATTTGTTGTTTACAGCTGAATGCTCCTGAATTCTTCTGATTTAGGTTTCGTAATAAATGATCTAGCTTTCTTGTGTTGCCATATTAAATATTACCACTAGTTTAATTTAGATTGGAGTTTTTCGCATTCTGTTATTTCCCACAAATATCTTAGCAAATGTAAAAGAAATGACGTTTTCCTTGAACTAGCTTTGCAAGGCATGAAACAGCAGAAATGAATCAATATTTTCCAAAAATTTTCTGGAAAAATAGCTTACCTAAAATTTGAAGATTAATAAATAAAGTCTTCTTGTTTGGGGGGTTGCTTAACAACCTTAAACCTGGGAACCCAATAGTATCTTATTGCTAGATCTCACTTTTGTAATGCAAAAACAACATCTGCATGTATAGTTTCCAGACAACCAAATTATTGTCCTAACAAAACTCATGACTTATTATTTTTATACTTTTTAAGTCGATATATTTGTTCATTCTCTAAACTTGCTTTGTGCATTTGTTTTTTGAACGGCAAAGAAATTTCCTTAAAAGTACTAGCAAGAAGCTTGAGAAAAGTTACACCACTCTTGAGCATTTTAATTTACAATATCACACTACAAGATTTTTGACATATACTCACTAAAACTTTTCCCCACTAAAATTTTTAAAAGTCACCAAAAAGTAAAAAATATACTCACTAAAACTAAAAAATAAAACTTTTCCTCACTAAAATTTTTAAAAGTCACCAAAAATAAAAAATAAACAAGTATAATCATTGTTATCCTAAACGGTTTTGCCTCCAATAGTCCCATCTCCCAAACCGAAACCCGGCACCACGGCCGTCATTATCCTCCACCACCGAAACCCTAAATCCGGCAACGTCGTCACCATTTCTGTCTCTATCCGGCCTTCTATCGCACCACCACCGTCTTCATCCACCACCACCGTCGTTATCCTCCACCACTGAAACCCTAACTCCGGCACCGTCATCACCACTTCTGTCTCTATCCGGTCGTCACCACTCTTTCTTTATCTTTTAACCCTAACACAGGTATAATACTAGAGGTGGCAATTTGTGCACAAAATGAAAAAAATGAGCTAATTTTGGCTACTTTGTAAAAGATTTTGGCACATTTAGCCCCCTCCTTTTTTTGAAATGGACACATTTAGCCCATTGAAAAGTTAAATGGGCACAACGGGCACATATTTTCTCTCAATTAGAGAACATTATAATCGTTTTTGAATAAAAACTTATATATATATATATATATATAATATATTTAATTTTTTAAATATAAATGGGGTATTACGTTTTGATATGACCAAGAATCACGTTGGGAGGTGGAGGAAACACCATAAACTCGAACTAAAGATTAAACTTTGAATTTTCGATTTATTGATTGCCGAGGTGTGTATGTTTTCTACAGAGAGAGTCTAGAAAACACACACACCTCGTGTGTTACAAATGAATCCTCAACCCTCCTAGTGTTGACATAGGAGGGTATTTATTACAAGCTACAAGTCTAACTTAGCAATATGACTAAACTAGTCCTTGTACTTTAAATGCTATTGCAATTCCCACATATGACAAAACTTTAAAGCTAACAATCTCTCCCCAAAGTGATGTCATACGGGAATTGCTTACAATATTCCCTACAAGTAAAATTCAATACAAAAACATGAGAAAGATCTTCAAACTTCATTACTTCGTTCAGCTTGCATAATCTTCTCAGCCGCCATTTCTTTACTTGCAGACGAACTAAGTGAGCAAATCTAATTAGGGTTTAATTCAGAGTGCCCTGAGTGCTCTCCCCTAATTAGTGCTCTCCCCCAAACTGACAACCTCTCTTATGATTGCCCTGTATCTGAAGTCTGTTCGGGGGAATACATTATCAACATCTTCATCTCACCAAATGCATCGCAGTTATTTTTCCCATGAGAGATCAGCCCGTACATTTCTCTCCCCTGCTGGTTGCGATTTATCGGAATCAGCATACTGATGTGTACGTGAAATACAAACTGGAAGCCCTTTATCAGGAATCATATCAGCCCGTGAGAAGATGTCGATATACCCAATCTAACCTCCTGTATTAAAAACAACGGCTTCATGTAGTGACTACTGATGGAGAAAACCCACTATTACGAACTTGAGACTGAAGTAGAATAACTCAAACTTGTGACTTAAACTTGCACGATAGTGTGACTAAGAACCTATACTGAGCACTACAATGTAACTCCTTAAAGCATTTAGGTCATTTCATATACCCATCCATCCTTCCTTAACTGTATATGAACATCTCTTGAATTATCCACATCTTTGCGTGACACTGAGTACAACAACGTATCTCCTTTAAGTGATAGTTAACTAGGTCTTCGTCCATCCTCCCCTTGACCTATGAAAACTAGATAACCCAAGACTTAATCACTATTCCCATGAGTGCCCAAACAAGGATCTCGAAGAATCATGCATCCAACCAACCCCGATATCTTCAAGATACTAAGTACACGTACCCGAGATATTCCACTTCAACTTCAAATAAGTAATAATGAATCATCATCCTTGTAGCCACAGCTGATAATTTGACCATTGTCATCTGATTGTGAATCTTGATCAGGATCTTTTCGGCTATACGTGGTGATGTTGAAGGTGCCGTCCGAAAATTTCAATTGTGATTTTGATGTGAAATATGCCATAAAATGACATTATAATGATGCTGGGAAAATTTGAGTTTTACAATTTTTACGCCAAAAATTCCCCGAAAAATTCGAATTTTGGCCTAAAAATTTGAATTTTGGGCCAAAATTTTCACTCTTGAACCAGAATTTGTTCGTTTAGTCCCCTGAGAAAATTAAATTTTACTCGGATTTTCCCGCCAAAAAACTCTTTTTTTTTTTTTTTTTTTTTTTTTTTTTTTTTTTTTTTGCCAAAGGTTGTCCGATATCAGGCAATGTTTGGGCAATGATATCTCGGACAGAACTGCGATAACCTGCTCAACTTCAAATGCGATAATCCTCAATTGCGATAAGTCTCTGTAGTTGCAACTGCGATATGGTCAAATGCGATAGAGCTAAACAGCGATGCCAAATGCGATAAGGCCAAATACGACACCTATCGCAATTCTCATACAAGAAATGCGATAATCACTACGAATTGCGATAACCTCGCTGCTTTTCTTCAATTGCGATAAAACGCAACTTTTGACCAAATCTCACCCACTTTTGGACTTTAGCTACTAACCCATGCAACTCCCATGCTTGTCTGCCATGATTTCTGCCAACTTGCACTACTTTTACACACTTCAATAATGCACTTCAATCACTTAAAATAATCAAAAACAATTCTTATACAAGAAATGTTTTGATTTCTACGATCAAACATGAAGAACAAACCAAAATCTAGTATCCACCAACTGATTTTGAGTGTAAAACTGAAGATAATGACAGAACCAAGTCGAATAATCTCAAAAACAAACACAACCTTTGATCTTCAACATGTGTACGATTTCAAGATAAACAAAAACTCACGTTTTTATGACAAAAACGCAACCTTTTTGTTACAGTGAAAGAAAATCCGAACACAAGCAAGATAATACACACCAAAAATCACATTTGTTACCTTAAAAATACCACGATTCGCCCCCGGTTAGCTCTTGATACCAATTGATATGACCAAGAATCACGTTGGGAGGTGGAGGAAACACCATAAACTCGAACTAAAGATTAAACTTTGAATTTTCGGTTTATTGATTGCCGACGTGTGTATGTTTTTTAGAGAGAGAGTCTAGAAAACACACACACCTCGTGTGTTACAAATGAATCCTCAACCCTCCTAGTGTTGACATAGGAGGGTATTTATTACAAGCTACAAGTCTAACTTAGCAATATGACTAAACTAGTCCTTGTACTTTAAATGCTATCGCAATTCCCACATATGACAAAACTTTAAAGCTAACACGTTTAAGGAATTTATTTCGTCATTTTCGGTCTTCTATAAAGCGATTTGTATAACATGTGCCCGTTTAAGCCCGTGCCCATTCTAGCTCGTGCCCGTGCCCGCCCGGCCCGCCCGTTTTGCCACCTCTAATACCATTTCTGTTGATAGCTATTTAGAAGTGTTTTGATGCTATTTAGAAAGTGTTTTGATGCTATTTAGAAAGTGTTAATAACTGATATCTTTGCTATTGATAGCTGTTGTTATGTTTGTTTGGGTAGTTAAAATGTATAGCAGAGACTTCATCTTAGGAACGAGTGTTGTATGGTTTGCGAAAAAGTATTAGCATGCCGCGTGTCGATTTGTATGAATTAGCTGATTGATGTTTAGAAGGTGTGCTGAGTCGTTTGATGTTTTGTAATGGTATTGCGGTATACATGTAGGAATGAATCTCAACTCGTAACTAGTTTGGCGAAGTTTGCTATTAGTCTCCATTTTGTTTACTGTAAGGATTTAATACTTTACTGCATCTGAGCTATTCTGTGTGCAGCAAGGACATGGTAGAAGTCGCCTAAAGTAATGTTAGACAAGTATTTGCCATTTTAGGTAGTTTGTGATAGAGAAGGAAAGTAGTAGTTTGGAACTGTTAGTATTTAGCTGCGAGTATTGATTCGGGTTGTCGCCTATTTCACCTAGTTTCTAATATTCCTTGATTTTGCTTTCAAGTTAAGCAAGAGGCGTGTTAGGTGTTAGGTTTTGTTACAATTTACGAACGTATGCTGCATGTTGTGCTATAAGAATAAACTGATTGATGTTTAAACAAGTGCGTTGAATTAGATGCGTGTCGCGATCTTAAAAAGGTTTAATAGTCTGTGTGGTTGTGTTAATATTGACAAGTAGTCGGCATTTTAGGCGTTGTGTAATTCTGGTTTAAGTGATTTTATTGTTATTGTTGGTTAATATGTTATAGTTTAACTAATTTAAAGGTTGTTTGGAGCTGATATGATTGTATAGTTAGCTCAACTTGTACCGTTGCTAGTAGGATATTGTTTCTAGTTGAAATGCATAAGCTAAAGCCTAGGTAATTTAACGAGCTTGTGTTGTCTCGTATGTGAAAATCCATTAGCGTAGGCATGAAGATTGAAGCACTCGAAATTTATGTTGGGTAAAATATTTTGATGAATGATGGAATTTTAATAGTTATTTTAATTTGTGTAGATATTGACTGATTATAGCTGAGTTGAAGTGAACTTAGGTTGATCTTGTAGATTAACGCAAATATAGTAGAGACTTAACTTTTTTGCCCTAAATAAGAATACCACTATTTGTGTTTAAAATTTGGTGTTTTTTTGTGGGCCTTTGTCTATTTTCTCATCATTAATTAGTTTTATATAGTGATTAAAATGGGCCCACAAATAACCAATTAGTTTTATTGTTTAAAATTTTGTTTACTATAAAGAATACCACTAGTTTTATTGTTTAAAATTAAGAATACCACAAATAGACAAAGGCCCACAAATAAACAATTAATAATACCACTAATTTATTGTTTAAAATTAAGAATACCACTAGACAAAAGCCCACAAATAAACAATAAGAATACCACTATTTGTGTTTAAAAATTAAATTATGTTTTGTTTACTATATAAAACTAATTAAGGTTGTTTTATATAGTAAACAAAACGTAATTTACTTTTTATTTAATTTGTATGTTATTATTTCATAATTTTTTATTTTAATTTAAATCTTAAAATAGTACAAAACTTTTTCTATTCCTAAACCCTAATATTAAACGAACAATTTTTATATTTTTTCTCTCTTACGTACATTAAATCCAAATCAAATCCAAATATTAAACCTATCTACAAACCAAAAGGGCCGTTAGTTTCTTACTATTGTGTTTCGATCCGTATATGAAATAGCCTCTATCTTTGTGTCGTCTACCTTACTGAACATGTACTACTATATTCTATTCATTGTTAATTTAAAGGTGAAATACTCATTGTTTAACTTAAATTTGAACTATAGCCAAGGTCTGAAAGTCATAATCTCTCTTTATACTAGGTAATGAGTGTGGTATAACTATTGGATGTGGAACTATTCCATGATCATGCTAGATGAGAGTTTCTTGAGCTAGTAACTCCCACAATATACATTATAATCCATTTCTCCTGATTTGATAGACAAGAAGAGTACAAGTATACCATGCTAATGATCCGCATGCAGGGAATAATTTCTGCAAAGATATAAATAAGTCATGTCAAAATTAAAATGTTATTGAAAATAGCTATCTGTATTGATTAACAATAAAGAAATGAAAGCTAAACTTGGTAAAACGAGTGAATTACAATACTATGTCAGAAAATGTGAAATTTATAACTGTCCTCGAAGAATGTGAGTTAGAAGTAGCTCATTCCACGTATCTGGTACACCGGGAATACACCAATGTGAACAATCTGCGTAACTTATCGGGTTGGATAGTTGTGTTTCACTCAAAAGAGAATAATGTGTCCTGTAAATAGAAGGATGTGCATCTCTTCTATATTGAGTTAGTTGTGATATATTCACCATTTGTACGTTAACGCCTTTTCCTTTCAATTTATTTAGTGATGATTCCAAAATTCTCATCATTTCTGGATCGCAGCCACTCTCCCAAAACCCATCGTTCATTATTGGCTCTGTTTCATTAAAGCAATTAGTACCAACTTTCCTACCCCATTCCTCGCCTCTGAATGTAAATTTGCAATAAGATTGTGTCATTTTCAAGTAACGATATTGAGGAGATTACATTTTTAACAAGAAAACTAATTTGAGATATAGTAACAATACCTCTTATGAACAGCAGTCATGGTCATGAAATATGATTTGGTCCTTGTATGGTTAACATGACTATGCAACCAAGTAGACCATAGTTCAAGAGCCACATTGTACCCGTAATGGTTGTCCACCAATTTGTACTGTTCGGTATCTTCAAATGACCCATTCCTAGAATAAGTAAAACTCACTAATTAGAAGTAGAAAGTTAACGCGACTCGCGAGCCTTTATGAAAATGTACTCACAATATGTTTATTGTTGGCATCCTCCACCAGTTATACGAGTTAAACACTAGTACATCTGCATTAACCCAGTGTTTAGCATGTTTCCCGATGGAATCAATTCGAATTATACGTTCATTTGTTTTATGTTTTGTTGGATGATCGGCATTAGATTCCAGCAACAGTGGAGCCCAATAGAAATCAATTGAAACGTTGTATTCCTGTATTATAACAATTTGCATTGATGTGGTTACAAACTCAATAAATAGATCAAGGAAAGAATAAGTGCATGTGTACGTATATTGGTGAATTTTTCTAGTTCATGATTCATAAGAGAGCTAGGTGTGGCACATAACCAATAACGCTTATTGGTGTGTCATCTCAGCGCCACTTCAGCACCTCCTTAATGACACACCAATAACTAAAACATCAACCTAGCAATAAAACCAATAATTGTTGTTGGTACATGTTGGGAATTAAAGCTTCCAAGAATTGCTGCTGCTCATAATTTTAAGACTGCTCTAAGAAATTACAACTGCTAAGGTGTTTAAAAGGAAAATACTCTAAGTGTTTTACTACTGCTGGTGAAAGACTTAAAACTGCCGGTGTAGATTACTACTGCTAGTAATGCTGCTGAATTTCAAAGAAATACATTAAGTATGTTAGTGCTGCTGGAACAAAGTTAGTGCTGCTATTACTAACTTACTACTGTTGAAGAGTTAAAGCTGCCAGAGTTATTATTACTACTGCTAGAGTATTTAGTTAATATTGCTTAAGAGATATACTTGTATAGTCGGTTAGATAATTATAGAAAAGATTCATTAAAGGTTTATCTTGTATATAAAGTTATTGTAAGCCGAATAGGACTCCTTAGCCTATAAAAGGAGGTCCTAGGGCATAGAGTTCGACACATATTATTCATAACATCAAGGTTGTAAACCCAAATACTGTTGAGTATTCGTATTATATCAATAATATTGAAGTGTTTTGTTTGATACAATTGTGTTTTGTGTTTACTCTTATATTGCTATAAAGTTATTCTTAAGATCAAATACAAGATTACGCATTGTGTTGATAAACTTCAAGACAGTTTCTATACTTAGTTGTTTTAGATTTATCTAAGATTACTAAACCTTACAAGCTAAGAAATTCGATCAAGTGTATTGCAGTGGTATCAGAGCTTGTGATCTAGAAGCTGTGATAAAGAAGAGCCTGTTTAAGCTCAAAGTTGTTCAGATCTTACAGAAGACATGGATTCAGAATCTACACATATAATTACTACATCAAAGGTTCCAATGCTCAAGTCTGGTGAGTATGAACTATGGAGAATGAGAATAGAGCAGTACATTCAGATGGTTGATTATTCTCTATGAGAGGTTCTAGAAAATAGTGATTCATTACCAAAAACTGAAGTATCTGCTGTTGGTGTTAAGACTGTTGTGCCTATTAAAACTGTTGAAGAGAAGGCACAAAGAAAATTGGAGGTTAAAGCCAGAAGCACTCTCATGATGGGCATTCCTAATGATGGGCACTATTATGGCTTCTGCTGTAATATGCTTAACTACAGGACCGAAGTTTAACTTTTCTAAAATGATTTTGGAAGGTTTGGTTAAGAACTTGGATACATCAAGCAACTATTTTCTATATCCAAGATTTTTGCAATGGTTTTTGGATCAACAACTTTCTACACAGAAGGTTCATAAAAGAACATTTGATGCACCCTTGCTCACAAAGAAACTGTTTGCAAACATGAGAAGGGTGGGTAAAGATTTTTCTGGGAAAGTGACACCATTATTTCCTAATATGGTGGCACTTATCCAATCTCAAAACCAGGGTGAAGGTTCAGTAATCCCAACTGAAACCTATCACACACCCACAATTTTACCATCCACATCAACATCTCAAAAGACCTATACCTGTAGGTTCACCAAAAAGGGCACTCAGCTACCTCAGGCTATTGCTAGTATGGCTGCAGATGAGGCTGTGCATAAGGAGAGGAGTCACATATTGGTAAGGGCTGCCACTACTGCTGTTAGCTTAGATTCAGAGCAGGCCAGTGGTAACATAAGTAAGACCCAAACCAAGGCAAACTTAATGAGTCAAGTTCCTCTGGAACTTGCTCAGGTAGTGGTCTCGACCAACCAGATTCTATGGGGGGTATGGATGCTCAAACTGGGTTTGAGGCTATACCTAACACACCAAATGATGCACCACTCGGGAGAGGTAACACACTCCGAAGTGATGAGGGTAGTCTTGAACTAAAGGAAATGATGGAATTATGTACTAAATTGAAAAAAGATGTTTTTTACCTCAAGCAGACTATTACTTCTCAGGATATTGAAATTAAAAGTTTGAAGAGAAGGGTTAGGTATCTTGAAGGGAGGCAGAGGTCAAGAACACACAAGTTTAAAAGACTACACAAAGTGGGTACTACTCAAAGGGTTGATTCTTCTAAAGATGCTAGTTTGGGGGAGGATGCCTCCAAACAGGGGAGGAGTGATAGCAAGGGTTCAGGGGAGGATACTCAAATGGATGAGCAGGTTGAGAGTGATGAGTTTGTTGTTGTTGTTGATGCTGATGATCTTAAAGCTGCTGATGGTAAGGTTTATACTGCTAGTGAGCAAGTTAATGCTGCTAGTGAAAAAGTTTCAGTTGTTGGGTCAAAAGTTTCTACTGCTGCTTCAGAAGTTAGTGCTGCTGCTCAAGAAATAGCTGCTAGTGTTCCTAAAACAACTGAACTTAATGATGAAACCATCTTAGCTAAGGTTCTTACTAATCTCAAGAAGATTCCTCCACAAATCAAAGAAAGTTCACGACCCAAAGCTAAAGGTGTGACTATTAAAGAACCATCTGCAACAACAACACAATCACAACCACCATCACAGGGAAAAGGCAAGGCAATTTTAGTTGAAGACCTGTGGTGAAACACTTATCATGGAAACAACAACAACAACAACAACTTGCTAAAGATGCAGAGTTTGCTAGAAAGCTACAGCAAGAAGAGGAAGAAGAAGAAAGTCTAAGACTTCAAAAAGTTCAAGAAGAAAAACAAGCTACACTTGCAGAGATCAACTCATGGGATGACATCCAAGCTAAATGTGAAGCTGATCACATGTTAGCTCAAAGGATGTGGCAAGAGGAGCTATCTTTAGAGTAGAAGTCTAAGTTGTTTATGAAGTTTTTAGCTGAATAAAAGAAGTTCTTTGCCAAGAAAAGAACTGAAGCAAAGAGGAATAAACCACCTACCATGGCACAACAAAAGCAGATCATGATAACCTATCTGAAATATATGGGTGGATGGAAACAAGCTCAATTTAAAGGGATGAGCTATAACAGCATTAACAAGGAGTTTGATATTGTTTTCAGAATGGTTAAAACTTTTATTGCCATGAATGAAGATGAGGTGGTAGGGGGTTCAAAGAGAGCTGAAGAAGAATTAAGAGTTGAAGGCAGCAAGAAGCAGAAAACACATGAGCAAACAGAGCAAACACAAGAGCAAACAGAGCAACTCCAAGAAAGTGATGCAAAAGAAACAGCTAATCTACAAAAATTGATAAAAATTGCAAGTGATCATGATGAATAATTTGTTGATGTTGTTCCTTTGAAGACTAAAGTCCCTATCATAGATTGGAAAACTGGTTATCGTGAAAAGACTGCTTGGTGGGAGATAATCAGAGTTGGTAGACAGTCTCAAAGGTTTGTCATTTTTGCACAAATGCTCAGAATCTTTGATAGGGAAGATTTGGAGACCTTATGGGCATTAGTCAAAGAAAAATATGAAGATTTTAGACCATAAGGCATTTTGGATAGAATTCTTCGGGGTGACTTGAAGGTTGTGTTTGAAACTTATCATGAAGATAGAGTTTGGCATGATCAATACTCCAATAAAGTTTTGCTTTGGAAGCTTTTTCTGTCATGTGGAGTTCATACTGTGATGATGAGAGGACTTCAAATCTACATGTTAGTGGAAAAAGAATATCCTTAGGCTAAGCGTACACTAGACACGATACTCAATGGTACTATCAAACTTCAAGTTGATTATTGGAGTGAAATGGTATATCAGCTTTGTTAGTGCAAATATTACGATATTTAAACTAAAACGGCTTCTTCGGTTTTAATAATGACAAACATTTAACTTGTAATACATAACGTAAAATGTGCAAGTTACTTGTAAACACAAATCATCAATGCATACTTACATCAACATCTCTCGACATCTAAAGTACGCTTCAACAGAGTCTTAGACTTTCATCCCGACGTAAATCACTCAAGGTATGAACATACAAATTTAAACTTGACGGATGATCAAAGAAATAAATTTTTTGTTCTAAACTTCACATTTTTAATGTGACAAAATATTTTTTTTAAAAATACATTTTGCAAATTATTTTTTAATTAAAAAGAAATGTTTTATTTTGAAAAATAAGTTTAAAAGTCCCAACAGCTATTTTTCCCCCTAAATCAGCTCCAAACTTCCCCAAATAAACTTTCACCACTAAAAACAAAATTTGGAGCGTCCCTATCTGGGACGGTACCACGGTACCACTAAATTTAGTGGTACCGTCGGGTATTTAGTGGTACCGTCCGTACGTAACGGTTAGTTTTTTCTTTGCCTATAAATAGTGGACCATTTTACACTTTCAACTTGATTTCTCCAATCAGTTTTCTTTGATCTAATCCCTTCTTACTTAGATCACTTTCTTTGATCATTTAAAGAGCCTTAGTTTGTTTAAGAGTGATCCTTTCATCCAACCAAGAGATCACCTTCATTCCTCTACTAGTGCAAGAGAAGAACACATAGTATCACAAAGATACAAAGTGTTATAGTATTAGTCTAGTGCACTTGTAACACTTGTTACATACTTGTTGTATTCTAGAATACATCAAGTTCATTTCTCTTTTGAGAGTTTGTGAGAGTAGATCATTGTGATCTTGTCAAGATCTTGAAGATCTCTTGTAGAGTGTGAGCTTGTGAGTTGATCAAGTGGATCAAGGGTAGATCGGGTAGATCGAGTCAAGTGAGAGTAGATCATTGTGATCTTGTTGAGATCTTGGAGATCTCTTATAGCTTGTGGGCTTGTGTGTTAATCAAGAGGATCAAGGGTAGATCGAGTCAAGAGAGAGTAGATCATTGTGATCTTGTTGATATCTTGGAGATCTCTTGTTACTTGTGGGCTTGTGTATTGATCAAGTGGATCAAGGGTAGATCGGGTAGATCGAGTCAAGAGTGTTGATTGTGTGAAGTAGTAAGGATCGTGTGGATCGTGGTAGATTGGTACTAGCTAAGATTAGTACTCGACATTTAGCTTAGTGTCGGAAATAAGGATAAACAACGTTGTACGGTATTCTCCGCCTGAAGGGAGCTTGTTGATTAGTGAAGTAACTCTCGAGTTGGGTACTCGGGGAGTGGAGTAGGGCGAAGAGGAACTTCGTAACCGAACCACTATAAATCATCGTGTCTGGTTTGCGCATTCTTAACTCATCTCTTTACTTTTATTTTAGTCTTTATCGCTTTATATTTATATTTGCATTGCGTTTATGTTTGTGTGGTTTGTTGCTTATATTATGTTGATTATGTTTGTGTCATAGTTTGATTGTGTTTATGTTGTAGTTTACTTTATACCATCTCTAGATGATGTATGATCATTGTTGACACTTTTCATATTACGTCACACTTGATCGGGTGTTTGATACAAAAGTTTTTAAGTTTTTAAAGGAAAACGTATTCACCCCCCCCCCTCTAACGGTTTCCACAATTGGTACTAGAGCCAGGTCGCTCAAATTTTTAAAACAAATGGTTTTCAAAATTGAGTACGATCCATGTATGAAATTACCCATGAAGGTATAAAATATGAAAAGTAATTACTTGCTTAATACTTACAAGTTTTGTTGTTAACTATACTTTGTCATACTAGCTTGAAGGTTTTCTTAAACCAATAAAAGAATAGAGTTTGTAAGTGTCCGGTCATGTCTTTAGAAAGAGTCATAAAGTTATGCGGTTTTGAAAGGAGTGTTTGGGACAAACCATTATTTTGTAGTAAAAGTATTATCGTAAATGTCTTTTTCAGTCCTAAACGTGAAAATGATGCTTAATATATATTTTATATGTTCGATAAATAGTTTATTAAATTTTACATCTTTCCGTCGAGTCTCCGCACTAAAATAATAAACTAAATCAGGAAACAGGTCACGGTACCACTAAATATAGGACGACACCGTTATATTTAACGGTACCGTGGGGTATTTGAAGGTACCGTGCATCTGTCTGTTTGTTTTCAGTATTGGGTCATTTTCAGAAATTCATATAAAATCAACCATAAGTCCGTAGGAGTCGTGTCACCCATCATTTTAAACGAAGTTGAGTCTATTTTCATTTGAAAAATACTTTTATGAATTAGTTCTAAATGAAAGTATATTAGAGTCCTTGATTTTCAACTAAAGGTCTTTTTGTCATGTCGTTTGCCTAAATTTTTGGTTAAACTGAAAAAAGGCGTTTCAACATTTGAACCTTGACGTATTTTCAAAGCGACTTGGTAAAAATCTTTGAAATGGGGAGGAAACCAATTCGTTTTCAAATAAAATGAAGCTTAGTATACATTTTTATACTTAATACACAAAATAACGATAAGTATTTTTGTGTGTTATGTTAAATGACTATTTGTTTTTCTTTGTGTCCTAGTATTGTTAGTTGATTTTTTTTTGGCGCTTATAGTTATCTTTAGTTGAGCTAATTATATCTATAATCACAAGCGTTTTACATGTCTTGTTGCTATGTGTTGATTATTAGTTTTTCGGTTTATGCGTCAATAGGACTTAGACTAGATTTCTTGCACTAAGTTGTGTAATTGATTTTGCATTAGGCATAGACCACTTTTCTTGCATATGTGTTTTTGACATCTTGCAAGTTTTAAGATGCTTTAGTAACCTTCTTAGGAATGGAAACTAAGTTGGTTGATCATGTGCGTCGAAAGATATTGTCTTACACAATTATTTTTCCAAAGGTTTAAGTGTAAAAAGTATATCACCTCAAAATACTTAACACTTGCATTAAGTCCATAACATGATCTCTAAAACATCACATCTTTTGTCTTGCTTGACCATGGGTTGTCTAAACAAGATAAAAGATCATATTAATACATTAATATTTAAGTAAAAGAAAATGTATTAAACTTACATTGATCTAACACACATACAAAATGTTTTAAACATTTAGTGTTTTACGTATGTTGTATAAAAATGGTTAAGAAAATTATTTTTATACTCATGATATGTCAAAAACTAAGAATATTATACTTAATAATATAAATAGTTTTTCGCAAATAAAAATCAATGACAATATCGAAGTAGTAAGTTAATATGTCATTAACCTCACACATACAACTAGTATTAGAATAAATGAAACACATTCCCTAAATTTTTATTTTCTTTTTAAAAGGAGTGATCGTGATGGTCAAGAAAGATTTCGAGTACATATCAATTCATTATTCAAATTATGATTGATATCATCATCGAATCTAATTGACAAGTTATCGAGTATGGACATGAAATTGGAGTCATTATTTGTCTAGCTTCAAGATAACATCAAAATATAACGAAATATATTATCTTGAATCTACATACTCAATCACACTCGGTTGTTATGAAAATAATGACTTCCTCTCAAGACGAAAATAATATGCATCGGATCATAACTCACTCTTGTGTTAAAGATGCCATATTGAGTCTTCTTGTCCAATGGTTGTGTTCCAAACATTAGACAATATGTTTAAAAGATGCATAAAATACACAACTAAGTAGGATTGACAACTTGGATATTTCATCCGAAATATACAAGTAATTTACATTGCAATGCAATTAGTAAATGTGTCATTTCCGAAAAACCAAACACGAGCAAACAAACAACATATGTAAACTTTGCTCATGAACGACTCAACACTCAAAATCATATGTTTAGTAAAAGTGTCACACATAATATGTTATTAACTATTATGTACGTCATCAATCTTCGAGAATATCACATGTATTTCTCTTATCAAAAGATTGACAAAAGATAACTTATATCTTATGCATCTTATTTTCTTTGTAACATGAATGATTATGTTACAAGAGAATACATTGCATCTTGTTAACAAATATAGGATATTGGAGTTGAATAATAACCCAATACAACATGTGTCATTGCATAAACAAGTAAAATTGGTCATACACTAAAATACCTGTTTTTCTAAGCATTCGTAAGAGTGATAAGTTTCCTCTTAGAAAAGCATATTTGTTGAAATATACAATATGTCTCATTTCAAATATAATACTCACAAGATCTATTGAGGTAAATAACCTTTACTAGATTCTTTTCTCAAAATATGTAAAGGAGCATTCTTGAAGCACTCTCGATGTAGTACATTCTACATTGTATAACATTAGAGCATCTCTTGGTTCTAGGAAACAAAATAATGTTAAAATACCATGCAACAACTCAACAAACAAAGGTGTTATCCAAGAGATCATAAAATGCACCATCTCCACCAAATAACCTTTAAATCTCAAACACGATATTAAAACATTTTGCTTGCCTTTGTTAGGAGTTGTGTAAGACATGTCATCTTCTTAACCGACTTTCAAAATATGGTTAGTTGAGTCATATTAGGCCATGTATTAGTGAAATAAGCTAATATCATCTTTGGTATACTTCAATAGGCAAATATAGGAATTTGAATTTTTCTAACATGAGAATGACTACTGGAGAACCTATCGCACTAGAAATTCAATTTGACCTAACGGTTGAATTGCTTCCAGGAGAGAAGTTGGGTTCATGGTAAAACCCATAAAAATGGTCGTGTTTAGCCTGAATTGAGCACCACTAGTGATAGTCTCATACTCATTCTCTAACTTGAAAAAATTTTCATTCCTACATTTGACTAAAGATAGTTTACATCGGTGAACTTTATCTCCCGTTAGGATTTCATTTTGAACAAGTAGTAATTAGGATCTTCCTTAGCGAACCTAGATTGCTTGCATCCCACATATGTGTTTCAAAATGATAACATGTTCTCGTAAGATATGATTGAATGTCTTCATGATCTTAAATGCTAAATAATTATCATGTTTTGCATGATGTTTGCATTTATTCCTTATGTGCATTTTACATGATTTTTTTTTTATTTTGCACCCACACTATGTCATTTTGGCACATAATGAATTAGGTATGCCTATCACTATGAACTCTTAGACGTCATATAGTCATACACTAGTGTCAAAACCTATAAGTTAAAGTAGTCGTGAAATTGTTCTAATTCCTTAGTCATCATTTCGCTTTCTTCCAAGTTATACACTCTTTTGTCATGGGAAGGTTAGATACAAACCTATTAGAACTCGGAGTAGGTTTGACAACTTAAATATTTCATCCAAAATATTCAAGTAAGTTTAACTTGCGATCTCAATTGCTAAATGTCATATCCGAAACATCATATTCAAGCCTTTTAACAACATATGTTAAAACGCTCATCTGAAAGCTAAAAACTAACCTCAACCTTCAGGTGACAAAGGACTCACGAGTTACTATATAAGTGATTAGTAGTTCCTTTCATCCTCATGTGAATATACACTTCTTAAGATCCCAAACCCTGCTGCGAATCAGCACCATAGGCCTTGCTTTACGCCTTTCAAAACCCCATGAAACACTCGCGTGCGAAGCACATCGAAATCCGTAAATCAACCAAACCTCTCAAACGAGAATCCTCTAACCATAAGTCATCCCTTACATCTCGTCTCGTGACTTTTTAAATATTTTACTGGAAATATTAAGTCATCCTTCACATCCCTCTTATGACTACTTGAATATTTCACTGGAAATATTGAAGTCATTTCTCATGTCCTGTCTCATGACTTTTTAAATATTTCACTGAAAATATTAAGTCATCTTTCACATTCCTCTTATGACTACTTGAATATTTCACTAGAAATATTGAAGTCATATTTTGTGTCTCGTCTCATGACTTTTTAAATATTTCACTGAAAATATTAAGTCATCATTCACATCGCTCTAATGACTACCTATGTATTTCCTCAGAAATATATAAGTCATCTCTTCTCGTCTAGTACCGTTCATCTCATAAAAAGAATTTATTAGGTATAAATTCTCTCCTCGTGTCGAAAAGTCTCACTAAATCAGCGTGATTTATTCGTAAAATCTTCTTAAATTCTAATGACAACTTAACTATTTCATCCGAAATATTTAAAGTATGTTTAATTTGAGAAATGCAATTAAATTTCATCTCTCGTTCTCGATCAACGTTCATCGAATCCCGTTGGATTCATTCATAAAAGAATTTATTTGGTATAAATTCATTTAATCCAAGGTCCAGAAAAATCACAACATATGTGAAATTTCTTTGTCAAAAATCTAATTCTGGGTCAAAACTGACCTCAGCAGGTCAAGGTACCCTTAAATAGGGGACGGTACCGCTAAATTTAACGGTACCGTCGGACCGTTGTCTGCTAAGACAGTTTATTTTGTCTTCAATTCTCACTGTTTCAAAAACACTATCAAAACCCACTCGTTGTAGTCTTGAACCAGAACCGTCTCCTATCAGAATAGAATCTATCTATCTTCTGATTCCTTAGCTTTTTCCCTCTTCACTTCCGCATGGTACTAAACACACCGTATGTTTGGTTGCTTCCGTATCCATTATCTTCTCAACTTATCTACACTTTTCAACCTTCGTTCTACACTACCAATGCTTCCGCATCCCACTCATCTTCCACACACTTCAAGCGAAGAACCGCTAGGATAAGTTGAGATAACCCTTCTTCATCAACATAGATAACCCCACTAGAACCTTATCACTAACCTCACAACCTTGCAGATTTTATCTTCTTAACCCTTAGCATATTTCCACGTAATCACATGCCTCATCATATGAATGTTCTATGAATATTCACAATGATTGAGAAGAGCTACGTGAAGTTTATTGTATGCTATCCACCACTTGTCATGACGTTACTAAGCTCATCGCTTCCGTCAACGTTTGTTTTCCTCTTTATTTTTTTTAACACATCTTGTCCGAATGGTCATCGATTAAGGGGGAGCGAAAACATACTCATATAGTCTTTCAACAAACACCTTCAAGAACACACAAATGTGGTTCTTATTCCCTAGAAAACTTCCCTTTAGCTGCCCAGAACTAGGTTGCACAGGAAAATTCGTGACTTCAAGGTCTCGGTACCGTTAAATTTAATGGTACCGTGCGGTATTTAGTGGTACCGTGTCCTTGTTTGACGAATTTTCACTGTTTCCTCTAGATTCCTGCATCCCTAACCTCAAACTTGCGAAATTTTGCAATCTCACATACACCCTATGA
Source organism: Artemisia tridentata subsp. tridentata (assembly GCA_021014915.2). Classification (NCBI taxonomy): domain Eukaryota; kingdom Viridiplantae; phylum Streptophyta; class Magnoliopsida; order Asterales; family Asteraceae; genus Artemisia; species Artemisia tridentata. Next base: position 356,971,389 of record CP139507.1, on the reverse strand, counting down.
TTCCCTCACTACACCATAGGACACTACCACCAACTTTAATTCGAATCCCACAACTCTATCCTATATAAGGCCTCACCATTGCAAGCTTATCTTGCATCTCATCTTCAAACCTCACATTAATATCATTCATCATCACACTCAACCCTTATAACTAAACTTCACTCTTGACAGTGATATTTAGTTTCAAAACCTTCAACCCTTATATCAATCCCACTCAAATCTTTTAGCTACACTTCACTCTTGACAGTGATAGTTAGTCTAAGAAGCTTCAACCCATCGATCATTACACTCAAACCTTACAACTATTCCTCACTTTGGATTGTGATAGTTAGTTCAATAACCATCAATCCTCACAATCACACGAAACCCTTCATGCACCAAATTATCTCTAACACACAACTAAGATCATCCAGACTAGAAATCTAGAACTTCGTTACCTCAACCCTGTTAGAGATATCCACCCACAACCCTGTTAGGATCACATGCACATTTTATTTTTCTCTTTTGAAATATATCACGCATCTCATTGTCAGTGCAAACGTTATATTAATCTAAACCGCCTTTTCCCACCTTTCCTCAAAGGTCAAATCCAACACTTCTCATCTTATGGAATCATTTCCATTCGCATCTAGGTGCTTATCGTTTACATTTTCATTTTTTTGGTATAACTTCTATCAAGTCTACCTTATGGCATGACTTGTCATAATAGTAATCATTTAGAGTATGTCTTATCAACAAACTATCCTTAACACCAATCATCTTAGGTAGATGATTATGTTGTTCAAAAGGTTTGTTAGAACTTGCCTTTCCAATGACAACTTGGAAGAAGTCATTTTGTGTGTCAGTCAACGAACGAATCTCGTTCTTGTTAGTGTGATTGATTGAACAATTACACCTTAGGTTGTCGGTCGGGTTGAGACACTCAAGTGTCTTTGAATTTCAATATGCATTCATCTTTTTGTGTCGCTCAACGTTCTTGGGCTTTCTTTTTAGTCTTTATCCTTTTGGCACACTTTTGGGTTATGACACTCACGTTTTAACATAGTTTAACCATTGCATGTCTTGCAATATATATTTTATCCCAATAATGTTGCTCCTATTCTTTTATATATTATGTTGCACGAAGCTAACCCTTGATGTAGGAAAAGCCTTTGTAAGAATTTGATCCATGGATCCGATTGATACTAAGGTGAATAAACAAGGGGATTCAATTACCATAGGGGAGCATTGAGCTAGGGGGAGCACGGGGGTATTTGAATACATAGCATGGAGTCGTCTTCACAAGTGGTGATAAAAGACTTCACTGGGATGATGCAAGCTCGCCTTTCATGGGAGAAAGGAAAGTAGTGCAATAAGTGGGAGTAGAGAGTGAATTCAAGGGAGAGCTCGAGAAAACTACCTTTTTGCTTCGACAAAAAGGGGAGAAGGGAGTGTAAATAGGTAACTTTTACATTTTACTGTGTGTTATGGTTTACATATTTGTCATCATCAAAAAGAGGGGGAGATTGTTAGTGCAAATATTACAATATTTAAACTAAAATGGTTTTTTCGGTTTTAATAATGACAAACATGTAACTTGTAATACATAACGTAAAATGTGCAAGTTACTTGTAAACACAAATCATCAATGCATACTTATATCAACATCTCTCGACGTCTCAAGTATGCTTCAACAGAGTCGTAGACTTTCATCCCGACGTAAATCACTCAAGGTATGGACAAACAAATTTAAACTTGACAGATGATCAAAGAAATAAATTTTTTGTTCTAAACTTCACATTTTTAATGTGACAAAACATTTTTTCAAAAATACATTTTACAAATTATTTTTGAATTAAAAAAAAATGTTTTATTTTGAAAAATAAGTTTAAAAGTCCCAACAGCTATTTTTCCCCCTAAATCAGCTCCAAACTTCCCCAAATAAACTTTCTCTACTAAAAACAAAATTTGGAGCGTCCCTGTCTGGGACGGTACCACGGTACCACTAAATTTAGTGGTACCGTCGGGTATTTAGTGGTACCGTCCGTACATAACGGCTAGTTTTTTCTTTGCCTATAAATAGTGGAACATTTTAAACTTCCAACTTGATTTTTTAAGTCAGTTTTCTCTAGTCTAATCCCTTCTTACTTCGATCACCTTCTTTGATCATTTAGAGAGTCTTAGATTGTTTAAGAGTGATCATTTCATCCAACCAAGAGATCATCTTCATTCCTCTACTAGTGCAAGAGAAGAACACATAGTATCACAACGATACAAAGTGTTATAGTATTAGTCTAGTGCACTTGTAACACTTGTTACATACTTGTTGTATTCTAGCATACATCAAGTTCATTTCTCTTTTGAGAGTTTTTGAGATTAGATCATTGTAATCGTGTCGAGATCTTGAAGATCTTTTGTAGAGTGTGAGCTTGTGAGTTGATCAAGTGGATCAAGGGTATATCGGGTAGATCGAGTCAAGTAAAAGTAGATCATTGTGATCTTGTTGAGATCTTGAAGATCTCTTGTAGCTTGTGGGCTTGTGTGTTGATCAAGAGGATCAAGGGTAGATCAGGTAGATCGAGTCAAGAGGGAGTAGATCATTGTGATCTTGTTGAGATCTTGGAGATCTCTTGTAGCTTGTGGGCTTGTATGTTGATCAAGTGGATCAAGGGTAGATCGGGTAGATCGATTCAAGAGTGTTGATTGTGTGAAGTAGTAAGGATTGTGTGGATTGTGGTAGATTGGTACTAGCTAAGATTAGTACTCGACATTTAGCTTAGTGTTGAAAATAAGGATAAGCGACGTTGTACGGTATTATTCGCCTGGAGGGAGCTTGTTGATTAGTGAAGTTACTCTCTTGTTGGGTACTCGGGGAGTGGAGTAAGACGAAGAGGGGCTTCGTGACCGAACCACTATAAATCACCGTATCTAGTTTGCGCATTCTTAACTCATCTCTTTACTTTTATTTTAGTCTTTATCGCTTTATATTTATATTTGCATTGCGTTTATGTTTGTGTGGTTTGTTGCTTATATTATGTTGATTATATTTGTGTCATGGTTTGATTTTGTTTGTGTTGTAGTTTACTTTATACCATCTCTAGATGATGTATGATCATTGTTGACACGTTTCATATTACGTCACACTTGATCGGGGTTTTGATACAAAAGTTTTTAAGTTTTTAAAGGAAAACGTAGTCAACCCCCCCCCCCTCTATGTTTTCCACAAGCTTCTCAAGAAAATGGAGAAACAACTTTACAGGGCTTATTATAAGAAAATGAGGGAATAGTGTTTGGAAGCATCCTCCTGGTGTAGGATTATACTTTGATGGAAACTTGATGATTTTAGATGAAAATATCTGTTAGCATTGATTTTATTATGAAGTGATGGTCATTGTGGTGTAAATGTAATGTCTGTCGAGTAGGTTATGTTAGTTAAGAAAGAGTGGGCTTTTGGTGTTAATATAGAATAGAAAAGATCACTTAATGATCTATCCATCCTAAGGCCACACCAAAGCCCACTCCAAGCCCTTTAGGGCATCTCATGTAATACTTAAACACACTCCCACCACATAAGTTATGTGTGCTTTAGAGAGTGTGTGTGTGTATTTCTTCTCTCTTGTATCTTTCTCTATCTAATTTAATATACACAAAGTTCCAGTTGACTTCCTCTCTGCTGCCACCACTTCTCTTCCTCTTCTCTCATCTTCTTCTCATTCCCCATCTAATATTCTCATCTATATTCTATTGTGTTGCCATTCGATATACAACAAGTTCATGGTATGATAACAGAGTGATTTTCACTCACAACATGTGGTATCAACGAGCCTAGCTTCGAGGTAGGAGTTCTTGTATTCGGTTCTTGTGTTTAAAATACATATTGTTGCGTTTTTGTTTTCTGTGAAACGTAGCTATTTGTTTTCTGTGGGTCGAACGCAAGATCAAAGACGCAAAAATCAAGGCAGAAAGTTGTGTTGTTTTATGTTCTAACGACTTGGTTCATGAAGCTTCACTAGTTCATCATTCAAACCTTGGCTTGGAAGAACATATTTGTGGTTTATTCTTGACTCATAGATCGACATTATTAAAAATCTTGTATAAGATTTGTGTTTTTGGATAAGGTAATGATAGATGTGATTGAAAGGAGTTAGTAGAAGAAAGTCCTACTAGTTGGTGGAAGTTGTCAGGAAATATCTTGCAAGATAAGGTTGCAAGTGGGCAAGTGACACAAAAGGATAAGAGTAGTTGAACTGCAGTCTCTCGCAATTCAAAAACCCACGCCCCTTCTCGCAATTGCACAAAGTTTCGGAATTGGGAAAAGCTTCGAAATTGCAGCAATTCTTCGAAATTGGTCTAGTCTCTCGAAATTGCAACAAGTTTCGAAATTGCCACAAGCCTCTCGCAAATCAGAAATATCGCATTCTTGTATAAGATTGCGATAGGTGCTCTTTCGAAATTGATTTCGTAATTCATTTCGGAATTGGTCTAGATTTCGCAATTGGTGTTGGTTTCGGAATTGGGTTAGTTTCGCAATTGGTTTCGAAATTGGCATATTCTTTCGAAATTGGATATATTCTTCGCAATTCAAGCCATATTTCGCAATTGGGGTAGACTTTCGGAATTGGACCAATCTTTCGCAATTAGTGCAGATTTTCGCAATTGACATCAGACTTCCACTTTTCGAAATTGACAAAAATTTTCTAAGACAATATTAAATACTCTATAGCAATTGTAAGGATTAAAAAAAAAAGAGTTTTTTGGCGGGAAAATCCGAGTAAAATTTAATTTTTACAGGAGACTAAACATTCAATTTTTACGCGAAATTCAAATTTTGGTACAACAGTGAAAATTTTGGCCCAAAATTCAAATTTTTTCGGCGAAATTTGACGTAAAAATTTTCAAAACTCAAATTTTTCAATAACCTTAGAATTTCATTTTATGGAGTATTTCAAATTCTGGTAAAGAAATTTTTTCAAATTCTAATTTTGGAGGGAAACCAGAAATCAATATTCGACAATCCATCACCAACTCAACTGAGTTTAAGCTTCAACAACCTCAACTCCTACTTCGTTGAAACGATCCTGTATCAACTTTATCATACCAGTCATCATTAATGGCAACTCACCAAGATGATATCACAAATGCTTTGGCAAATGGTTTTGCTTCGTTATACAGGGCATTAAACATCAAACCATATAACAACAACCATTGAAATTCACCGTACACTGACAATACGCAGTTATATATGGGTCAAGCCGGACAAATGGTTAAAGTTACTGGGAATCAGCAAGGAAATGCTATGGGTATACAGAATGGGAATCAAATGCAATATGCAGGGTTGTATACGGGAAACCAAGCAGATCAGTTTGTGAATCAGAATGGGGTCAATCCGAATGAGGATTATTGTTTTATGGCTTCATCTGAAATCCAAAGGAGTGATATAGGCAGAATTGGTAATGCTCATGCAATGACGAAAGTAGAAAAGCTCATGTACATGTTGATGCTAGCCAACAAGGAACATTCGGGAATACCTTTTACTGCTGAGGAATCCGACTTCCTTCTTTCAACCAGAATCAATGATAATTCTAAAGAAGTCACTGGAGTCTCCGACCCTATGCCTAATCAACAAGAACCAACATCATGCAGTGATTCTGAAACTCCTCCATCCTATGACACAGAACCACTCCATGAGGAACCACTTTCGTTTGCCCATGAAAAGCCACATTCTGTGCCTCTAGAACCTAATTTCGATACGTATGTGGGGGAGCAAGTTAATAGCAATATTAACTGTGAAACTTCATATATAGATCCTAATGAAGTTCAAGTTGCACAAAATGATGCTAATGATGAGGCAACCCGTGCCCTATTTGAATCGTTACTTCAAAATTGTCAAATAGAGATTGAAAAGGTCAAAAAGATCAATCGCGAGGTAAAGGCCACAAATGAAAAATTGACCACTGAGCTTAAGAGTTATAAGGATAATGCAAGAGCTTTTGATTTTCACAACAAACGTCAGTCTGAACTTGAGGTTAGCTTAAGAGATTCTGAGTTAAGAGAGAAACGTTTGCAAATAAAATTTGACACTCTAGATGTTAATTTAAATTTGCAAATCAAATCTCTTAACAAAGAAATTTCTGAACTAACCAACCAGCTTTCAGAACAAAAATCAACTTATTCCAATCTTGAAAAAGAAAAGAAGGAGTTGAATGAAAGGTTTTCAAAACGTGAAAAGGATCTTCAAAAATAGATCACTGACAAAAAGGAAACCATTGCAAAATTGGAAGATTTACTCGTAAAAACGGGTCATTCTGCACAAACGATTAATTTGTTAATAAATGATAAAAACCCGATTTTACATACTTTAAAGAAAATGGTAATTGGATGTGAAAACCCTTATAATCTCAAAAAGGCTCAGAAAGACCAGAATGTGTTATATGATGGTACGCTTATAAATGATAACCATGGCCCTCCAGCGGGTTATGATTCTGTTGAGACGATTGAGCTTGAAGAAGAGAGCAGAAACAAAATGCGACAAATGAACAAAAAAATAAAACCCATAGACTATAATGAACTTAACAAACTTTCTGGGGTTCATCTTGTTCAAAAAGAGTCACCAATGTTTTTCAAAAAAACCAGTGGCTGTCTCAAAACGAATATTTGTCTCAAAACATCTGTCTAACATTCAACAAATGGCATCTAAAAACACTTATGATTCAAGTGCAGCTAGACTATATTTGGTGGATCTTAAACAGAGAATTGAAACACTTCAAAGTATTGTGGCTTCCAAAACAAATAATAAAAAATTTGGATGGTTTCCAGGTGTTTAGGATGAAATTAAAAAGATTTTTGAAACGGAAATTAATCCACATATTGCGGCAATCTATGCGGTTGTTCAAAATGTGGAAAATAATCTTTTAAAAGAGTCTGCAGAATTCGTTAAGGATCACGAATCCTTAGTGAAGGAAGGAAATGAATACTTGGAAAGAATAAAGGTTTTGGAACATCAAAATGACTCTCTCTCCTTCGAAGCTCTATCGACCGACATTATGTCTATTATTTACCAAACATATTCTGTTGAGGATGATGAACGACTTCGAGCTGAGACTTCTGAACTTGTTTTAAAATATGAAAATGCGCTTGCTAAGGTTGAGAAAACAAAATGTCACATATTTTAAACAACTTGATCAGAAAAAGGAAGAATGCAAATATGACAAATTGTCGTATGAGCGTGCTTACAAAAACATGAAAGAACAAAATGATCTTTTGAAGTCTCAGCTTGAACGTCAAAATAGGAAGGGTGAGGAAACTAAGTTTGCAAAACCATCAAATTCGGAACAACCAAAAATGTCAATTTCTCAAACGGTTCCAAAAGTCGATGTGACAATTGATTTGACAAAACCAGTCACTCCAACACCCTTGCCTAAAACACTAAAAGTGATACCACCTGGCCTTTCTAGGAATTGCTCATCGAATGTGACCACACAAACAGTTAAGGAATCAGTTGGTTCAAACAACACGGTCCACAATCACTACCTAGAAAAAGCTAGGCAAAAGGCACAGGTTCGACAAGACGGAATTTTAGGAACAAAACCTAGAGTGATGAATTCTACAACATTACAAAGCACTGCTAGCAGTAGTAAACCTCTACCTAGGATCATTCAACTAAAGACTAGGGATTGGCTTGCATCTGAGAGTAGTTGCGAAAAAGAAAATGTTATTCACGTAGGATCATTCAACACTATGAACTCAAATTCCTCTTCGAACCAGAAACAAGCTTCAAATGACTATAGTGACAAAGTTAAGGTTGCCATTTTAAACAAGAATGTTGAATTTGTTTGTCCTACATGTCAAAAATGTGTCGTTTCAGCTAATCATGATGCATGTGTTGCACAATATATCAAGAAAGCAAATGCAAGTGCTAAGGCACAATCTTCTAAGACACCAAATAGCAACAAACCCGTTGCTAAGAAGCAAAAGGCTAAGAAACCAACTAGGTGGATCTCTACAGGACGTGGTTTTTCTCAAACTGAGACTTCCGCTGCATCTGAAAAGAAAACAACTCCTAGATCTTGCCCTAGGTGGATTCCCACGGGAAAATTTTTTAAAACAGTTGGTCTTAGATGGATTCCCACAGGAAAGATTCTTGATAGCTGCACCACAACAAGTAATAGTGAAAATCATCAGGATAAGGATGTAGAAACCACTACAACCGTTGATAGTGGACACCCTCAATGTGATGATTCATGTTCCTCTAACACTGTTATTTGTGCAAATTCTTCTTTTGTGGATTCTGTGATTGCAGGTACTTGTGAAAGTGGTGAAACTTCATACGCTGAATGTGGAAAAGAAGAGCTTTATGCCAACATTTCATTTGGAAATCCTGGTCTTGTTCCACTCTTAACTCCACTTTTACTTGTTCATACTTAATCATTCTTTGTACATATATACATTTTTTTTTTGAAAAAAAAAATACAAAAAATACAAAAATAGAAAATGTCAAAAATCCAAAAATATTCTTCTCGCGACATGTCTCTCGTATAATCGATATTCTGTACGTACCTAGAAATGTCATTCAACAATGATACGGGCATGTACAGATGCTTGAGCGAGAGTTCATTAAATGTTTTCAAAACATGTCGTCTCTTCATTTTCTTTCTCAATGGCTTCAAATCATATCGGATTAGGACCCGCGCTTAACCCAATGGCTCTTGGACACATCAGTTCAGGACCCGCACCTCAAATAAAGGAAAGTGTTGTGCAAAACCAATATCTTTTTCAAACACTTATCCTAAAAACAAATGAAGATATTTCTCCTACCATATCTTCACAGATTTTCAAAATCTTCTCTACCTTGAGCACATTTCCTTCAAGAAGTTTCAAAAAGATTTTTCAAAATCTTTCATAAAGTGCTCAAGATAACTCCCTCCAAAACCCGATAAAACATGCTTTATTTAAGGGGGAGTATAAAAATGAAAAACAAAAATGTTCCAATTTCATGCTTAAAACCGTCTTTCTCTCCAAAAGTTTCATTTTAATCAGTCGATATCAAAAATACCACTTCATGCTATTTTTGAGGGGGAGAAGATGTGATTAAAATGTGATCAAAAGCGAATCTCAAAAAGAGCTCTCCAAAAAGACTCAGCATGAACCCTCGAATTGACGAAAGCTAAATGTCAGTAATCGAAAAGTCTAGTCCGGGACGGGTAATAATTTCAAGATGGTTATCCATTGATGTAAACGTGTCTCGCAAAGGACTTGTCTGAGTAGAATGTACCAATTCGAGAGATGATCTTTTGATATGACCGGGACGGGTAATAATTTCAAGCTAGTCTAACTAGTGATGTAAACGTGTCTTGCAATGGTCATATTAAATGAAAAACGATCATTTCAAAAATGTGCGAACTCTACCCAACATGTGCAATTCTTTCTGAAATCTCATATGCACATGTGAAGGGGGAGTATTTCAAAAATGCAAAACTCTCGAAGTGTTATCTAAATTGTTTGAGTCATAAACACTTTGAGAGATTTTCACAAATGGTTTTATGGCAAGTGATCAACAAACCTAGGATAATCATGGTGTTATAAGGTGATTATGGTTAGGTTATGTCCTATGATCCGCCAGAGCCGGAGGGATCTTCTCAAGGACAATTCCAATAGATTAGAATTAGAAGTCCTTAGGTAAGATTGAAAAAAGGAGTAAATGAGAAAGGAGAAAGAAGGGGTTGAAGAATTAAAAAGAAAAGTTTAATGAAAAGGTGAAAAGAAATAGCCCTCCATGAAAACTTAGGTCAGAAACCGGGTCAATACATCTGCTATCGGTACTCACTAAGGTGATACTGATATTGAAGACAAGACGTCATGGACCCAGTGATGCATTGCACCACCCCTCCTTGCCACTCAGATATCTCTTAAAAGATATTTGTTTCATTTCTCACGGAGAACACTACATAATCTATCGACCTCTCACTCCGAGATGAGTTGATATTGAAAAGGTGGCACTCTGCTCCATGCCTCCGTCGACTAAAACCAAATTGCACATAATTGAGTCTAGATACATGAGATTCATCAAAGATCTCTTAGGAACACTTCCTATGCAATACACTTGTGTTCATCAAAAAGGATACAAGTTGTATGAGTCTTAATGAGATCTAAGGATCTTGCCTTGTGTCATGATGGTAACGTGCTTCAAACGGTCTACAGTCTTGAAGTGATACTTCGGTATACTTCAGAGGCTCTCAACGGCCTTGGTAAAGATTAGAGAAAGTTTTCACACTATGTTGTTAACGATCTCGAAATTTGAATTTATAAGCGCTGGACAACTTATTGCTAACTGTCTTATGCAGATACTGACGAAAGTTCATTTACCATCATCATATGTTTCAACATCTACAACGTCGACGCAAATGTACAGAAGATGTTGATCAAGGCAAGAACTACCAAAAGACGATTCTTTAAAGATCACAGTGCATGAAGGAACAATGAATCAAGTCTATTCTACATCGACACACAAAGTTCAAGTCATCGAAGACAAAAGACCTTATCACTGGGATCATCATTTGAATGACCATCCCTTAGGGGGAGATTGTTAGCATTGATTTTATTATGAAGTGATGGTCATTGTGGTGTAAATGTAATGTGTGTCGAGTAGGATATGTTAGTTAAGAAAGAGTGGGCTTTTCGTGTTAAAATAGAATAGAAAAGATCACTTAATGATCTATCCATCCTAAGCCCACACCAAAGCCCACTCCAAGCCCTTTAGAGCATCTCATGTAATACTTAAACACACTCCCACCACATAAGTTATGTGTGCTTTAGAGAGTGTGTGTGTGTATTTCTTCTCTCTTGTATCTTTCTCTATCTAATCTAATATACACAAAGTTCCAGTTGACTTCCTCTCTACTGCCACCACTTCTCTTCCTCTTCTCTCATCTTCTTCTCATTCCCCATCTAATATTCTCATCTATATTCTATTGTGTTGCCATTCGATATACAACAAGTTCATGGTATGATAACAGAGTGATTTTCACTCATAACAATATCAAGTTTAGGAGAGGATTGTTAGGAATTAAACTTCCAAGAGTTGTTGCTGCTCGTATTGTTAAGACTGCTCTTAGGAATTACAACTGCTGGTGAAAGACTTAAGACTGCTGCTGGAACAAAGTTAGTGCTGCTAGTACTAACTTACTACTGCTGAAGAGTTAAATCTGCCAGAGTTATTATTACTACTGCTAGAGTATTTAGTTAATATTGCTTAAGAGATATACTTGTATTGTCGGTTAGATAATTATAGAAAATATTCATTAAAGATTTATCTTGTATAGAAAGTTATTGTAAGCAGAATAGGACTCTTTAGCCTATAAAAGGAGGTCCTATGGCATAGAGTTCGACACGTATTATTCATAGCTTCAAGGTTGTAAACCCTAATACTGTTGAGTATTCGTATTATATCAATAATAATGAAGTGTTTTGTTTAATACAATTGTGTTCTGTGTTTACTCTTATATTGCTATAAAGTTCTTCTTAAGATTAAATACAAGATTCCGCATTGTGTTTGATAAATTTCAAGACAGTTTCTATACTTAGTTGTTTTAGATTTATCTAAGATAACTAAACTTTACAAGCTAAGGAATTCGATCAAGTGTATTGCTGGGATCAACAGTACATGTGGGTCCTGCAAAAACCCCATCAAAAATACCCACTCACTCACAAAACGCAAAAAGCCCGTTTGTGGATTAAGTGAGGGATGAATGGCGCAGAGACGGTGCACCAATAACACTTATTGGTGTGTTATTGATTGTTTTTGTTGACGAATAACGGGTATTAGACCCCAAACCGTGCACTCTATTGTTTAGAATGAGTCATATTATGAATTATGCCATGAAGATTGAGTTGTATATGCATGCATATATTGATATATAGATACAGTAAAAGGGTCTTCAATTCCAGCATGCATTAGAAAGAACAAAATAGAACTTATAACAATATTGGGTGGTAAAACATGATAAAACATTGTTTAAATGGCAATTTATGAATAGCAATTTAGCTTGACGTTACGTTGCAAGACTCTCTGTAAGGAAACCAAATACTAGTACTCCTTAAACGTACTCTTATGTGTAAAAATTAGAAGGATGGAAATCCATAGGTTCATACGTATGTTTATATCACTTCAAGGACTTTATGGCATTCTTTGAATGTTTTTAAACTTTCGTTCAGTTATTATTATTATTATTATTATTTTTTTTTTTTTTTTTTTGTTCATTTTAGGTATCAACAACTTGATACTTGAGTTTTATGTTGTTTCCTCAGTTAATAAGTCAAGAAATTTTCAGAAAAAAGAGTTTTAGTTTGTTGCATGTGTTCACACAGTACGTCTTCCCTTAGTAGGTCAATAATTTCATAAAAAAAAGTATTAATGTTCACACTTTATCGTATCAGAAAAGGTTAAATAATAAATTGCAAATTTCTAGTCCATCTAAATTTATAAATACTACAGTATATTGCTAATTTTACAAACGTGTAATAACAAGTATGAGTTTGACAAATTCAATGACTATTACACGAGAGAAAAGTTCATTTGCTTATGTATTACAAATATGAATGTTCGTTATTTGTAACTTCTATTTTTATTAGTACGTGTGTAGTCACAAGATAATATTTATTAGTGAATTGACTATCATTTTTGAAACATCCTAATCTACACTATATATAATGAATGTATGACATTTCCTCTACTAAATACATTAAGATATTGAAAATTAAGAAATACAATTATTCATGTAATGTGTACAATCAATTGATGCATCAACACATATATATCAATTGATTTGTGAATACGTAAAACTAATGTTATTTAAAAAACCATCTCAATGAAAAGTACAATTAAGAAAAACCCGTTGTGCAAACCAATCAAGCTAATTGACACAAAAAATATAAAAATAAAATAATACAAATTAAACTAAGCAAAGCTCGACCAAACTTTTGCGATTGCTTATAATCCGTAAACAAACAAAATAATCCGTAAAATTATTATCCGAAAGTGTATAAATCATACACATTATTCGTCGAAAAAATTGAATAAAAAGGTACCCGTCGTCGTATCACACGAGTACCCTGCTAGTATCCTATAGCACAAAGTGTACAAACTAATAACCTTCATGACTTTTAATTTAAGACAGCAGATATTTTATAGTACTCCCTCCGTCCCAAAATATAAGTTCAGTTTGACTTTTTGGATCGAACTTTGACCTTAAATATTTTTGGTTGTATTATATAATACTTGATACAAAATATATAAATGGATAGTGGTTTAAATGTATTTTCATTTGGTATAATTTTTATCAAGTGATATATAATACAAACAAAAATATTTAAAGTCAAAGTTTGATTCAAAAAGTCAAACTGGACTTATATTTTAGGACGGAGGTAGTAGTTATTATAAAAATCCCCAAAATAATAAGTTAATTATCTCTCCGCTCAAATTCACACAAATATAGTCACAATGTCCATGTGTTATATACATCATTGCGTGGTTATGTTAATAACTGCGAATTGATTTTACGAACACCTTATACTTTTGGGATCTGGATTACAAAAATTGCGCACGAGATTTCGTTAACTTTTAAACGGGGGTATTAAACTAAATGTTTAAAATAACCTTATTCATTGATTCTTTATTAAACTGAAAAATAGTTATCTAACAATAGAAACAAAAGATTGAATTGTTAAATAAGAGTTCTCAATTTTTTTGAGGACTTCCTAATAGTGTTTTCAGTTCTTTTGCAAACTTCGCAAATGGTTTCTCAATCGCAAGTGGGTTCTCAATCTTTCTGCTAATCTGTTGGATATTTTCAAATGACCAATTTTTTGTTACTTAATCAGTTTAAGCTATAGATGGCTAGCTAGCTAGTTCAATAATTAACCCATAAAATTAACTTATTGACGAACAAGAATGTAGGATTTATTACTCACGTACCTTGAAGTTAACTAATGAGAGATTAGGAACTTTCAGCAAACTCTTTTGTCCAATCGGGATGATTGTTTGAAGCATACAAACCATTGAAACAAATTGGTTCCTGTTAAGTGAATCTCCAACAAAGAGTATCTTTTTGTTTCTTAGTCTCTCAAGAATTCTTTGGGCATCAAACCTACACATACATGAAAGAAAGACGCTAAATTCACTCACAAATGTTATTTGGAAGACTAACTTTTGGCGACATTTAATAAGATACTGAGATTTCATTCCAAGAACTTATCCATAGTCTTGTGTAGGAAATTACTTTACTATTTTCCAAATAAATTTGAAAATTTGAGCTTAATTACTGAAAACTACATATATTTGTTTAGGATGACCTTTAACTAGGATTTTTTTTTTTTTTTTTTAAATGCCAATATTACCCATAGCATTGTGTACTTTTAATATATTAAATACGTATTTTTTGTATGTGGCCTAACTGCAACTACATTTGCAACTACATGATTCCATGTACAACATGACAGTTTTGCTTCCATGGATTAAAAGGGTGCGTGTATTAAAGAGTAAAGAATGATGAAAACTTTAACGTTGTGTCCCCGAGTTTTATTTTTTAAAGAAGAGAAAAGAAGTGGGAAGAAGATAAAATTTTCGTGTTCCTGAGTTTTTTTAAGAGAGAAGAGAAAAAAAGAGGAGAGTAATTTTGGTTAAACTTCCCTCCAAAACTTTCTTCCCAAATGTGGGATGATTTAGAGAGAAATTATATTAAAAAGCTTTAAATAAATAAAATTACTTAAATGACCTAATATAGAACATAACTTTTATATATAACTAAGGCTACAATTGTAAAATCATCTATTATCCCTTCTTTTCTCTCCTAACTAGAGAACATGATATAAAAAATTTAATTTTATTCATCTCCTCTTCTTTTCTGCTCATTTTTAACTCTTTTCTTTTTTTCTTTCATTTCAAAAACTTGGGAACAGAGTGTAAAAGATTGATGTGTTTTGACTCTTTTTCCTTCAGGGGAGTAAATAAGAAGTGTTTTACTGATTGAATTTTTTATTTTTACTAATTCTATATTTCAGTCGGTAAAAGTTACATATCTAGTACGAGTAGTGAATATTATATAATGTCGGTTTAGTCATTCATATCATACTTTAATAATGCCTTCAAAACTATATGAGTCATATATATATTCGATCATGAATGTATTATTTTCCTTTTGGATCTTTAACCAAAGATCAAAAAGTTGATAATATATGGGCATATATGATATGAAATTAGTGTTTTGCGTGTACTTAATCAACTAGCAGTGTATATATGAGAGACACAATTCACGGTATAGAACATAATGTTGCTATATATACACATGCAAATATGTGTCCGTAAGTACTAAAATAAAGATAGAGAAGGATGAACCTCGGTAGGTTGCAAGCATGGGGTTGCCATCTCCAATGTCGATACTTTGAATCCATTCTACCGTGCTGTGCACAAGCAAACTCGCCGGTAATAAAGGGGCAATCGAGTTCTTTGTACAAAGGATAAGAGTCATTATCATAAACCCACTTGCCAGAGAACAAATCACATCCATCTAGTGAATCGTTAACATCGGTTTGGACCACTGTAGGAGTAATCATATCATGTTTTTGGAATTCGGCATAGTAAATGGCAATGGTGGCTAGGGCACCGATTATGAAGAAGATTAGAAGGCTGCTTTCGAACATATGATTCACGTCCCATATTTTTAGCAAATGCTGCTTCTTCGCCATCTCAATCTCTCTCTCTCTTTCTCCCACACACACAAATTCACACAAGAAAAAGAGTGAAGATTTAAGAAAGAATTTTGTATTACCACCTATTGCATTTACTCTCAATCATATAAACGTTTGAGATACGGAGATGTGCAACTAACCTTTTTATAATCACATTATTCGCATTGATTTTATTTAATAGTTTTATACATTAGTTTTTATTCTCATGCATTACCCATAGATAGTGTTAATTTCCCACTCATGAAAACGTTCGAGACACGGAGATGTACAACTTTTATTATGATACTCGCGTTATTTAAATATCCTTAAATTACGAGTTTTTGGATCATGTGTACACATGATTTGTTGCTTGTCAACACGCGTACTTCTTATCATAATGTAAAAGTTATAAGTAGCCATTTTCGCTGTCTATGTATATGTATAAGTCTAAAGCGCCACTATAATACGATATGTGCCATTCATCTAGGCTTTTCACATTAAATTGAAAATTCGAGTTCTTGTTTAAAGTGTTGCAAGTAGGAGTGATAATCGATTTGTTCTCCCATAGTGTCTCAGACACTCTGTCGCATGGTCATGTTTTTCTTAAAAAAATTTCACACAAGGGGGACAAGGAAAAATATCATTATCTTCAATCTATTTCAACTTAGAGCTGCAAATTGTCATCTCTGCCAACAAGTCTTTCTTTACCTCCCACTGAATCCATCATTAGTACACGACGTTACCTTTTCACACAGTAACTGAAAACTAAGCCAAGACTCATTAAGAAAAAAAGTCCAATGTCTTACATCCTGAGGTCAATGGGATAGTCCGTCACGATTAGAGAACGCCAATAACTTCGATCCATGTGGTCGCTTCTCGATCACGGTCATGTCCAACATTTGCCTCGCAAATGCATGTGAAATTCAACATTTCGCCGAATGTTTCTTATTTCACAATAGCTGTTTTCATTATCTCGGTCTCCTCCATGATAATCAGCTAAGGACACCTTTAGAATGAAATGTCTTTCATTCATGGATTCAAAATACACTAAGTAGGATCTCATAGTAATATCTCGTACGATTTTCACGAGTCTACGACATTACTTCCGATCCTTGGTGATTGATTTACTCTTTCAGATGGTGGAGTTTTTGGCCTAGTTACGGGTTTATAAAATCCTACTCCGGGTTTTAAAGTTGATTTATAAAAACGTTTGACTTCATTTAAACTAGCAATAGGTCCTTAATATTGTTCACAGTTAGATGTTTTGGTGCAGGACCCAAAATAGATTTTGACAAAGAAGCAGGTTTGACTTCTGCTGACTTTGTGTCAGACGGTCCTGTAAATACTAGACGGTCCTTGATATATACATGACCATCTACCTCTTTTTGGGGACCGTCAGTAGTAGGCTGATTTCCCAGAGGTTTCACAAATTTAATTTTTTTCGTCCCACTTGTTGATGGTTCAAATAAGTTAAAGCCTAATTTCCGTTTTATCTCCGAAGGATTTTTGAATGTTTAACATTTCTTTAAGTAAATGAGTACTCTTTTCAAATTGAGTTAGCTTTGAGACTTCCTCTCTGATTGTCATTTTCAATTTTAAGGTTTAGATATGACTTACACTCGAGATCAATTTCTTTGCCTTTCTCGAGTGTAGACACTTTATCTTTTAATTTAAAATTTCTTTCTCTAATTTAGTTTTAATAGATTTCGGAGATTTGGTTTTGATTATTATTTTTAGACTCATTTTACAAAGGCGATCATACTCATTTTCTAATTTAAGAGAGTCTAGAGATGAAGTATCATTGCTATAATATTCGGTTTCGAAATGTACCTCATTTGAAGCTCGTGCCATTAGACATGTTTCGTCTTTGGTCGTGTCATTTTCCTCTTTGTCGCTATCGCTCCAAGCACCTCCAATGTATGCCCTTTGATTCTTTTCTCTTGGTGGTTGAGGACACTCTCCGATAAAATGTTTTGGATCACCGCATCTAAAACATCTTATTTCGCCTTTACAATGTTTGCCATCCCGACTCTTTTGAGACGCCTTTTTTTAATATCGAGGTTGTCTTACGAATTTACCTCTCCTTTTAAAAAAATTCTTAAAGTCTCCAACCGTCATGGCATATTCTTCGTCTTCACTTTTGGCATATTCTTCGTCTTCACTTTCGGAATTTGAACTTTCATCATCACTAGATTCCTTTTTAGCCTTTAGAGCAAGAGATCTCCTTTCTTCTTTGCCTTTGACTATTTCAGAATCTTTCTTGATAATTTGTTCGTGAACTTTCAAGTTACCGATGAGTTCATCAAGAGATAGTGAAGTCAAGTCTTTGGATTCTTCAATTGCCATGACCTTTGCTCTCCACTTTGGATGCAAAGCCCTAAGAAATTTTCTTACATAAGTCTTGATAGATTATCCTTCATCAAGAGCTTTTAGACTAGTGATAATAGTATTAAATCTAGCAAATGCACTGTCAATGGATTCGTCTTCAAGAATGACGAAGTGTTCATATTGTTGTACAAGAAGATTGATTTTGTTATCTTTGACTTGATTATTACCTTGATGGGTGAATAACATAGTTTTCCAAATTTCTCAAGCCGAGTTACATATAAAAGTTCTTTCATACTCTTTTCTGGGCAAAGCATTATTAATCACCATTTTAGCTTCATCGTTTTTAGAAAGTTTATTTTTAAGATCATCGCTTTGTTTTTCAACAGGTACAATTTCATCCTTTTTAGTTATATGATTAGTTTGATAGGTTGAAAATCATCCTTAGTAATGACGTGCCAAAGATATAGATATTTTGATTTCACATAATTTTCGAATCTATTTTTATAGTAAATAAATCCATCGCTTTCAAAAAGTGGTGATCTTTGCATAGATTGCCCTTCTTGATATCTTTCAGACTCCATAGATCGATTCAAGTTTTAAAATACAATATATTTTCAAGCTCTTGAGTAACCTGGCTCTGATACCAATTGTAGAAACTAGAAGGGGGGGGGGGTTGAATAGTTTCACCGTTTTAATTACATTTTTAAAAATTATTCCTTTTAAAACTCTTTTTGATTCGAAGTTATGTGATATCAATCAACAATATAAGAACACTATAAATATGAAAAAGTTTGAACACAATAAGTATAAACAATATAAATGAAAGGATACTAAAGAGAAAGAACAATCAAACCAATAAGCAGAGATTTATAGTGGTTCGTCTACGAAGCTTTATCTCCGCCCTACTCCACTCCCCCGAGTATCACACTCGAGAGTTCACAATCACTATGTCAACAAACTCCCTTCAGGCGGAGAAAATCGTACAATGTCGCTTACACCGATTTCCGACACTAATCTAAATGTCGAGTTTTAATCTTAGCTAGAACCAATCTACATTCACACTTGTATTTTCAGGACCAAAATACAAACCTAAATACATACAACACTTTCGGACTTACACACAGTCTGGGTCTACCAATATTACAAGAATGGAGATTAAGAGAGTTTAGATCGAGAAAAGAATCGTAACAAAGGTTACGTATATAATGTCCGTTCTACAACACTTCGTTTCTTGGCGAATACAAGTGTTCTTCTCTTTGCACTTTGAAGTAAGAAGGAATGTAATCACTTATAAACAAATAACAATAAGTTAATGTGATCAAAGAAGAGAATGAAAGAAAACATAAAGATTTGTGCTAAAGAGGTGTGAAAATCTGTTGGAAATGGTCCAGTATGTATAGGCTGCTGGAGGAGCGTGGACGGTCCCATAAACATGGACGGTCTCATATATATCTGGGATTGTCCCCCTATAAGGGACCGTCCTTAGTAGGACGCTCCTCTTTTTATCATGTTGTGGTGAAATGTTTTTCTAGTGAAGGTAGCATCTTTTTAGGAGTGAAAACCAGATTTTGAATGTATTCTTATTAAAACATTTCTTTATAAATACAAAAATAATTTGCATAATTTATTTTTGTAAAAAGGTTTTGTCACATTTATAAAAATGTGAGGTTAAAGGACAAAAATATTTCTTTTATCACTTAACTAGTTTGATATATTGTTTGTCCATACCTTAAGTGATATTGTGTCGAAATGGACTTTTTACGACTAATAACTTGTTTGCATATATTTTTACATAACGTGTTTTTACATTTTGTGATTATCAAAACCTATGGAGGTCGAAAGATATAAATAACGTTTTTGTTATTATTTGTAATACCTGAAATTCAGATAACCCATAGAATTACCAAATTACCCCTGATAATATAAAACCTTATATAATAATTTATAAAATTCCGAAATAATTCCAAAACATCTGAAATCGAATTATATCTGAAACAAAATAAATTCTGGGACAATGTCCATCATTTTAAATGTTCAAAAAAATTAACTTACACATTTATATATAAAATTCGGAAATTACAAATTAAATAACATAATGTTTTATTTTCTTTTAATTAGTTTATATGTTAAATAAAATAAGGAAATAGGGAACAAAATCAACCCAAAAATATATTTGATATTATGGGCCAAAATATACTGATTTGTCCCCCCCTAAAGTCGGTTCCCAAATAAAATATCAAATCCCTTTTATTTAGTTCTCCAAAAACAAAAACCGACTAATCAAAAAACCCTAAGCGATCCAAAATAATTCGCCCAAGGCCTCTCCACGAATTCTGGGTTTGATCAAGCATTTTTCTGGTGTTATTGGGAGAGCAAGGAAGCTAGGAAAATTATTAGTTGCTGCGTTTTCTGCTCGGTTTGTTCTTGTTCTAAATTTCTTGTCGATATACACTAAATCAAGGTAATAATTCGTGCAACTTAACCAAACGTGTTAAAATTAATATGGCATTTTTCCAGTGATATTTAGATGTTATATAACTCATATAAAATATCAAAATCGATCCATGCATGCTAATTCTATGCGTTTGATAATATAATGGCTATAGAACACGTAAATTGCAAATATATGAAATCCGAATTTCTGGGCATGATGGCTATTTTATTTAGACCTCTTATGATGTATTAGACCTGGTAAAAATAATGGATCGAATTATAATAGCCTAAATCAAGTCGTTGTAATTTTAGTATCTAAAACATACGTAAATATGCAATATATGTTAAACGAATTTTTTGGGCATGTTCACTATTTTTCGTGGGTTCCTTATAAGTTATATGATCTGGGAAAAATATGGTTTTGATTTTTAGAAGCTTAAATTTGACGTGGTTAATTATTGTAAAACCGGATTTTAGAAAAAACAAAGAAACAAATAAAATAAAAATCGTGGGATCTAGGGTTTGTTTCTTGGGCATGAATCTGAGCATTTAATGTGTTTTAAGGATAAATAAATGATGGTCCAATGATTGGTGAAAATTAGGGTTGGTAATTGTTTATAAAAAGGTGTACCGATTTGGAGTAAATTGCATAAGGACCTGTTTTGCCAAGTTTGAAACTTCTGGGATATTTTTGTAAGATCATATACATCTGTAATAATGTGTGAAAAATATAACTTTGGGGTCCTAAGTGTAAATTTTGCATAATAATGAATTAATGGGAAATTAGGGTTTTGTTTGGAAATTAATTAAAAGTGAGGGACCAAAAGTGTAAATCTGGAATTTCGAAGTTGTTTTGTGTTAATACTGATATAAAAAGGTTGTTGGGTGATTTTGAGGATTTTTGGGCTAATTATGTAATTGTTATGTAATTATGATTTAATATATATGTTTTGTAAACTTAAAGGGCTAAATATGTAAATTCTGAATTCTGAGGGGTCAAATATGTAAAGTACTAAATTCTGATTGTATATTCTGTAATTTTGAAATATAATATGTATGGTTGGTAATTATGGATATTGTAGGGTTTAAATTGTAAAATATGTAATTATAAGGTTGATTTTGTAAATTATGAAACTAAAGGGGTGTAATCTGTAAATTGTGAAACTTAAGGGAATGAAGGTAATTCTGAATAAAGTGAGCATTTAATTCTGTAATTTAAAGTATTTTTCACTAATGACCTTGTAAATTAATGAAATTGCATTTAAAACCCTAAACTTTGTATAATTGTCATTTAAAACCCTAAACTTCTGTAACCTGATAAAATGTACTGATATTCCATAATAATCTCTGAGTAGGGTTTAACCTAATCTGAAATGATAATATCTGATTAATCTGGAAACCTGCTAATTATGGGAACTTACTGAATCTGGAAAGTTACTAAAAAAATAGAAAGTACATAAAATAAAGAGATTAACTAAAGGAATAATCTGAATAAGGAACTTTAGTAATTCTGTCTTCCTCTTCCTTAGGTGTGAAGAAGGAGAAGTCTTGATCATCTGATTTCTGTGTTTGTCTGTTTGATTTCTGCTGTGCTAATAAGGTACAGATATTCTGCCCTATTTCAGTAAGGGTGTTTCTTTCCCTTTCTCTCAGTATTTTGTTTTCCTTATTAGGATTCCCCATACCATTGCTATGTTCCCTTCAGTTGTGAATCTTTGTTGTGATCTGTTGTCTTGAACCTTTTGTTTGAACCTCTGCTATGATTCTTGTATTCTGAACCTTTTTCCTGAACTCTGATTGATCTCTTGTTCTGAACCCTAAATTTGTAAGTCTTAATTGAATCTGATCTGTGAACCTTGTTCTGAACCTTAACCTGATATATCTGTTGTAAATTCTGATTTGATTTTGGTATAAACCTTAACCTGTTAAATCCTTATCTGAACTTAATTGATTTTGAACCTTTATGAAAAGCTATTTTAAAAAGAAGCTATACCACTTGAAATGGAAGTTACTAAAGGTTTTGGAAGACCATTTTATGAAAACTATTTTGAAAGATCATTCCAATGAAAACTATTTTTAAAGGATTGATTTAAATGAAGTTTTGACAGGAACTTCTGAAATGGATTATGGTTGTAAACTTGTAATTATTAACCTTTGATATACTCTTTTGGACTATTGGAAATAAACCTTTTAAATCTGAACTTAAGCTTTGATATTAAACTTAATCTGATAAACTCTGATTTAAACCTTACTATTTTAATCTGAATTGTTGACATGACCCTTCTGCCATGAACCCTTAGATATGACTCTGTTTATTATATGACATCTGACCTTGACCACAGTCTGATATCCGAGCCAATCACTAGGCATGAGGGTTTCATGTCCATGTCATTGATGCACTGATGGCATGACTCTAGGGCAGGAGAGTGATGACCTGTCCCGTCCCTGATTTATTTTATCTGGTGTGTTCTGAGGAGTTTCTGGCCACAGGGGGCGCATGGATGCATCCTAGTTCTGATTCTGTTATCTGTTATCTGATAGCTGTTTATATTTATGTTATCTGTTATATATGTATATCTGGTGGCTGATGGTGTGTGCGATACACGTCTTTCACATTATCTGGGAGCTGATCACTCCGATTTGATACATGAGGTCACCCCTCATATTATATGTTACTTGAGAGGCATCCCCTCTGGATTATTATATGATTATTCTGTTATGATATTATCTGTTATTTCTGGGCTCGTGATAGATTTCTGTATTTCCCTAAACCTGGTTTGTACATTATCCCTTTCTCATTTCTTTCCTTTCACCCTTATTCCTTTCCTATTCTTTCACTTTAATTCAGTATCTGTATAATCTGTATTTCTGATTTGTTTCTGTATTGTTCTCTGCCATTGTTTCTGTATTGCTATCCGTTATCGTTTCTGTCATCTATATATCTGTTCACTGGGCTTTTTAAGCTCAGCCGCACGTTTCTTTTCGTGTGCGGCAGGTTTTAGTAGGAAGCTGGGAATGAGTGGAGAGCATACCTTTGGACTTAGAAGGCTTGGTAGCTATTCTGGATTAGAGTTGGATGGAAGATGTTATGTTGTAGAATTAGTTTTGAAAGTTTTCATTGTAACCTTGTAGATTCAGTATTTCACTTGTAATCCTTTGAGATTTTTGTATTACTGTAGATGTATGCTCTGTTTTGATCTGGTATGAATCCATTATTGTGATATCTTTACCCTTGTCGGGTTGGGGTGTTACAATTTATGGTGTCAGAGATCACAGGCTGCGACTCGTAATACATTTACCCTTGACCTGTGAAGTCTGGACCACTAAGTTTCCACTGTAGGCGCTCGTAGGATAACCTTTGAGATTTTGCTTTAGGATTTCCCTATAGGAACTTAAATTCTGACCAGTGAGGAATGGGTAGACTATAAGACATTTGCTTAAGTATCTTGCTTCCGCACCACTCTGATTCGTGCCTTGTTTTGGTTAAGGACTATGGAAATTTAGAGCTTATGCCTTGCACCACCTAAGAATTGAAACCTAAATAAACCTGAAGCATTGGAATTGCGTAGTAATTATCTGACATTATTTGATCCTTGACTTCTGATTTCTGTTCCGACCTCTGAACCTTCTGTTAATCATCCTGATGCCTCTTCAGGCATTCTGAGAATCCCCATATCGATGATGTACTTGATACATTCTGTTATTTGTTTCTTACGTCTGATAATCACCTATGAATCTTTTGATTCCGTCTTAACCATCTCTGTTCCCATGAGAAACCTGGTGGTGTTTAACCACAAATACACGGATGTCTTCCCTCTCATTCTGAACGGTAAAATCTGCTTTGTTGATCCGTCTTTCTTTGACAGTAACCTTGATTTTATCCTTATAAGGATTGATTGATTTGATCATCTAATATTGACGACTATCCTCCTATGTCTCACCTTTGGCGTTTGAAACAATTTTGGAAACCCTGACATGATTACCGATTGTTAAACTTTTGCTGCCACTACCTGATTTTGACCTTCATTTCTGATCTGTGGATAAACCGTCTGATATCTCTCCGACCATCCCGAAGACCATTTAACCTTAAAGTGTTGGACACATTCTATAATTCATGACCCATGCTGGATATAAATGTATCCTCTGATCATATTCTGTCCTGAATGATGAATCTTATTTGTCCTGAATGATGAATCTTATTTGCCCTGAATGATGAATCTTATTTGCCAATCAGTTTTCTTTGGAAGGATTTGATGCAAATACCGTCTCTGTATGGAATTGTTAACTGAGCATATGATGCTGATATCCGATATCTCATAAGTCTCACTTCTGCAATTATATGATGTTCGTATTACCGATGATGTACACCCTACCTGTCACTTATGTCAAAAAGCTAAACCAAAAACTCCAACACCTAGAACTATTCGCGTACCTATCCCCACACTATACTGAACCATGTACTTGACTCTGACATATGAACTATCCGTCTGGTTAAGTGACCATATACGTTCTGCGGATCTGTTTACTATTGATATACTTAATTTTGGAGATCTTTTGATTATTGATTGGACTGGTTCTTCAGCTATCATAAATTACCGCATCTGAAATGTAACGATCTATTCCACCCTACTTTTGATATAATAACCTCTAACCGCTTAAATCTGTTAAGCTTAACCCTGCTATGGAAATATGTACCCTGACCTCATCTGATTATCAAATTCTCCTGTCACCCTATTAGTATCCACCCCTAGAAAGTTTTGTTGTACAAATTTTCTGGCATTTTCTGATGAAACTTCTGAGTTTTCCCCCCGTTTGAGAAGTAGAATTGATTCTGAACCGATCTCGGTTGACGACCCAAGATGCTATAGAAGTTGAGAGATTGAAGAAACTGATGAGATATGATTTTGTTTCACCCCAGTGTTCCCTTTAAATACTTAACCGTAATCTCACAGTAATCACTTTTCAATTCCGAGTATAAATGATTAAATTATTCTATCCTTGTGAACTCCGTATCAGACAACCTCTTTTAATGTTGGAAGGACTGAAGAAGCAACCACAAGAACACCTGAGATGGGAGATGACTAACTGAGAAAAGCTTCTGTAAAGTATTTCAGTTTTATATGAAGATATCCCTGAAAAGATTCATGAAAAACTATTTTCGTGCTCTTTGTGACCATTATGAGTCTTAAATAATGCCAATAGTATTGGCTAATAAGAATCATGTTTTCACGAGTATCTGGACAGTTGTCATAGTATGACAGCATGTTTGTGCCCTGAGTCGAACGCGGAAACATGTAGACCATCTTCGTATTTAATGGAATGACCTTTGTTCTGGAAGAGTAGATTTAATTAGCATTCAGAGATTGTAGCAGACACCACTACCGGGCATCTGATGATGACGGCAATCTGAGTTGGCGAATTCCAAACTGTGCTAGTAGACCTGTCCAAGACTCGCAGTCTTGCTTCTCTATTCATTTTAGTTGTACTAAGATGAATTGAGAGTAGAAGCAGACTTGAGAATAGAAACTGAGATCATGACCTTGAATAGGAGAAAATTCTGAAGTGAATAATTTCTGTGACGGATGAAGCTATGGATGATGTGCTTTACTTCTGTTTGACCTATCTAAAATTCTGTTACCTAAAGATAAAATCCTTTGAATGATTTAAGTTCTTTATCAGTAATTCCGCCCTGTGTTCATTCTGCGTATGTCGGATGATGGTTTTGTTATCTGAAATTTGACGAATGATGGATGATCTGATGTACCAAATTCTGATAGAAATTCTGGGACTTCCGTTAACTTTTCGAGTGATTCGTTTTCCTCTTAGTTAGGGTATTGGATTCTGATGACCTCTGAGATCGTAGGAAGACTAGGTGGAGTAGGATAAGTTTGTTCTGTTCACAACTTGAGATAAAGTATGACCATCATGAGGGCATATTTATATGATGCCAGTATTATGACGTCTGGCCAACGTGATAATACTTACATCATATAACGTGCACTTGTGGTGGGCATATGATATTTCGAGAAGTGCCTTAGAGCCTTAGAAATTCTGATAACTGTTTGAGATCGTCTGCGTTAGTGAGACTTTAAGTTCATTCTACCTATACGCGTAATCTGCTTCCACCATTGTGCGAATTGATACATCTGGATTCTCGTCACGCATTCTGCTGACCTCCGAATTTCGGATAATAATCTTCAGTGTTGTTATAAAACTTCTTCCAGTTGATGTTATCGATAATCTATTTCTGTACGCTCTAATTTGATTTGTCTAATCAATTTATGTGAACCATATATCCGTCAAAACCCCATGTATTCCTTTGTCTCTTCCGAGAGAATATGATTTTCATCTACTACGTTTGTATGTTATCCTTCTGATCTGGATTCAGTATGTTATGTCTGTTCTGAGGACCTGAAACCATTTTGGAATCTGCAAGTTCGAGTTATGAGAAACAAATCTTTCATATGTCTGTTCACCGTCAGTTGTGTTCCTGTTTCGTTTCACCTCAATTCTCGTTTTAATCTGGTATGTCTTGTTTTGTTTCTGCTCTCTCTTTTCCTTCTGCTTTCTGCAAATTTCGAGGACGAAATTTTTTTTGTTAGTGGGGAAGAAGTTGTAATACCTGAAATTCAGATAACCCGTAGAATTACCAAATTACCCCTGATAATATAAAACCTTATATAATAATTTATAAAATTCCGAAATAATTCCAAAACATCTGAAATCGAATTATATCTGAAACAAAATAAATTCTGGGACAATGTCCATCATTTTAAATGTTCAAAAAAATTAACTTACACATTTATATATAAAATTCGGAAATTACAAATTAAATAACATAATGTTTTATTTTCTTTTAATTAGTTTATATGTTAAATAAAATAAGGAAATAGGGAACAAAATCAACCCAAAAATATATTTGATATTATGGGCCAAAATATACTGATTTGTCCCCCCCTAAAGTCGGTTCCCAAATAAAATATCAAATCCCTTTTATTTAGTTCTCCAAAAACAAAAACCGACTAATCAAAAAACCCTAAGCGATCCAAAATAATTCGCCCAAGGCCTCTCCACGAATTCTGGGTTTGATCAAGCATTTTTTGGTGTTATTGGGAGTGCAAGGAAGCTAGGAAAATTATTAGTTGCTGCGTTTTCTGCTCGGTTTGTTCTTGTTCTAAATTTCTTGTCGATATACACTAAATCAAGGTAATAATTCGTGCAACTTAACCAAACGTGTTAAAATTAATATGGCATTTTTCCAGTGATATTTAGATGTTATATAACTCATATAAAATATCAAAATCGATCCATGCATGCTAATTCTATGCGTTTGATAATATAATGGCTATAGAACACGTAAATTGCAAATATATGAAATCCGAATTTTTGGGCATGATGGCTATTTTATTTAGACCTCTTATGATGTATTAGACCTGGGAAAAATAATGGATTGAATTATAATAGCCTAAATCAAGTCGTTGTAATTTTAGTATCTAAAACATACGTAAATATGCAATATATGTTAAACGAATTTTCTGGGCATGTTCACTATTTTTCGTGGGTTCCTTATAAGTTATATGATCTGGGAAAAATATGGTTTTGATTTTTAGAAGCTTAAATTTGACGTGGTTAATTATTGTAAAACCGGATTTTAGAAAAAACAAAGAAACAAATAAAATAAAAATCGTGGGATCTAGGGTTTGTTTCTTGGGCATGAATCTGAGCATTTAATGTGTTTTAAGGATAAATAAATGATGGTCCAATGATTGGTGAAAATTAGGGTTGGTAATTGTTTATAAAAAGGTGCACCGATTTGGAGTAAATTGCATAAGGACCGGTTTTACCAAGTTTGAAACTTCTGGGATATTTTTGTAAGATCATATACATCTGTAAGAATGTGTGAAAAATATAACTTTGGGGTCCTAAGTGTAAATTTTGCATAATAATGAATTAATGGGAAATTAGGGTTTTGTTTGGAAATTAATTAAAAGTGAGGGACCAAAAGTGTAAATCTGGAATTTCGAAGTTGTTTTGTGTTAATACTGATATAAAAAGGTTGTTGGGTGATTTTGAGGATTTTTGGGCTAATTATGTAATTGTTATGTAATTATGATTTAATATATATGTTTTGTAAACTTAAAGGGCTAAATATGTAAATTCTGAATTCTGAGGGGTCAAATATGTAAAGTACTAAATTCTGATTGTATATTCTGTAATTTTGAAATATAATATGTATGGTTGGTAATTATGGATATTGTAGGGTTTAAATTGTAAAATATGTAATTATAAGGTTGATTTTGTAAATTATGAAACTAAAGGGGTGTAATCTGTAAATTGTGAAACTTAAGGGAATGAAGGTAATTCTGAATAAAGTGAGCATTTAATTCTGTAATTTAAAGTATTTTTCACTAATGACCTTGTAAATTAATGAAATTGCATTTAAAACCCTAAACTTTGTATAATTGTCATTTAAAACCCTAAACTTCTGTAACCTGATAAAATGTACTGATATTCCATAATAATCTCTGAGTAGGGGTTTAACCTAATCTGAAATGATAATATCTGATTAATCTGGAAACCTGCTAATTATGGGAACTTACTGAATCTGGAAAGTTACTAAAAAAATAGAAAGTACATAAAATAAAGAGATTAACTAAAGGAATAATCTGAATAAGGAACTTTAGTAATTCTGTCTTCCTCTTCCTTAGGTGTGAAGAAGGAGAAGTCTTGATCATCTGATTTCTGTGTTTGTCTGTTTGATTTATGCTGTGCTAATAAGGTACAGATATTCTGCCCTATTTCAGTAAGGGTGTTTCTTTCCCTTTCTCTCAGTATTTTGTTTTCCTTATTAGGATTCCCCATACCATTGCTATGTTCCCTTCAGTTGTGAATCTTTGTTGTGATCTGTTGTCTTGAACCTTTATTTTGAACCTCTGCTATGATTCTTGTATTCTGAACCTTTTTCCTGAACTCTGATTGATCTCTTGTTCTGAACCCTAAATTTGTAAGTCTTAATTGAATCTGATCTGTGAACCTTGTTCTGAACCTTAACCTGATATATCTGTTGTAAATTCTGATTTGATTTTGGTATAAACCTTAACCTGTTAAATCCTTATCTGAACTTAATTGATTTTGAACCTTTATGAAAAGCTATTTTAAAAAGAAGCTATACCACTTGAAATGGAAGTTACTAAAGGTTTTGGAAGACCATTTTATGAAAACTATTTTGAAAGATCATTCCAATGAAAACTATTTTTAAAGGATTGATTTAAATGAACTTTTGACAGGAACTTCTGAAATGGATTATGGTTGTAAACTTGTAATTATTAACCTTTGATATACTCTTTTGGACTATTGGAAATAAACCTTTTAAATCTGAACTTAAGCTTTGATATTAAACTTAATCTGATAAACTCTGATTTAAACCTTACTATTTTAATCTGAATTGTTGACATGACCCTTCTGCCATGAACCCTTAGATATGACTCTGTTTATTATATGACATCTGACCTTGACCATAGTCTGATATCCGAGCCAATCACTAGGCATGAGGGTTTCATGTCCATGTCATTGATGCACCGATGGCATGACTCTAGGGCAGGAGAGTGATGACCTGTCCCGTCCCTGATTTATTTTATCTGGTGTGTTCTGAGGAGTTTCTGGCCACAGGGGGCGCATGGATGCATCCTAGTTCTGATTCTGTTATCTGTTATCTGATAGCTGTTTATATTTATGTTATCTGTTATATATGTATATCTGGTGGCTGATGGTGTGTGCGATACACGTCTTTCACATTATCTGGGAGCTGATCACTCCGATTTGATACATGAGGTCACCCCTCATATTATCTGTTACTTGAGAGGCATCCCCTCTGGATTATTATATGATTATTCTGTTATGATATTATCTGTTATTTCTGGGCTCGTGATAGATTTCTGTATTTCCCTAAACCTGGTTTGTACATTATCCCTTTCTCATTTCTTTCCTTTCACCCTTATTCCTTTCCTATTCTTTCACTTTAATTCAGTATCTGTATAATCTGTATTTCTGATTTGTTTCTGTATTGTTCTCTGCCATTGTTTCTGTATTGCTATCCGTTATCGTTTCTGTCATCTATATATCTGTTCACTGGGCTTTTTAAGCTCAGCCGCACGTTTCTTTTCGTGTGCGGCAGGTTTTAGTAGGAAGCTGGGAATGAGTGGAGAGCATACCTTTGGACTTAGAAGGCTTGGTAGCTATTCTGGATTAGAGTTGGATGGAAGATGTTATGTTGTAGAATTAGTTTTGAAAGTTTTCATTGTAACCTTGTAGATTCAGTATTTCACTTGTAATCCTTTGAGATTTTTGTATTACTGTAGATGTATGCTCTGTTTTGATCTGGTATGAATCCATTATTGTGATATCTTTACCCTTGTCGGGTTGGGGTGTTACATTATTTGTATTAACAGATTTTACACCTCATCAAGTGTTATTTGTTGGGTCTGATAAATCAACCCAATTGTCTCTGACAAGTATTTAAACATAAAATAGCCTAATTCACCTTCTGAAGGTAAGTGAGCATCAACTCTCTGATAACGATCAGAGAGTGTGTCACTTCATAACTACCAAATGGTTATCAGAATTGATATACTCTCTTAGAGTTATTAGAGAACATGATGTTAGTGCAAATATTAGGATATTTAAACTAAACGGTTTCTTCGGTTTTAATAATGACAAACATGTAACTTGTGATGCATAACGTAAAATGTGCAAGTTACTTGTAAACACAAATCATCAATGCATACTTACATCAACACCTCCCGACGTCTCAAGTATGCGTCAACGAAGTCGTAGATTTCCATCCCGACATAAATCACTCAAGGTATGGACACACAAATCTACTACTTGACAAATGATCAAAGGATTATATTTTTCTAAACTTCACATTTTTAATGTGACAAAACATTCTTTCAAAAATATATTTTACAAAATATTTTTGAATTAAAAAGAAATGTTTTATTTTGAAAAATAAGTTTAAAAATCCCAACAGTCAATTTTCCCCCCAAAACAGCTCCAAACATTCCCAAATAAACCTTTCCTACTAAAGACAAACGAAGGGGCGTCCACGGTACCATTAAGTACCGACGGCTCCACTAAATTTAGTGGAGCCGTCTGATAATTAGTGGAGCCGTGGGTCTGTATCGGATAGTTTTTGCCTATAAATAGTGGACCATTTCACACTTCCAACTTGATTTTTCCAGTCACTTTTCTCTGGTCTAATCCCTCCTCACTTAGATGACTTTCTTTGATCATTTGGAAAGTCTTAGTTTGTTTAATAGTGGTCCAATCCTCCATTCAAGTGATCCTCTTCATTCCTCTTGATTAGCAAGAGAAGAACACAAAGTATCCAAGTAGATACAAAGTGTTGTCCTCCCTCCTGATTAGCAAGAGAAGGACACAAAGTATCCAAGTAGATACAAAGTGTTGTCATCCCTCTTGATTAGCAAGAGAAGAATACAAAGTATCCAAGTAGATACAAAGTGTTATCATTCCTCTTCATTTGCAAGAGAAGAACTCAAGGTATCCAAAAAGATACAAGAGTTGTAGTTGTTAGGTCTTGTAACATTTCTTACACTCTTAATTGTATCATAGCATACATCAAGATCAATTTTCTTTTGAGAGTTTATGAGGGAAGATCATTGTGATCTAGTCGAGATCTTGGAGATCTCTTGAAGCCATTGGGCTTGTATGATTGATCAAGTGGATCAAGGGTAGATCGGGTAGATCGAGTCAAGTGGGAGTAGATCATTGTGATCTTGTCGAGATCTTGGAGATCTCTTGAAGCCATCGGGCTTGTGTGATTGATCATGTGGATCAAGGGTAGATCGGGTAGATCGTGGTAGATTGGTGCTAGCTAAGATTAGCACTCGACATCTAGCTTAGTGTCGGAAATAGGATAAGCGACGCGTAGATTGTTGCTAGCTAAGATTAGCAGTCGACATCTAGCTTAGTGTCGGAAAACAAGTTAAGCGACATGTACGGTTTTCCCCGCCTGAAGGGAATTTGTTGATTAGTGAAGTAACTCTCGAGTTGGGTACTCGGAGAGTGGAGTAGGGCGAAGAGGAGCTTCGTGACCGAACCACTATAAATCATCGTGTCCGGTTTGCGCCTTATTACTTATCTCTTTACTTTCATTTTATTCTTTATCGCTTTATGTTTATATTTGCATTGCGTTTATGCTTGTGTGGCTAGTTGCTTATGTTATGTTAATTATGTATGTGTCATGGTTGATTGTGCTTGTGTTGTAGTTTAATTCATTCATCCCTAGATGATATATGATCATAGTTGACACTTTTCATATTACGTCACACTTGATCGGGAGTTTGATACAAAATGTTTTTAAGTTTTTAAATGGAAACGTATTCACCCCCCCCCCTCTACGGTTTCTGTTGGATCGTGCCTCCTTGAAAGATCTTTGAGCTTGGTAGAATGTTTATGTAATCACAAACAGACTAAGAGAATCTCTGACTATAAACTTATGTTTATGCGGAAACGAAATACAAGAGTTAAGAAGACAATAACTACTAATACTTTGATCATCTATGGATCTTTTATTCACTAATAATCGTTCAAAGAGTGTTGCAATATCAATAGCCGTCCGTTTCTTTTATACACAAGAAACCCTAATACAGCCCATACTAGAAAACGTGTGAAGAAGATATACACTATCTCTTCCTAATATAACTCTAACAAACTTTCTAAACATACGGGTTAACTAATTACTATTACCCGTAGAAACCAAACTAGCAGCAGGAACTAAACACTACTACCAGCAGGAACCATACCAGCAGGAACTATATACCTGCCAGCAGGAACCATTACTACTAACAGCAGAAATGAAATAACTATTATTCTAATAATTCCTAACAATCCTCCCCTAAACTTGAATTTGACTTGGTTAACTTCAAGTTTCTTGATAGATCTTTGACTTCCAGAACATGAGGATTGAACTTGATCTTCAGCAGCAGCAATAAGGTAACCAGCTGCAATTGAATAGAGCCAGCAGCAACAAGAAATCACCATTAAGAACAAGTTACCAGTAGCAACTTCTAAGTAACAGCAGCAACAGAAAACCACATTATCATAATCTTGTCACCATCTGATATACAGCAACCATGACAATTTGTACATCAAAACTTCTAAGTTGCATACTATTCTCATCACTTCTAGGTGTGTTAACTCCTGTGAGAGGTGAATCATTGAAAATTAATGGATTTGATGTGTCTTTACCAATAGCCATTAACTACTAGAGTAGTCAATGTTTTTGTGTGTAAGACCATGGTACATTGATAACCATATGATTTTTAGTAAACCATCAACTATCAACGGATTTGATTTGTCTTTACCTGTAGCCGTTTGCTCAGGACTAGTCAATGCTTAGGTTGCATATAGCACCTTGGTGAATTGAGTACCAAATATGGTTTTCCACTGCCTTTACCACAAGCCCTACACTTGTAGGCTAGCCAATTCTTTGGAACCCCAAAGGGTAACATCCATGGCGAATTGAGGACCATTTTAACTCTCAGTAATGAAACATGGGTGAGTTGAATACCCTATAGTTTTGAGCAAACTATTACAGCTGTCAACGGATTTGATAATCACACCAGAGCCATACCCTCATGGTGAGTCAACTCTTTCTTGTCTGTAAGACATGGTGAGTTGATTACCATTTGTTGTGTGGTAAGAAACCAACACTGTACCTGCAACCAGGTTACTCAAACATACAAGTTAGTAGACAAGCTATACATAATATATATATATATATATATATTTATATATAATATATATATATATATATATATTTAATTTTAACTAAGCAAAATAAATAAAGAAAGAAAGAAATAAAAAGTAAGAACAATATACAACAATAAGCCTCCCCTCAATGTCTCTAAGATTTAAACCATGTAGATTGATGAGATCCACCATTGTTCTTGGACCCCTTTCTCAAATATTGCTCTACAAGAGCTCATTTTTGCTGCTTGAGGAACATATGGGGGTATATTATCTACATTGTTCCATAATGGCCTAGATTGCTGTTGACCAGCACACATACCCATCCTTTTCTCATAAAAGTCACAATCTTTGATAAGATGAGCATAACTACCACACACAAAACAAGATTTCTTTCTAAAAGATTTATTCTTAACCTGTCTTTTCTTATTGCACACAGAGTTATCACAACCAAAACATGAAACAGAATTGTTCTTAACAAAATTAAAACTAGAAACATCATTGTTTTTATCAAAAGCAGCTGTCTTTGAATTAGATTCATCATCAGCTATTCTTGAGGAGAAATCTTCAGACTTGGTTGTGGTAAACTTGTCACTTGAATCACATGAGGCAAAGTCATTGGTCTTGATTTCTGAGGACTTGTCACTGTTAGAACAAGAGACAAAATCATTAGATTCACAATCAAGATCAGGCAAGTCATTTGACTTTTTGCCATATGTCATTTGTGATTCATCAAAGTCTGTGTGGGGAGAGGTAGGCTTAAAGACTCCTGTTATAGGTGGAGGAACAACATTCATTCCTCCTTCTTTAACAAACTTAATAGGAATTTGGTAATTTACCTCCTTAGGGGTAGGGTCAAATATACTTGGTTCATAAGGGTCATAAACATCATCTGGTCATACATCATACCCCAACCCTCTCTTACACCTTATAGACTGAGTGCTATTGTTCAACTTGACCAGGTTTTTAGCTGATTCTTGCCATGAATTACACCTAGCTACTTCCTTATCAAACTTAGCCTATAAATCCTTTTTCTCTAAAATCACCTTATCATGTTCTCTTTCAGAATGTTTTAACAAATTAGTAGTATTTACCAAATCTCTTTCTAACACCCTTATCTTTTCTTCATATGCTAATTGATTATTTTGGTACCAATCCTTTTGTTTTTCTAAGGTTTTGACTGAATTACTATAAGCTTGAACCTTAACATAATAATCTTTATACTGAGACTCTATATCATCAAATTCTTTCTTAAGTTCAGCATACATATTATGACAACCAAAAGGACAATTTTGTACCTGTGATGAGTAACCCATCAAAGCAAATTCCTCATCCACATCTGTCTCCCTTCTAGCAAGCATTCCATACACCTGAGTAGCTCCTCTTTCCTCAGCATCAACCTCATGCTTTGACCAGTCCACCATGGAATCAACAGATAGCAAGGCTTTGGGCTCCTCTGAGTCCAATTCTTTGATCTTGAAAGCAGAATATCTTGTGTTATCATCTGCCTTCTTTTCTTTGCATTCTCTTGCAAAGTGACCCAGTTGTGAGCAGTTATAACATTTAACCTTCCCTTTATCAAACCTTGCTCCATCCTTCCTGTTGAACTGAATCTTCCTCCCAGCCTTCTTATCAATCTGGTCAAAGTCTTCATATGCAAGTTGCTGTTGTGGAACAGTTTCAGCAACAAACGAATGAAGCACATCTTCCATCACATTCCCAGACTTTGAGTGTGTTCTTGGTGTAGCAGGGGTATAGGATGAAGATGATGAGGTTGGACTATCAGCATAAGACAACTTGTTATTAGTACTGGTAGTACTAACAAAAGCTGAGTGAGTTGGAGCAGGGGAATAGCTCGAACCTCCCTTGATATCAATCTCCAGTGTCCTAAGCTTGTTGTACAGATCATCAAAGCTTAAGTAATCAAGACCACCCTTTGTCTTGAGTGTGATTGATACCTGAGACCAGGAAGGAGGCAATGCCCTCAAGAACTTGGTGTTGCAGTCTTCATTGTCTGGCCTTGCCTGCAACTGATTGAGTTGGCTCAGCATTTTATGGAACCTGTCATACCCTTTATGCAGTCCTTCTGCCTCAGTGATCTTGAACTCTTGGAACTCCTGCTTCAGCATGGACTTCCTTATTTTC
Source organism: Artemisia tridentata subsp. tridentata (assembly GCA_021014915.2). Taxonomy (NCBI): domain Eukaryota; kingdom Viridiplantae; phylum Streptophyta; class Magnoliopsida; order Asterales; family Asteraceae; genus Artemisia; species Artemisia tridentata. The sequence continues at coordinate 356,935,014 of CP139507.1, read as the reverse complement.
TTAGACTCATCATTCTTACCAAATCTGGCTTTTACAGCTAACCAGATGTCCCTTGCATCATCTAGGTGATGAAAATCACCCATGTGGTCTTCTGGGAGAGACTGAAGCAACAAAGTTCTTGCTTTAGTCTCCCTCTGAACCGCAATATGTTCATCAGCAGTAACAGGAGGAAGAATAATTACGTTCCCTCTTTCATCTCTTCTAGTTTTCTTCCTGCTGTTACCATTTAGAATGATGTTCCAGAGATTATGGTCACTGTTTGAGATCCAGTACTCCATCTTCATTGCCTAGATCTCATATTCATCCTTCTTGAGGTAAGGGAATTTAGCATTGCTGTTAAAGACTATGGTTGTAAGGATTTGTTGGACGTTTTGTGTTTGGGGTTTTTCATTATTTATAACAGACTCATCAGTTCCGGATGCAGCCATTGAATAAGGGTTTAAGAGATTTGTTTGACAAGTTTTCTTCTTCGATAGAGACCCTCACCAGGCTCTGATACCACTTGTTGGATCGTGCCTCCTTGAAAGATCTTTGAGCTTGGTAGAATGTTTATGTAATCACAAACAGACTAAGAGAATCTCTGATTATAAACTTATGTTTATGCGGAAACTAAACACAAGAGTTAAGAAGACAATAACTACTAATACTTTGATCCTCTATGGATCTTTTATTCACTAATAATCGTTCAAAGAGTGTTGTAATATCAATAGCCGTCCGTTTCTTTTATACACAAGAAACCCTAATACAGCCCATACTAGATAACGTGTGAAGAAGATATACATTATCTCTTCCTAATATAACTCTAACAAACTTTCTAAACATACGGGTTAACTAATTACTATTACCCGCAGAAACCAAACTAGCAGCAGGAACTAAACATTACTACCAGCAGGAACCATACCAGCAAGAACTATATACCTGCCAGCAGGAACCATTACTACTAACAACAGAAATGAAATAACTATTATTCTAATAATTCCTAACAGTTTCCACACATGACTCTCTGATTATCATTCAAAAGATGACTCACTAAAATCAATGAGTGTTGTATAAAGCTCAAAGGGCCAAAGAGCCTAAATGGCTTCAGGGAAGTCGAAGACCGACTGAAGTAAACGACTTCACAAACTGATGCGGTGTCAGGGAGTGAAGTTACAAGGACCTGAAAGGCAACACCGGAGTCACTGAGAACTGAAAAATGTCTTAGTGATCCTAAAGACTTAGCTTTGATTACAGCCTAAACCTCAGAATGAGAATGGGGGAAACTTACACAAGAAGACAAGTTCAAGTACTTATCGATACGCGTGAAACAGGCATTGGAACTCTAAGTTGTCAAATCAGAAGGGCCGAAAGTAAGATTCAGACTGACTTACTAGGCACGTGCATACCTATAGCAAGTAGACAACTTACGATGCAACCTACATGCAAACACTATTTCCCTTCCTATATAAACTCAGGTCGTAACTAAGTTAAGTGGAGATACCTACAAAGAAAATAATACAAAGTATTATGGTTAGAATCCTCCTCTCCTAGGAATAACAAAGCAACTAGCAGTCTTTTGTTGTTTGATTGTGGAGAGTTTCATTTGTCAAAAAACCGGGGTAGTTTTCCGTAGGCTATCTTTGGTAAATTTTGTTGATTTATTAATTAATAAAGATTTATAATAGGTGAAAATGAAAATGGTGTTATTAGCGTATCTGTGTCGTTCTCAAGCAAACCCTACGTCCAAGATTTTGATGTTCATTAGTTTTCCTCACTTGCTAAAACTTTTGTTTATATCTTTCTTGGTTTGTATGAACGGGCAAGTCGGGGACCAAACAAGTGGTATCAGAGCGGGTGGGTTTTTATTAATCTAGATCTTTTCTTGATTGACCGCTAATAAATCTTAGCCGTTCTTGAATGACGGCTAATAACACTTATCCTCTACCATTCACAACAACCCTACCATAAATACCTCTCTCAAACAAAGAATCAGCTTCATTTATACAAGATCAAGTTCTATCTAGACCTTCTTGTACAAATGAAAGTTTCATTACCCTTCTATCTTGTTTTCTTAACCACCCTCTTCTCAGTCCTACATTTTTGTTAGTACCGATGATCAGAAACATCAGAATATATAAATTTATTCTGATATTTCCGATCAAAGGATAGTCTGAAAAATATGGGCATAAAACCTCTCCAACTGAAAAGAGTGGTAACTCAAGACACATTCAAATGGTTACTTTTAGTAGCGACCATTCTTGGCTTAAGAAAGCATTGAAGAAGATAAATGAAGCATCTGAAATCTCGATTGAGGAAGGAACATCAGGAGAAGAATGGTACTGTCTTCAGTTGTGCAGAAATGTTAAATCAGGAAGTATCACTAAATAAAATACTTCCTGATTCATAAAAATAAAATCACTGAAGACACGAACAACAAGGGAACCTACACACAAAGGCAAAGGCCAAAAGAAATGTATAGTTGATAGGTTCTTCCTTTTATTGAAATATAAGCTTACCTTTGACTCAATGAGAGTTTTTACGGAATAGAGCTGAACCACAATTGACCTGTGATCTTCGACAAAGATTAGATCAAAAAGGGTTTGTGGGACATTGAGCTACAATGAGGACTCAGAAAGAATAACTAAAATGATTATTCTACCTCATTGTAAACACCAGAAGAAGCAAATTGTAATATTTTTAGTTTCTGATGTAAAATTAGTATGTAAGAAGAAGCCGTTATACTCCCTTACTACTGACAATTAGTCTATTTGTATATTTAAATAGGGGGAGATTGTTGGGTCTGATAAATTAACCCAATTGTCTCTGACGAGTATTTAAACATAAAATAGCCTAATTCACCTTTTGAATGTCAGTGAGCATCAACTCTCTGATAACGATCAGAGAGTGTGTCACTTCATAACTACCAAATGGTTATCAAAAGTGATATACTCTCTAAGAGTTATCAGAGAACATGACTCTCTGATTATTATTCAGAAGATGACTCACTGAAATCATTGAGTGTTGTATAAAGCTCAAAGGGCCAAAGAGCCTAGATGGCTTCAGGGAAGTCGAAAACCAACTGAAGTAAACGACATCACAAACTGATGCGGTGTCAGGGAGTGAAGTTACAAGGAGCTGAAAGGCAACACCGGAGTCATTGAGAACTGACAAATTTCTTAGTGATCCTAAAGACTTAACTTTGATTACAACCTAAACCTCAGAATGATAATGGGGGAAACTTACACAAGAAGATAATTTCAAGTACTTATCGATATGCGTGAAACAAGCATTGAAACTCCAAGTTGTTAAATCGGAAGAGCCGAAAGTAAGATTTAGACTAGCTTACTAGGCATGTGCATACCTATAGCAAGTGCACAACTTACGATGCAACCTACATGCAAACATTGTTTCCCTCTCCTATATAAACTCGGGTCGTAACTAAGTTATGTAGAGATTCCTACAAAGAAATAATACTAAGTATTCCTCCTCTCCTGGGAACAACAAAGCAGCTAGCAGTCTTTTATTGTTTGATTGTGGAGAGTTTCATTTGTCAAAAAACCGGGGTAGTTTTTCGTAGGCTGTCCTTTGTAAATCTTGTTGATTTATTCATTAATAAAGATTTTTAATAGGTGAAAATGATAATCACAATGGTGTTATTAGCGTGTTTGTGTCGTTCTCAAGCAAACCCTACGTCCAATATTTTGATGTTCATTTGTTGATCCCGGTTGAGCAATTGATCTTGTTAGTTAACTTAGATGTAGATCTAAAACAACAAGTATAGAAACTGTTCTTGAAACAATATTAAACACAATGCGGAATCTTATGTTTAATCTTAAGAAGAACAATGAATTGAACAGTAGAATTCTCAACAAACACTTCAATATATTAATATACGAATACTCAAAAGTATTAGGGTTTTACAACCTTGAAGTGAATCGACTCTAACATTGATACGTACAAAACTCTAACCCTAGAACCTCCTTTTATAGACTAAGGAGTCCTTTACAAGATAAGTATAAGTCTAACTAAATAGGATATATACAAAATCCTTTCCATACATATCTAACAGACTATACATCATTATCACATAAACAGTAGAAACGAACTCTAGCAGTAGAATCATTTAGCCTAGCAGTAATATCTACTTAGTGTATTCTCTTGATCTTTATCAGCAACTCCAGCAGTAGTATGAATACACTAGCAGTAGTATCATTATAACCAGCAGTAGTATAACACTTAGTGAATTTTCCATTTAGCACCATAAGCAGTTGTATCTATTCTGAGCAGCAGCATCTTTAAACCCAACAATCCTCCCCTAAACTTGATATTTTCTTCCAAAATCATCAAGTTTCCATTTAAGCTTAAACCTTCACCGGGATGATGCTTCCAAACACTTACTTCATCTTTCTCCTATAATCTACCCCATACAGTTGTCTTTGCATTTTTCTGAGAAGATCAACAACCATTTGACACCAGTGATCAATGTGAAGTTTAATAGATCCATTTACCATCATATCAAGTGTAGTCTTAGCCAGAGGATAATCCTTTTCCACCAGCATGTAAAGTTGAACTCCTCCCCTCATTACTATATTGTGAACTCCACATGATTCATACAATCTCCACATAGTCATTTTAGTACTTTTGGCCTGCTCATTCCAAACTCTGTCTTCAGGATATACTTCAAATATAATCTTTAAATCTCCCCAGAGTACACTATCCAACTCAGATTGTTGACTTGAATCTCCATATTTGTTCTTGATTAATTTCCACAAAGTCTCTAAATCTTCTCTATTAAAGTTTCTGAGCATTTGAGAAAATGTCAAAAACCTTTGAGATTTTCCACCAGTCCTGAATATCTCCCACCAAGGAGTTTTTCCATCATAACCAGCTTTCCATCCAATAATAGAAGCTTTAGATTGCAAAGGAACAGTATCCACAAATGTATCATCATCATTGTCTACAACTCTAGTCATTTGTTGTAGATCAACTGTTTCTTTTTCATTATCCATTTTGGACTGTTCTGATTGCTCTGTTTCCACTTTTTCCTCATTCTCATCCTCTGACCCAGAACTCTTCTCAACTGCCTTTGACTTATTAGATTTTTTCTTTTTCCTTCCAACACTTTTCAAAACTCTTCCAGCTCTCTTTACTCCAATGCTAGAGCTCTCTTTCTCTTCCTCCTTCACTTTTTCTTCTACCTTCTTTTCCACATTTTCTTTTTCAATCACATTCTCCACCACTTTCTTAGCCTTCTTAAATTTATCTTCTGACCCCATAGGCACAAAACTATCAAATTCTCATTTATCACTCTCAAACTTCTTTTGAATTGATTCATCAGAAAACCAAGATAGATGTTTAAGTGTGTATCCCTTCATGTTTTTCAAATACCTTTCTTGAAATTTTCTTATCTGTTTGACAGTTGGTGGTTTGAGCAATTTTCTTTTTCTTCTTTCAGCAAGATACCATTTCTTTCTTTCTACTTTGAACTTCTTCATCCACTTAGTTCTTTCTTCTATAGTTTGTGTATCTTCCTGTTTCACCAACTTGGAAAGCTCAACATCTACATCACACTTGATTCTCTCTTCATCCCAAGGAGCAAGTAATTCCTTTGTTTTTGCTTCGTCTTCAGCATGCTTTCTCTGTTGTTCAAGAACTTGTTGATTTTCATATTCAAATTCAGCAGCTAACTTCCTTGCAGCTTCTTCATTGAAAGCAATCTGTTTCTCTTTAGGCCAGAACTCAAAAGGTATTTCAGGTTCAGGTTCTTCAATAAAAATTGCTTTACCCTTACCTTTGTACTGTGGTTCTTGTAAAACAGCTTTTCCCTTGCCTTTAGGAGAAGAAGGTTCTCTAATTGTTACTCCTTTAACAGGTGGTTTTGATGCTTTTTGTGGTTGTGGTTGTGGTTTAGATGGTGGTGTTACTTGTTTTGGTGTTGATGCTTTTGTAGACTTCAGTTGTAGTATTGCTTGAGCCAGACTAACATCATCATCCAAAAGCTCTTGTGACTCAGAAGTAGTAACATTTGCAGCAGTAGAATCCTTCTATGGCTCAGCAGTAGAATGTTTTTCACCAGCAGTAGAATCTTTATCACCAGCAGCAGAATACATCTTAACTACTTCAACATTTTCACCAACAGCAGAACTTTGTACCTTAGCAGCAGATTATTTTGTACCAGCAGCAGAATCATCCTTAGCTTCTTTTGCAACACTTTCAACAGCAGAACCATCTTGAACTTGAGCAGCAGCATCACCCAAGCTTTTAATGGATTCCACCATTACTTCAGAAGCTTTCACAAGCTGCTCAGGCTCCAAAGTCTTTAGCTTTTCAAGCACACCCACATTTCCTTCTTTATCAGCAACCACAAACTCATTTACATTATCCCCATTATCCCTACTATCCAAATCCATATCCAGATCTAAATTTTCATTACCAGCAACACCTTCATCATTCAAATCTTCAGCCTCCCCTGAATCCTTGGTAGCCTCCCCTGAATTCTTGTCCAAATTCCTCCCCTGTTTGGGAGCATCCTCCCCCAAACTTGGTTCAGAAGATTCCACCCTTGCAATAGATCCAACCTTGTACATCCTCTTGAATTTATGTGTTCTTGATCTCTGTAAACCTTCTAGATACCTCACTCTTTGCTTCAACTTTTTGATTTCAATACCTTGAGAAGTTTTAACCTCCTTAAGCTCCTTCTTGAGACCAAGAACAACTTTTGACAATTTTGTACATTTTGCCATCAATTCTTTTATAAGTTCCATACTATCCTCACCACTTCGGCCTGTGTTACCTGGCCTGAGAGGTGGATCACTGGAATTGTCATTTTGTACATTTTGGTCCATCAATTCCTAAGTTCCATGTCTATCCTCATCACTTCGGGATGTGTTACCTTCCCTGAGAGGTGAATCATGGGATGTAAACTCAGTATCAAACCTAGTTTGATCATTTGAGCCCCCCATATTTGCCATTTGGCTGGGGTCTCCATCACCTACTTCTAGTTTAATTGAACCTTCAGCATTAGATGTTGCCTTGATTGGGGTCTTATTTGTGTTGCCACCGACCTGCTCTGCTTCTAAGCTAGCAGCATTAGTGGTAGCCCCTTCCAACATGTCACCTACCACACCTGTGACAGCCTCATCTGGTACAACCATCCTAACACTAGACTGAGGTTGCTCAGTGTTCTTATTTTGTGAATTCCTAGGGTTTTGGGTCTTTTGAGGTTGTGAAGATGATGTATCAAAAGTGGGTGTGTATTGGGTAGCAGTAGTTGTGGTTTCTGCACCTTCACCCTAATTTTGAGCCAATGACAACATATATGGAAATAATAGTGTCACTGTCCCAGAAAAATCTTTGCTACTCTTTTTCAAGTATGAAAATAATTTCTGTTGAAGTTTAGGGCAAACAAATTTTCTTTTATGAACCCTTGGATTTGAAAGTTGTTGGTTCAGAATAAGTTGCAAAAATCTTGGATAAATGTAATAATTTCCTTTTACATTTCTTTTCAAACCATCCATTATCATATTTGAAAAATTAAAAGTTTGTCCTTTAGCCAGACAAATCATAGCAGATGCTTGAGTTGTACTGAATTCATTCCACCCTGAAGTTTTATGACTTAAGCAATGTAGGATGGTATGAATTAAAAATTTCCATTGAGGACAGAGAAGACCTTTGTAAAATTTTAAACCTTTAAGCTTCTTCTCATACCCCATGTTTTCAAGTTCTTCAAAAATGATAGAATTTTCAAGACATGTTATTTCCTCATCATCTACAAAGTTAAGAGCTTCTCTCACAGATGATTCAGAAACAACTATCTTGTGGCCATCTACCTCAGCCGTTAACTGTTCTTCCCCATTTGTAGTTATGGTCGTAACAGTAGACCAAAACTGATCAATGTGGGAAACAAATATAGTAGGGTTTGCTGTTAATGCATACTTAATGTGAGTAGCATTAAGAAAATCTATTACCTCATCAAATCCATCAGCTTCTTTAGGCTTTTGAAGAAAGGCGACTTGATTATGACTATCAGAAAAGATTCTTGTCAACATTGTGAATTAGGGTTTTGATTTTAGGGGCTTTTTAAATCAGATATTAAAAAGTGTGTTAGGGTTTGAATTAGAGTGAGTTTTGGGCGCACAAAGCCAATTATGAGATCGATTAGGTTTTTAAGCCGTTTGGATCGAATTAGGTTTTAATTGGCTCCAAATTTACATAACCGACCCTACACTTTCAAAACGAGCAGTAGAATTCCAGAAGTTACAAAGCGAGCAGTAGAACCCTCAGCAATAGAAAGTTTTGCCTAGCAGTAGAAACTTTGTAACTAGCAGTAGAATGTCTGCTGAACTTTCCAAACACCTTTTTCTCATCAGACAAGCATTCCCCTTTGACTTTTCCTGCAAAAGATTAGTCCAAAACCACAAAAACACAAGAAAGAACATGCCATAATAATTACAATCCATAGTTATACTTAGCAGTTGTATAAGCAACAAGCAGCAGAACTAAATATAACTAACAGCAGAACTAGCAACTGCAGAAACAACTTATTGACCAATAACAATACAAATCATTACAAAAACATGAAGAGATAAGAGTTTTCAAAGATTTATCATTCCAATACTAGCAATTAAGAATTGAAATCTACCCACATCAAAACCTTTTGTGAGCAAATCTGCAACATTATTGTCAGTATGGATTTTAACAATTTGAATTAACTTCTTCTCAAAACAATCTCTTATGAAATGATGTCTTAACTCAATATGTTTTGTTTTAGAATGAAAAACAGGATTTTTAATAATACACATTGTACTGTTATTATCTATATAAATTTTGGTGTGCATAAAATTATACCCATAGTCTAGTAATTGATTCTGAATCCAAAGCACTTGACCACAGCAACTTGAAGCAGCTACATACTCAGCTTCAGTTGTAGAATTTGCCACCACAGTATGTTTCTTGCATTGCCATGAAATCAACCTATGTCCAAGAAATTGACATCCTCCAGTTGTTGATTTCCTATCTAAACATGCTCCAGCATAATCACTATCTGAGTATGCCACCAGATCAAAAGGTGAATCTTTTGGATACCAAAGGCCCAACCTAGGTTGACTCCTTAAGTACCTAAAAATTCTCTTTACAGCATTCAAGTGAGACATTTTAGGGGAAACTTGAAATCTGGCACAGGCACACACAGCAAACATAATGTCTGGCCTGGAAGCTGTAAGATACATCAATGAACCAATCATTGATCTGTATAAATGCACATCAACTTCTTCTCCATCTTCATCTTTAACTAGAGGCTTGTTGGACTCCATGGTTGTCTTAGCAGGCTTCACATCAGAAAATCCAAACTTCTTTAAGATATCAACCACATACTTATCTTGGCTGATAAATATGCCATCATCCTTTTGTTTGACTTGAAGTCCTAAAAAGAATGTGAGTTCTCCCATAGAACTCATTTGAAACCTGTTGTGCATTAGCTTCTCAAAATCATCACATAACACCTTGTTGGTTGACCCAAAAATGATATCATCAACATACACTTGAACCAATAAGATATCCTTTTTGTCTCTTTTGATAAACAAAGTCTTGTCAATTCTTCCTCTACTGAAGCTATTATTCAACAAGTACTTTGATAAGGTGTCATACCAAGCTCTAGGAGCTTGATGCAAACCATACAATGCTTTCTGCACCTTGTAAACTCTATCAGGATCTTCAAAACTAGGTGGTTGGGTCACATAAACTTCTTCATCAATTTTCCCATATAAGAAAGCACTCTTGACATCCATTTGATACACTGTGAAGTTCTTATATGAAGCATAAGCCAAAAATAATCTAATGACTTCTATCCTTGCAACAGGTGCAAACACTTCATCATAATCAATACCTTCTTCTTGAGTGTATCCTTAAGCCACTAATCTTGCTTTGTTTCTGATCACTATGCCTCTTTCATCCCTTTTGCATCTAAAGACCCATTTTGTACCAATTGCCCTTTTCCCCTTAGGCAAATCAACCAAGGTCCATACTTCTAGAAGCTTAAACTGTAACAACTCTTCTTGCATAGCTTCCACCCAACTTTCATCTTGTAATGCTTTATAAGCACTCTTGGGTTCCAATTGTGACAGAAAACAAGCAAACATGCAATTCTGAAGGTCTTTGTGGCTATTTCTTTGATGAAGAGATTGAACAAATAAACCTTGACTAAACAAATATCTCAATCCTTTTGTTTTACTTCTTGTTTGAACAGCAGATTCAACATCTCCTATGATATGCTCTTTCGGATGATTTTTGTGAACTCTGGTGGTTGGAATAGAATGACAGGGATTGCATTCTCCATATTTGTTAAGTCAGCCTCTGTACCAAACCCATCCAAAGCTTCATCATCAGTATCTTCATAGATATTGATCAAACCAGGTATATTAGGATCATCATAAGAGTCATCATCAGCAAAAGATCTTCCATCTTTGTCAACAGTAGGAACTTTTGGTGCAGCAGTAGAAACTTTTGGCTTAGCAGTAGAATCATAGATACTACTGCTTGTGTTATTTCCTCTGTTTTCACCATTTGCTTATTCATCATTATGCACTTCATCAACAATTTGTAGTCCTTCATTAACCACTTTTCCATCATCAGAAGGTTTATCCCCACCTTCTGTATCTCCCTTTGGTACTTCATGAACAGCATCATCTTGTGAACTCTTTCTCTCTGTCTCTTTGGTTGTGAAAGTTGGATCAAGCTTCCATTTTTCAATTAAAACAAACTCCTTTGCAGATTCATTCACCTTAGCTTGTGTACCTGTATTAGAATCATCTTTTGTACCTGCAAACTTATTAGTTGTACCTGCAATTACTGGCTCATAATTCATGCTTTTGGTTAGTGAATCAATATCTAATAGCCAATCAGGTCCACTTCCTGCAACATTAGGTGTGACTTCATTAAACCTAAAATGCAAGTTTTCTTCCACATGCCTAGTTCTTTTATTAAATACCTTAAAAGCTTTACTATTGGTAGAGTATCCAACAAAGAATCCTTCATCAGCCTTCTCATCAAACTTTCCTAGGTCATCATTGGTATTCAAGATAGTAATAGGACACCCAAATGGTTTTAAGAAATCTATCATAGGTTTCCTACCATGTAACAGTTCATAAGGGGTCTTGTTATGAGGCTTAACTACTTTACTCCTATTTTGCACAAAACAAGCAGTATTAACTGCTTCAGCCCAAAAAGTAGTAGGTAATTTTGATTCAGACAACATAGTCCTTGCAGCATCAATAAGTGTCCTATTCCTCCTCTCAGCAACACCATTTTGTTGAGGAGTTCTAGCTACACTAAACTGTCTTAAAATACCTTTTTCCACACAAAACTGGTTCATAACACTATTCTTAAACTCAGTTCCATTGTCACATCTTATCACCTTAACTTTGTGATTAACTAGGTTTTCTATTCTTGTTATAAACGCCTTAAGAATGCTAGAAGTCTCATCCTTAGTTGCTAAAAAGAAAACCCAAGTGAATCTACTATAGTCATCTGTGACAACTAGGCAGTACATTTTCTTGTTCAAACTTTTCACATATGTTGGCCCAAACAAATCCATATGCAACATATATAAAGGCTCAGAAATAGTGTTCACAGCTTTGGACTTACAAGAAGCTCTGTGTTGTTTTCCCATCTGACAAGCAACACAGGTTTCAGAATTTTCAAAAACTTTTGAAGGTAAACCTCTTACAAGGTTTCCCTTAACCAATTTATTAATAGTTTTGAAATTTAAATGGCCAAGTCTTCTATGCCAAAGTTTGGATTCATCATTTGTGGCCTTTGCAAATAGGCAAGTTAAAGCTCTTTTGGGAACTATGTTCTTTATGTCAACACTGTATATGTTGTCTGTTCTAGGGACTCTAAGTAGCACAAATTTATCATCAGGCAACTTAAAATCAGGAGATAAGACAAGACATTCAGTATCTGTAAAAAGAACAAAGTTCTTTTTGTCACACATTTGTGAGACACTAAAGAGGTTGAACTTAAGCCCTTTTACAAAGTACACTTTTTACCTCCTTTAGGATCATTTCCAAAGGCTACATATCCACCATCAATAGCTTCAAAATCTTCAAGGTTGGACATGTCTCCTGTCATGTGTCCAGAGCATCCACTGTCAAATATGCATTTGTCCTTTAATTCCTCTTGTAGATTGCCCTGCACATAAAGTAAGAGAATCAGTTTCTCTTGGGGACCCAAGCCATTACTGACTTGGATCTGCCTTGTGCATCAACATAGTCAAATCTCTTTAAATCCATTGATGCACTGCTGTGTCTGAGAACATGATCTAAAACCTTTATTTTTGGTTTCCAGACCCAGCAAGCTGAGGCCTTTACAGCATAAAAATGGTTGCCCAAAACAATGTCTGTTATCACTTTTGGCTCAGTAGTAGAAACTGATTTTACCTTAGCAGTAGAAACATCTGTATTATTTTGAAAAGGCCTTTGTGGTGGAACAGTAGTAATTGACCTAGTTACACCAGATCTCATCAATACTGCCCTTGGAACCATGTTTTTGTTAGCATGAGGGTGAGTCTTTTTAGAAAAGTTTTTGTGGTTCACCCTTCTGTTTTGGTTCCAAACAGGTTTTTGGTAGTAATAACAATCTTCCTGTAAATGCTCAAAACTACCACATTGATAACAAGCCTTTTTAACTAACTGAAAATCACTACCTAACTTATGAGAAATTAGGTTGTTCCAGTTTCTTTGATTTCCTCTAGGCCAATTATAGCTTCTTTTAGGTTGTTCTCTAGGTTCCTCATTATATTCAACCATTTTTCTAGTGATCCTATTACCTAACACAGGTTTTATAAACTCTACTTGTTTAGCCTTTGATTCAACTGTTTTAGAAAATTCTTCCTTTTTAACCTTTGGTGTTGATTCAACCTGCTCATCATCACTATCTGACATCCAATCTTCAATAATTGGAGCATCAGAAGACAACTTTTCTACCTTAGGTGTTTCTTTATTAGCCTCACTAGAGTCACCTACAGGTCTGCTATCAAATTCAATTATAAAAGACAATTCTCTCTTAGGGGGTGCAAAGGCACTCTTAACTGGAGGAGCTACATCATTATATCCTATGCCACTCCCTTTCCTCATCAACTGACTCTCCATAGACTTATGCACAAGATCAGATGCAAATTGCTGTTTCTCAACTCTAACTACATGTTTTTCTTTGTCATTCTTTTCTTGTTCAGCCTCTTCTAGCCTTTTATTAACTACATTTATTTCACTCTTTTAAAGAAAAAGCTCTTGTTCAGGAATATTAATCCTATCAACATATTCTAGCTCATTCTGTTTGAGAAAATCAAGTTTTTCTTCAACAGATTTCAGACCATATTTATAACCTAAGTTATCTAGTTTTAACTTTTCAACTTCTGCTCTTAAACTTTCATTCCTAGATTTAAGCTCTTCTATAGTATCTAAACAAGATTTAAATGAACAACTAGATTCATTAGATACCTCTGAATCAGAACCAGATGATGAATAAGCCATAAGAGCAAAGTTGTGTCCTTTGGGTCCTTCTTCAGCCATCAAAGCAAAGTTGGGTCCTTCCTCAGCTTGATCACTCCAATCATAGTCTCCCAAACCATCATAGGACACCAAAGCTGTAGTAGTCTTGGTCTCTTTAGTAGTAGTCTTCCTTGAACTTTCTTCATTCTTCTTAGGTGCTCTACATTCCCTTGCAAAGTGACCTTTTCTTCTACAGTTGTAGCACTCAATTTTGGACTTATCAAACCCCATATTGTTTTGTCCTCTAAATTTGAGCTCCCTTCATGTCTTCTTCAAGAACCTTCTGGCCCTCATTGTCAACATAGCCATTTGCCACTTCAAATCAATTTCTTCAAGATCATCAGGATCAATTTGTTCCAAATCCTTATGCGTAACTGGAGTACTGGTGGTAAGATCAGCCAAGTAAGCACAAATAGCAGCATCACTAATGTTATCTCTGTTTGTTGAGCCAACAGTAGAAACATTAGTGCTAGTAGTAGAAACTCCATAAGCATCAGTAGAATGAGTTTCCTGAATGTTGCCAGAACTGTTGTTGTTGGAGGACATAAAAGCTAGGTTTTGTGCACCAGAGGATGAACTAGATGATCCTTTCACTTCAGACTCATAAACTTTCAAGTTGTTGTATAAATCATCTATACTCATCTTTTCAAAGTCATCTTTGTTTCTCCAAACCACTGTGTGCATACTCCATTCAGATGACAAGCTTCTCAGAAACTTAAGATTTATATCTTCTTGAGAAACTGTAACCTGCATAAGTGTTAATTGACTTACAAGCTTCTGAAGTCAGTCATATGTAGCATCAATGTTTTCAGAACTTAAGGCAACAAAGGTCTCAAATTGATGCTTTAGAAGATTTTTCCTTGACTTCTTGGTAGCCGCATTCCCACCAAATCTTAGCTCAATTGCTTCCATTAAAGACTTAGCATCCTGAATATGACTAAAGCTCAACTGATACTCATTAGGTATGCCCATCATGAGAATACTATAAGTCTTGATCTCCAACCTTCTTTGAGCCTTGTCATCAGCAGATTTAATGGGTAGAAGTGTCCCATCAGCAGCTTTTGCTGGTAAAGTATCACCATTCAGAATGACTTCCCACATTGAGTAGTCAAGCATCTTGATGTATTGTTGTATTCTCATCTTCCAGAGCTCATACTCTCCAGGCTTGAGCATGGGCACTTTTGATGCAGTCACCATGTGTGTTGCTTCGGATTCCATGTCTTCAGTAGATGTTAAGCAAAACATATCAAAGTTAACACAGATTCTTCTTGATGTCAGTTTCTAGATCACAAGCTCTGATACCACTCGTTGATCCCAGTTGAACAATTGATCTTGTTAGTTATCTTAGATGTAAATCTAAAACAACAAGTATAGAATCTGTTCTTGAAACAATATTAAACACAATGCGGAATCTTATGTTTACTCTTAAGAAGAACAATGAATTGAACAGTAGAATTCTCAACAAACACTTCAATATATTAATATACGAATACTCAAAAGTATTAGGGTTTTACAACCTTGAAATGAATCGACTCTAACAATGATACGTACAAAACTCTAACCCTAGAACCTCCTTTTATAGACTAAGGAGTCCTTTACAAGATAAGTATAAGTCTAACTAAATAGGATATATACAAAATCCTTTCCATACTTATCTAACCCACTATACATCATTATCACATAAGAAGTAGAAACGAACTCTAGCAGTAGAATCATTTAGCCTAGCAGTAGTATCTACTTAGTGTATTCTCTTGATCTTTATCAGTAACTCCAGCAGTAGTATCATTATAACCAGCAGTAGTATAACACTTAGTGAATTTTCCATTTAGCACCATAAGCAGTTGTATCTATTCTGAGCAGCAGCATCTTTAAACCCAACATCATTAGTTTTCCTCACTTGCTAAAAACTTTTGTTCATATCTTTCATGGTTTGCATGACCGGGCAGGTCGGGGACCCAACATTATTCCACATTGGCTGAAAGTTGGAAAGGAATTTTTCTTTCAGATATTTCTCGGCTGAGATGTTGTGCTTGGCCTGGCCCTTAAACCATGAGACTGTTGCATCGACGAGAGTTTGTTAAAACATATGACAAGCGATAGGGTCGTTCCAGGCATCGGTTTTGATTGCACCGTCAAATGTCCATAAATGATAATCAGGGTCATTGAGTCCTCGATATATGCCAATATTCTTTGGAATTACCAGGTCATTAGGGAGCTCATAGTCAGATATCCACTAAACAAATTGCTCCTTGTCTATTGGCATTGCCCTAAGGTGTTCAGGTGTGACTGAGCAAGAGTTGTGTTTTGTTTTCTCTCATAAGTGCTTTGTTTAGTAACTTGATTAGAATTCCCTACTTAGAGGGTGCCTGAATCAGTGGTCATGGCGTATGACAAATGTTACCTCAGATGGTGAACCGAGTAATGATAACATGCCATCTTTTTTAGCTGGGCTCAGGGTTATGTTAATCCGGTATTCGACATTAGGTGTGTTGGGTCTGAAACACCGCCCCAATTGTCTCTGACAAGTATTTAAACATAAAATAGCCTAATTCACCTTCTTAAGGTCAGTGAGCATCAAGTCTATGATAACAATCAGAGAGAATGTCACTTCATAACTCTCAATGTGAACATGATAGTTATCAAAAGTGAGATGCTCCCTGATATGTTATCAGAGAACATGTCTCTCTGATTATTATTTAGAAGATGACTCACTATTAAAGAAATCAGTGAGTGTTGTATAAACCTCAAACATCTGTATGGATTCAGGGATGTCGAAGACCAACTGAAGAAAACATCTCACAAACTGATGCGGTGTTAGGGAGTGATTTTCAAGGAGATAAAAGCAACACCAGTGTCATTGAGATCTGAAAAATGTCTCTATGGCTATGAGGACTTGATTTTGGATTACAACCACAACCTCTGAATGCATAGGCGGGAAACTTCTTTATGAAGATAAGTTCAAGTACTTATCGATATACGAGAAACAGGCATTTGAACTATAAGTTTTCAAATCGGAAAAGCTGAAAGTACGCTTCAGACAGGCATGTGCCTATCTATAGCAAGTGGACAACTTACTATGCAACCCACATGCAACCACTATTTCCCCTCCTATATAAACACTCGGTTGTAACCAAGTTAAGTAAAGATTCATACAAAGAAAATAATACTAAGTATTATGGTTAGAATCCTCATCTCGAACAACAATGCAAAGCTAGCTTCCACTTGTTGTTTGAGTTACGAGAGAATCTGTCATCAACCCGGGGTAGTTTTCCGTAGGCTATCCCTTGTAAATCTTTGATTCATTTCTAATAAGATTTATAAAGTTGAAAAGTACAAATGGTGTTATTAGCATGTCTGTGTCATTCTCAAGCAAACCCAACCTCATCAATGTTGATGTTCGTCAATTTTCCTCACTTGCTAAAACTGTTGTTTATATCCTTCATGGTTTGCATGAACCCATGTGCGAAAGCGGACCCAACAAGGTAGTGGTATGTTGTAAACACTAGATACATAGGTATGCGAAGGAGTGTAAAGAGATGCACGCATGTTTACCTGAGAGTCTACCATCCTTCTTTCTCCTGCCATTTGTTTCAGGTAGGCTGCGACGGCTGGCGTGACCTGGAAAAGTTGGGCCTCTCCTCTTGTTGTACCCTCATACCCGATCTGTTGGTTTATACTCAGGGACGGGCCCAGGATTTTTGAGAGGCTGTTGCACAATTTCTTTTATGATTATGATTACTAAAGTTGCCATATAAAGAATTTATTTGGTAACATTGAGGGTTGCACAGGCTCAGAAAAAACATATTTTATAAAAAATTTACACTTCGTGACCAAAAATCGGGTATGGCTCGTGCCACACCCGGCTCTCATTTGGTTCCGTCCATGTTTATACTATTTGTTAGGATCTCTGGGAAATAAGAGTTTCATTGTTGCTGCCGATAGTGTTAAGCTGGTTCCTGCCGATAGCTTTGGTTCCTGCTGAAAGCTCGTTGCTGCCGACAGTGTTATCTTGTTCCTGCCGATAGTGTTGTTGCTGTGGATAGTATTATTTGTTATCCGTATATTTAGAATGTTTGTTAAGATTTATTTTTAGAAGAGATTGTTGTTTATCTCTTCACACGTTTTCTTGTAGAACGGGTTAGGGTTAGGTGATCTTGTTAGTATAAAAGATAAACCCGTCTATGAGTTTATGCACACTTTTAACGTTTTCAATATTCAATATCACAATTCCTAGTTCATAGTTTGTTCCATAGAGGATCATTGTCGTTTAGAGTTTTCTTCTTTATTATACTTGCTGTTTAGTTTCCGCATAAACGCTTGTATAGCATACAGAGGTTCTTGTTTATACCAAGCTCAATCAAGCTCAAAGTACTCGATCCTACAAGTGGTATCAAAGCCTGGTAAGGATCTCTGATAAAGAAGAAAAAGGTCGATCTCATATCTCTTAACCCTCTCTCAATGGAAGACGAAATCCCTCAAAACAATGTCATTAACCCTGTTGATCAACAACCCAAACCTGAAACTTCTCAAGTCCAAACCAAAATTGTCACCGCTATGTCCACCAACAATGCTAAATTCCCATATCTGAAGAAAGATGAGTATGAAGTCTGGGCTATGAGAATGGAATATTGGATCACAAACAGTGATTACAATCTGTGGAATGTCATTCTCAAGGGAAATAGCAAGAAGAATACAGGAAGGGACGAGGATGGCAATATTTATATAGAGCCACCTGTTACTGCAGAAGAGCACATAGCTGTGCAAAGGGAAACCAAGGCAAGAACCCTTCTGCTTCAAGCTATTCCAGAGGATCATATGAGTGATTTCCATCACTTGGATGATGCTAGAAAGATCTGGCATGCTGTAAAAGCCAGATTTGGAGGGAATGATGAATCCAGAAAAATGAGAAAGTCTATGCTCAAGCAAGAGTTTCAGGAATTTAAGATCTCTGAGGCTGAGGGGATTCACAAAGGGTATGACAGATTCCACAAGATCCTGAGTCAACTCAACCAGTTGAAAGCTAGGCCGGACGATGAAGACTGCAACACCAAGTTTCTAAGGGCTTTGCCACCATCCTGGTCTCAGGTTTCCATAACACTCAAAGCCCAAGGAGGTCTGGATTATATGAGCTTTGATGATCTGTACAACAAGTTGAAAACCCTTGAACTGGATATCAAAGGATATTCCACCTATACACCTCATACTCCAACCCATACTGCTTTTGTTAGTAACTCTGGTGCTAACAAAGCATCATATGGAAATAGTCCAACACCATCAACATCATCAATCTCCTACTCACCTGTCACACCAAAAGCTCAAACCAGATCTGAGAATCTTGTAGTGGATGTGCTTCATTCATTTGTTGCTGAAAGTACACCACAACAGAAGATTGTGTATGATGATTTCAATCAGGTTGATGAATTGGATATGGAAGAGATGGATTTAAGATGGCAGGTGGCTATGATATCGTTGAAGTTGGATAGGTTTGAAAAGAAGGCAGGAAGAAGGGTCAATTTTGATGGACAGGAGCCTGCCAGGTTTGACAGAAGGAAGGTGAGGTGTTATAAATGTTCTCAAACAGGACATTTTGCTAGGGAATGTACAGACAAGAAGGTGGATGATAAAGCACGGTATTCTGCTTTCAGAATTCAAGAGTTGGAGTCAGAGGACCCCAAGGCTTTAGTGTCTGTGGATTCGATGGTGGACTGGGAGCATCATGAGAAGGCTGTTGGAAGTGGATCAGATAAGGTCTTTGGGATGGTAGCTGGATATGGTGAGAAGATTCAAGTGGCTGGTCAGTTTGGAATGATGGGTCATCCATCTCAGGTACATAACTGCCCATTTGGTTGTGATTCTAAATATGATAAATTGAAACAGGAATTTGATGATATAGAAAGTGAAAATAAGGATAACTTTATTCAACTTAAGGCTCATAAAAAGGCTGTTAAAACTTTAGAACAACAAAAGGTCTGGTATCAACAACAACAGTCTGCTTATGAAGTAAAAATAAAGGTATTGGAAAGAGATTTAAAAAATGCTATTAATGAGTTTAAACATTCTGAAAGGGAAAAAGCTAAGGTAGTGTTAGAAAATTAGGATTTACAATCTAAGCTAGATAATTCCTTGGCTAGATTTGATAAGTGGAAAGAGTCATCCACAAACCTTCACAGGCTTATTGATAGTTCTATGTCATCAAAAACTAAAAAAGGTTTAGGGTTCGGTGACCTGGTAGGGCCAAATCAGTATTATGACCCTAATGAGTATAGTGTTTTTAACCCAGAACCTGTAGATTATAGAAAGCCTGTAAAGTATGTGAATGAGGGAGGGATCAATGATGTTCCTCCACCCATAACTGGAACATTTAAGCCTGCTAATCCTTTTGATGACTTTGATGATTCACAAATGATGTATGGCAAACAGGCAAAGGACTTGCCTAATCTTGATTGTGACTCTAATGAATTTTTCTCTTGTTCTTACAGTGACAAATCTTCAGAAATCAAGACTAATGACTATGCCACATGTGGATCAAGTGACAAGTCAGCTTCAATAAAGTCAGAAGATCTCTCCTCAGAAGTAGCTAATGATGAATCTCAATCAAAGACAGCTGCATTTGAAGATATTTCTTTTGATAGTGTTAAAAACAATAATGTTTCTGGTTGTGGTTATGTTTCAAACAATTCTAGTTGTGGTTCTGTTTCAAACAATTATGATTGTGGTTTTTATTGTGTTAAGGATAATTTTGTTTCATGTGTTGGTTTGAATAATTCTGTTTGCAATGAGAAAGTTATTGTTAAGAAAAAGACCCCTAGAAAGAAATCTTGCTTTGTGTGTCGTAGTTATGATCATCTTATTAAAGATTGTGACTATTATGAGAAATAGATGGGTTTGAATGCATGTCAAAATAGGTTTGTATGGAAAAATGTGAATGATATTCCCCCTTATATTCCTCAAGCAGCAAGGAGAACTTCAGTTGCTACTGGCAAGCCAGTTCCTGCTGGTAAGCCTGTTGCTGCTGATGAGTTCATTCCTGCTGGTAAGCCTGTTGCTGCTGATAAGTTCATTCCTGCCGATAAGCCTGTTGCTGCTGATAAGTTCATTCCTGCTGATAAGCCTGTTGCTGCTATGTATTCAGTTCCTGCCGGTAGGATCAATCCTGCTGGTTGGAGAAGCAATTTGGCTAGACCTTTCAGAAGACCTACTAGTTCTTTCTTTCAAAATAATTTGAGACCTGTTTGTTTTGACACCATGAATAAGGGAGGGGCAAGATGGAAAACTGCTGTTAAGTCCTCAGCAGGTTGTTCTTGGAAAATCAATAACCAACATATGAAAATGGGGTCCAAGATCAATGGTGGATCTCATCAATCTCCAGGGTTTAATTCTTATTGATCCACTAGGCAGGCTCAAGTCAGCAATGGCTTGAGTCTCTCTTGTATCTAATGTTGTATATGTATTCTTTTTCTCAGGATTTTCCTTTTAGAAGCAAAGATGTTGGAATTGTTGACAGTGGGTGTTCCAGGAGTATGACAGGGAATTTGGAAAGATTGCATGACTTTGTACCTTTGAATGGAGGTACTGTGACATTTGGAGGAGGAGATGGAATAATTTCTGGGAAGGGAACTATCAAGACTGCTAAGCTGGATTTTGAAGATGTACTTTATGTGAAGGAACTTCAAGACTTCAATTTGTTCTCTGTCTCCCAAATATGTGACAAGAAGAACAGTGTTCTCTTCACTGAGAATGATTGCTATGTGTTGTCCAAAGACTTCAAGCTGCCTGATGAAAGTCAGGTTGAACTTAAAGTTCCTAGGACTTACAATCTTTATAGCTTCAATCTTAGTGATGTTCAGCCTGAGGGATCACTTGCTTGTCTGGTTGCAAAAGCTTCTGTGGATGAATCTAATAAATGGCACAGAAGAATGGCCCATGTGAATTTCAAGACCATTAACAAGCTGGCTAAGAATGGGTTGGTTAAAGGGCTTCCTATGAAGATCTTCTCTAATGAGCATGATTGTGTTGCCTGCAACAAAGGAAAGCAGCACAAAGCATCATACAAGGCCATAAATGCTGTGAGCAACATCTCTGAGCCTTTGCAGCTTCTTCATATGGATCTTTTTGGTCCTACTTCTATCAGAAGTATTGACCATAAGAACTACTGCCTGGTGATTACAGATGATTTTAGCAGGTTTTCATGGACTTTCTTTTTGGGGACTAAAGATGAAACTTATCCAGTTCTTAGGGATTTTATTGCCTTAATAGAAAATCAGCTAAGTAAAAAGGTTAAGTCAATAAGGTGTGATAATGGCACAGAGTTTAAGAACTCTAATCTTATTGAACTCTGTGGGACTAAGGGGATAAAAAGGGACTATAGTAATGCTAGAACTCCACAACAAAATGGGGTTGCAGAAAGGAAAAATAGGACCCTGATAGAAGCAGCTAGGACTATGTTAGCTGAATCTAAGATGCCTACTATGTTTTGGACTGAAGCAGTTTGCACTGCTTGTTATGTGTTGAATAGGGTATCTATTACTAGTCCTCATAATAAAACACCTTATGAACTTTTGCCTGGGAAGGTTCCAAACATTAGTTACCTTAAGCCTTTTGGATGTCATGTCACTATTTTGAACACTAGTGATTACCTAGGCAAGTTTGATGGGAAGGCTGATGAAGGGTTTATTGTTGGATATTCTGCTCATGGTAAAGCCTATAGGGTTTATAATCTGTCCTCTAAGAGAATAGAAGAGACTCTCAACTTAAGATATCTTGAAGATAAACCTAATTTGCAGGGTGCTGGTCCAGAGTGGTACTTTGATCTGGATTATCTATCTGACACCTTAGGTTATAATAGATTCAAATCAAATCTATCTGCTGGTACAAATG
Source organism: Artemisia tridentata subsp. tridentata (assembly GCA_021014915.2). Lineage (NCBI taxonomy): Eukaryota > Viridiplantae > Streptophyta > Magnoliopsida > Asterales > Asteraceae > Artemisia > Artemisia tridentata. The sequence goes on along the minus strand of CP139507.1, from coordinate 356,912,614 downwards.
TTTCTCAAACTAACAATGCAGGTACCTCAGATGATGATTCTGATGTAGAGAGTGATGAACGACCTATAGTTGTTCCTTCTTTTCCCTCTAACAACATTTCAGGTTCAAAGCTCAAAGATTCTTTCGATATGGCTGGAGGTGATTCTAGTTATGCAGAAGATCTTGCTAGGCTTCAAAGACAAGAGTTTAATGCCAAAAGAGCTGCTGAGATGTTTGATTCTGGGTTTTCTAAAGAGACAGAGGAGATTCTGAGAAAGGCTGAAGCTGAAGTTAGAAGACAACTGAATTCAACTGGTGGTATTCATGTTCCTGCTGATCCCATTCCTGCTGAAAGTGGATCTGTTCCTGCCGAACCTTCTAGAGTTTCTGCTGATGTTCCTGTGTCTTCTCCATCTGTTGACACTCTGGGTGTTGTTAACTCCCCTGAAAGATTTCCAATTCCTTCTGATCTTGGAAATTCAGTTTCTTCAAGAGATAAGTTGAATGATCCTCATCATCAGTCCAGAACTGGTATTTTCACTTCTTCTTCATATGATGATGACTTCAACCCCTCAATTTCTAATCAGGCATCCTCCATTGAAGTCAATCCCATTGCTACCAAGAGGATCAATAATGTTCATCCTCAGTCTTTGATTCTTGGAGATATTAATTCCCCTGTTCAGACAAGAAGTAAACTTCATCAACCCAAGTTTGGAGAATCTGCTTTTCTCAGTTATATACGGGATCAGTTGAGGAGCAATCATACTGATTATTTACATTGTCTGTATGCTTGTTTCTTATCTCAAGTTGAACCAACTAGCATAGCTCAAGCTCTTTCTAATGATGATTGGGTTGAGTCTATGCAAGAGGAGATGCAGCAGTTCCAGAATCAGAAAGTATGGATGTTGGTACCTTTGCCTGCAGGAAAGCATGCTATTGGGACTAAATGGATTCTAAAGAATAAAAGGGATGCTAGGGGAATTTTCGTTCGAAATAAGGCTAGATTAGTAGCTCAAGGTCATAGACAGGAAGAGGGGATTGATTATGATGAGGTGTTTGCACCAGTGGCAAGAGTTGAAGCTATTCGATTGTTTTTGGCTTTTGCTTCCTTTATGGGGTTTGTAGTATATCAGATGGATGTGAAGAGTGCATTTTTGTATGGCAGGATTGAGGAAGAAGTTTATGTTACTCAACCACAGGGATTTGTGGATCCTCAGAATCCTAATTTGGTTTACAAAGTGGTTAAAGCACTCTATGGTCTTCATCAAGCACCAAGGGCTTGGTATGCAAGGTTATCAGCCTTTTTGCTAAAACATGGTTACAGAAGAGGGGCTATTGATAAAACTCTTTTTATAAGAAAGAACTTCAAAGATATCATTCTGGTACAAGTTTATGTAGATGATATTATCTTTGGTTCCACAAATGAAGCCTGGTGCAGGGAGTTTGAAGAATTGATGAAGAGTGAATTTGAGATGAGTGCTATGGGTGAAATGACTTTCTTCTTGGGTCTTCAGGTTAAGCAGAAACCAGATGGGATCTTTATTTGCCAGGAGAAGTATGTTTATGACATGCTTAAGAAGTTTGATATGGGAAATGTGAAGGTTGCTACAACTCCTTTTGAACGTCCAAAGCCTAAGTCCAATAATGAACCTGATGCTGCTGTTAATGTTCATCTTTATAGGTCCATGATTGGATCACTCATGTATCTGACAGCTTCAAGACCTGATATCATGTTTGCTGTTGGTGCATGTGCTAGACATCAGGTTACACCATTGACTTCTAACCTAAATGCAGTTAAGAGAATCTTCAAGTATTTAAGAGGACAGCCAAAGATGGGACTTTGGTATCCTAAAGATTCTCCTTTTGTGTTGGAAGCCTATAGTGACAGTGATTATGCTAGGGCTAACTTTGATAGGAAGTCAACAACAGGAGGTTGTCAGTTTCTGGGTAGGAGGTTGGTTTCTTGGCAGTGCAAGAAGCAGACTATAGTGGCTACATCTTCTACTGAGGCAGAGTATGTTGCTGCTGCTAGTTGCTGTGGACAGGTACTTTGGATGCAAAATCAGCTGTTGGATTATGGGTTCAACTATATGAACACCAAGATTTTTATTGATAATCAAAGTACTATGTGTATTGTTAAGAATCCTGTTTATCATCAAAGGACAAAGCATATTGAGATTCGACACCATTTCATAAGAGATGCTTATGAAAAGCATCTTATTCAGGTGGTTAAGATTCACACAGATGATAATGTTGCTGATCTGCTGACCAAGGCTTTTGATGGACCAAGGTTTAAACATTTGGTGGTCCATATTGGGATGGTAAATCCCTAGATGCTGAGCTTAAGGGGAGGAATGCAGATTAAGGGGAGGATTGAAGCTCAAGGGGAGGATAGTTCTTGTTGTTGTTGTATATTTTCTATCTTTCTTTCTTTCTTTTGGTTTCTTTTCTTATTTTTCTTTCTTTTATTTTGGTGTGTTTCTTAGTTTAAAAAAAAAAAAAAAAAAAAAAAAAAAAAAAAAAAAAAAAATTCTTATGTATATTTTGTGTGCTAATAAGTGGTTTTGAGCAACACCTTGCAGGTACAGTGTTGGTGTTTACACCTGCACAACAAATGGTGCTCAACTCACCATGTCTTGCAGACAAGAAAGAGTTGGCTCACCATGAGGGTACGGCTCTGGTGTGATAATCAAATCCGTTGATAGCTGTAATAGCTTGCTCAAAGCTATAGGGTACTTCAACTCACCTGTAAAACCCGCAAATTAATATAATCTGAAAAGACCAAAAATGCCCTCATAACTTATATAACTTATAAATAAATCACAAAACCTATAAAACTAAACCATATATGACATAAATTAATTACGAGACACCAAATAATATTTGTACTAGCCACCAAGAATATTCTTGACACATTACTTAGTTACTTGAACAAAAAAAAAAAAAAAAAAAAAAAAAAAAAAAAAAAAAAAAAACTTCATAAGTATATATATCTATTTTGTTCTAAAAATAATTATGTGTAAGTAACATTTGAGGAATAAGAGAATTTATATAATTTTTGACATAGATGATTTTGGGTTGGGTTAGGCCGATCCATGCCCTCCCCTACCCTTCCAAAAACTCGGCCCAACCTCCTACAAGTTAGCTAAATCCCTTTTGACTCTCCACCAAAATACCGAACATCATAACACATCAAAGAAACCCTAAAAACCCAAAGTTTCTGCCTCTTTTTTTTCTGCTGCTGTCGAGCCACAAAAACCCCACCAAAGGAGGCTTGATCTTGATCCTAATTGGTGTCTCATTCATCCTAAGGTAACTATGTAATCCACACTATGATCCATTTGAATTTAGGAGTCAAAAACTAATCAAAAACTTTCATTGTTCTTGTATTTCTGCTGCTGTTCGATCAAAAGGAAAGGGGAGAAACCTTCGTGTAGTGTTTGATCTCTTGTTTCCCGTGTTCTTCGTGGTCTACGAGGGTATGGTATCTCTTTTGCTCAATCCTTGTTCATGTTTTTGTAGCCTAATCGAATGAAAAATCACACAACATGTCACATGAAATAATAAAAAGAAAACCCTAAAAACTAATATATATGGATCGACCCAGGAGCTATGTAATGGATTTAATTCGTTTTGAATATGTTAAGGTCAGTAATAATCAACCTAAATATGTTGTGGACTCACCCAAAATCGTTTGGTGTCAAGAATGAATGAACGGGATGAAGAAACCCTAAGTATATACATGGTTCTGTGATAACTGCTTCTGATATGGAACTTTGCTCGACTTTAACCGGCTGTAAATTAATGATGTGAACGGGTATTGGGATGTTTTTTGAGTCTAAAACTAAGTTCAATGAAGTGGCTACCTGGAGAAATTTATTTTGTAATTTTTAGAGGCCTGTAAGGCTACTTTTTGATTTTTAGAAAATCATGTGTCTGGTCGTATTTGTAAAGTCTGGAAAAACAGTCCGGGTTTTTCATTTATCATTTTCAAACCATAACGAATTAGGGTGTTTCCTTTTAGCTGAGTAAAATATCACATGTTAGCTAATTACTGGAATTTTTGTAGAATTTTATAAATTTTCTAGACTGGGAAAGAAGATGGAAAATGGTCGGGTGTTTTTAATTAATCCGGTTCTGGAACAGGTTGGGAAAAAGGATTTTTAGTTCGTATCTAGACAACTTAATAAAATCTGGAAAAATTACATAAAATACTCAAGACCCTGGGAAACGTCTGTGAATTTTTATAGATTTTATTTCGAAGGTTTAATATGGTTTGAAAATTATTTAAAACGAGTCCAGTTAATACCTGAAAACTGTCAAGACATGTAAAAAGGATGTAAATTGTTATTTTCCTAAGCTAAGGGTTATAAATTGTGAATCGAGAAACTTGAGGGTATAATTCGTATAATAAGTTAATTTGAATGTACACTCTGTAATCTTGGAAAATAAAATGCGTGATGTGTTAATAAATTAATGAGAGGGGTTAAAATGTAAACTATGTAAATCTAGGGTTTCATTTTGTAACTTTGATAAGTAAAGGGGTATGAAGTGTAAATTATGAAACCTAAAAGACTAAAAGAGTAACTTGAGGAATCTAAAAGCTAAAAGAGGAAACCTACTAAATCTGGAAACCAGCTAAATATAGAAGGTTACTTAAAATGGAAGGGTTTGTAATTCTTGTCTACCCCTCTAGGTGTGAAGAAAGAGAGGTCCTGATCCACTTTGTGTCATCCATTTCTTATTTGTGTTTGCTTCTGGAATAAGGTACAGATATTCTGACCTTCTCTGTAAGGTTTCCTATGACCTCTTGCATGTTCTGATCTGTTTAGCCTCTGATTTGATACCTGAGACTTGACCTCCTGATAATGAACCCCTGCATTTATCTCTTGTCTTGAATCTTGATATGAACCTGACATGAACCCTAATATGATACCTGACATTGATACCTTGCTATGATTCCTTTGTCTTGAACCTTTGACCTATTATATGAACCTAGACTGAGAAGCCTTTTTAATTCTGACCTGGAAAATGATTTGAGGAAAAGCTAATTAAAATGAAGTTTACAAATATGATACAATACTCTTTTAATTGGGATTTTATTAAATTGTATGAAACTGTTTTAAAAGACTATCTTATGAAAAACCATTTTGAAGGATCATTTATGAAATCTACTCTGAAGGATCATTTTTATGAAGACCATTATTAAAAGATTGTTTTAAATGGACTCTTAATTAGAAACCTTTTTAATTGAACTAGTACTATGGAACTTGGATTACTGACCTGCTGATACTGACCTTCTGATATTGACCTGCTGATATTGACCTTCTGATGTTGACCTTCTGATATTTGAACCTTCTGATATGACACCCTGATTATGATGTGAACCTTTGACATTCGACCCTTGATCCCAGTTTGATACCCGAGCCAAATTTGTGACCCTAGCCATGAAGGTAACATGGCCGTGTCTGTGATGCACCACTGGCATGACTAGTGTGTAGCCCTAGTGATTTGGTTACACCGTCCCCATCTTGATTCTGATATGTGCACACTCCTGTTATTATGGCCTATATGATTTGTTCTTGGGGGGCGAATGGATGCATCCTAGTCTTGTTCTGGTTCTGATATATCTGGTATGTCTGGTGACTGGTACTGTGTGCAATACATGCCTTTCACAACCCTGGGAGCTTGCAACTCCAACCCCTGGAGGTATCCCCTCACCCTGTCTTGGTATGCTGAGGTCACCCCTCCATACACCTTGGTATGTGATTTGATATGATATGTTCTGGGCTCGTGGTGGATTACTGTCCTAAACCTTTACTCTCTCTCTGTACCTTGACTTATCTATTTCGTTATACTATATCTGTTCTTTTCCTTTTACTTTCATTTCTTTTGCTTTCGTTTCCGTTTACTATATATCTGTTCACTGGGCTTTTTAAGCTCAGCCGTACGTTTTCTTTTCGTGTACGGCAGGTTTTTAGTTGGAAGCTGGATTGTTATTATAGAGAGGACCTTGAACTTAGAAGACCTTGTTAGCTAAATTGGATTAGAGATGATTTGAAAAGTTATATTCAGACTTAGTGACTATTGTATATCTCACTTGTAACCTTGTAATTTCAGATTTTGTTTGTAACCCTTGGAATCCTATTGTATTATTTATGTCATATGCTTGTGTTTGTTCTGATAAGAATCCGTATCTGTGACACCTTTGCCCTTGTCGGGTTGGGGTGTTACAATTATGGTATCAGAGCCAGGTTGCGACTTGTAATACATTTACCCTTGACCTGTGAAGTTTGGACCACTAGGTTTCCACTGTAGGCGCTCATAAGATAACCTGTAAGAATTTGCCTTAGGACTTCCCTATAGGAACTTAAGTTCTGACCAGTGAGGAATGGGTAGATTATAAGCCTTTTGTTTAAGTATCATTGCTTCCACATCACTCTGATTCGTGTCTTGCTTTTGGTTAAAGCCTCTTGAGATCCCTCGTAGAAAGTGAAAGTTTATGCCTTGCACCACCTAAGTTTTGAAACCTAAATGAATCTTGAAGCATTAAGAATTGCATAGTAATTTCCTGACACTATTTGATCCTTACCTTCAGATTCCGACTCTGACCTCTGATCTTTGTTAATCATTTCGATGCCTCTTGGGCATTTTGAGAATCTCCATGGCGAGTAGTTTGGCTTTCCCTCTTGATTATGACATTTGTTTTTGTTGACCTCTGAGACTGTAGAAGTACTAGGTGGATGAAGATAGATTGTTTTGCTTACGACTCGAGATAAAGTATGATCATCATGAAGGCATATTTATGTGGTGCTGGTATTATTAACGTGATAATACTTACACCATATAACGTGCCCTCATTGTGGCCATAGGATATCTTGGGAAGTACCTAAGAAGTTTAGAATTTGAATCTCCGTTGGATTATCCGTGATTAGTGAGACCTTAGGTTCATCCCATCTATGCGCATACTCTGTTTTCGTTCATTAGATATCTGAATGAGTTTGAACTCTCGATTTGCATTCCGTTGACCTCAGTTTTGAATCTTAAACTCTTTGAAGAATTCTCTACTGTTGATACAGTTAATTGATCCGAAATTTAGTTCGTATTTCCGTATGAGCTTTCTTGAAGATTCACCCATCATCCATTTTATGATGCATGGACCTTTTGATCAGAATCAACCCAATTCGTCTCCTTCTGAGAATTCGAACCCACCTTGTTTCGATAGAGTCATGAGAAACTATTTGATTTGAAGATCCTTCTGAATGAACCTCCCCGGGCGTGAGAATGTTTGTGACGACCTCTTGCGATTTGCTACGACTTCGGCTAACCTTGCGACTTCAATTTTCGAGGACGAAAATTTTTTTTTTAGAGGGGAAGAGTTGTAAAACCCGCAAAATAATATAATCTGAAAAGACCAAAATGCCCTCATAACTTATATAACTTATAAATAAATCACAAAACCTATAAAACTAAACCATATATGACATAAATTAATTACGAGACACCAAATAATATTTGTACTAGCCACCAAGAATATTCTTGACACATTACTTAGTTACTTGAACAAAAAAAAAAAAAAAAAAAAAAAAAAAAAAAAAAAAAAAAAAAAAAAAAAAAAAAAACTTCATAAGTATATATATCTATTTTGTTCTAAAAATAATTATGTGTAAGTAACATTTGAGGAATAAGAGAATTTATATAATTTTTGACATAGATGATTTTGGGTTGGGTTAGGCCGATCCATGCCCTCCCCTACCCTTCCAAAAACTCGGCCCAACCTGTAACACCCCGACCCGCCAAGGTCAAGATATCACATTATGGTGTCATACAAAGCATACATAACGCAAGCGGAAGTCTTTATTAAATAACTAGACCTTGAACATCAAGTCTAGTACCAAAGATAATCCCAACGTATAAAGGGTTAACCAAACAAACCAAAGTAAATAATATTCAAGTTGCGGAAATAAAGAAATGTCCGAAACAATGGACTACAAAATGATAAACATAAAGGGTCTCTCAATAATCTACTCTCTCATCCCCATGCCCGTCGCCCTGCTTATTACCTGCCGCATAAGAAAGAAAACATGCGGCTGAGCTTAAAAAGCCCAGTGAACGGATATAAACGAAATAACAAATCATAAAGGTAGATAAGCATAAGCAACGAAGGAATGAAAGATACGAAATCATAATCATAATCATAATCATAAGTCATACGAATCAAAACATATCAAAAGTTAAGAGTGCATGAGAACTGAATAAGAACTGATCAATAAATGGAAGGGAAAATAATGAGAAGGTTCATAAAAGGATGTGCCATAAGAACTCCATACATACATAATCCGTCAAATCATATCATATCATATAAGTGCACGAAGAGGGGAGACCTCTAAGTACCATAAGTGTGAGAGGGGTGTAAGGCACACACCACCTGGTCACCATACATACACATACATACATAATCCTAGGATGCATCCATACGCTCCCAACATAAGTATGTGTGACAGTACTAGACTGGTCACACACACGCATAAATGGCCAATAGTGATCACACATAATACATATCATATCATAAGGGGGAACGCCGTAGATCTATCACACCTCTACGGGAGTGTCATGCATAGGGTGCCATCCTACACATGGTCCTGGTACCTCCAGAACTAGTTAAGCTCAGGCACAGATCTAACATATCATACCAAATCATAATCAAAGCTAAAGCATAGCAAGAGAAACGAAGTGTATCTCAACGAAACATAGCAAACACATAATCATATCATATTTTAGCAGAGACATTTAAACAAATGTCAGAGTGAATCACATAAGAATGGCAATCATACAATGAAAGCCAAGAATCATACAAAAGGGAATCATAGCAGTTATCGAATCATAAGAATCATCCCTACTGAAAAGGGAAAACATAATGTACGAAGCAAAGCGTCTTAAGGTAAGACAGAATATCCGTACCTCGACAAAGCACACCAAATACCAAGGCAACAAAAGAATAGGGATGAATGATCACTCCCTCTTCACCCGATCTACAATTAAACATAAGTTCTCTTAAGTTCGTATAATCATATGGTTTCATGTTACTTCTCATTTCATATTAAGGAGCTTTGATCATTAACGTTCTCGTATTTCAAATTAAAAGATTAGAGATGATCATATTCTTAGCTTATGATTCATAATGTCATTCACAAGTTTTAGTGTCATATAGTAGTTATCATAACTTTAGGGGTTCAATATGTAATTATCATAAGTTTAGGGTTCAATGTGAAAATATCATCAAGTTACAGATTTTATAAGTTATGACTTTTGATTTTATCAAAATATCCATTTATACCCTTAAGGTTACATAATAAACACATCACACCCTTTAGTTCCCAATTTTACACTTTATAACATCACACAGTTTTAAGTACAAATTTGTCAGGTTTTCCATAAATTCTAAATCGTATAAGAACTCAGTATTAAAATCCCCAAAAATTCCCAGAGGTGCTAAAATGTCTTAAGTATTTTATCAAATTTTTCCAGATTTTATTATGTAGTATAGGTATGTATTAAAAATCCATTTTCACGACACGTCCAGATTTCTGAGAAATTTTACTATACGAAAAGTTATTAGCTAGAAACCTTTTAAGAAAAATTCACAAAAATCTATAAAACTTCCAGGAAGTCATATACATCTTGAATATTACCCAGTTCAAAGGACACCTTCTAACTCAACACGGTTTGAAAATTAAAAATGGAAAACCCGGACTGATTTTCCAGACTCACAAATCCGACCAGACACATAATTTTCTAAAAATCAAAAAGTACCTTTCCATGCCTCTAAAAATTACAACATAAATTTCTCCAGGTAGCTATTTCATTAAACTACAATCTAGACTCCAGAAACATCAAAATATACATTCACATCATTTAGTTATAGCCGTTTAAAGTCGACCAAAAGTTCGAACTCAGAAACAGGCCTCACAGAAACCTATCCATTTTAGGGTTTTTCATATCCAAATCACAAGTTTTTCATCCCAAACGATTTTGGTTGAGTCCATAACATATTTTGGTCCTTCATTAACATATTTAACATCATTCTCATCAATTATTTCACACCCAAAAGTGGTATCCAATTCACAAACATAGTTTTAGAGTTTTATCACTCATGATTTTATGTGAATGTTTTTGATTTTATAACACATATATTTCGATTATAACAACGGAATAAGAATACGAATTAAATAAGAACACGATACCCTCGATGACCACGAAAACCACGAACACAACACGGATCAAAGACACCACACGAAGGCTTCTTTTCCTCCTCCTATTCTTGCGCCAACAGCAGCCCAAAACAGCATCAAAACGTGATAGATTTGGTTAGTTTTTGACGTGTAAACTTCGTATGGATCATCATAGGGGTTAGGGGCTTACCTTGTGACGATTAGACGATAGTTAGAACAAGTTTTCGGAGCCTTTTTGGAAGGATTTTCAAGCGTGGCAGCTGTGAACAAGAACAGCCGATTGTTTTTTTTGATATTGGAGAGAAGTTAGGGTTTTTTTTTTATTGTATTAAAAGTTGAAATCCGGTGTATAGAGGATATACATGGACCGACATTTAGTTTAGGCAAATTAGGAATGATTGCACTAATTTAGGGACATGCTAAAATTATACAAATCAAGAACCTAGACCTTATCTTGGTCCAAGGGGGGGGGGGGGGGGGGGGGGGGCGGCACAAATGTGCTTGTTTTCTTTTTTTTTTTTTTTTTTTGTAACATAACTTATATAATGTATAGTTTTAATTTAATTTAGACTTAGGTTAATTTTGTTTAGTTCGTATTCATAAGTTCTCACGATTTTAAATTCGGGGCATTTTAGTCTTTTCATATTATTTTAATTTGCGGGTTTTACAACTCTTCCCCTCTTAAAAAAAAATTTTCGTCCTCAAAAATTGAAGTGCGAAATCGAAATGAAATGCGAAATCGAAAGCAATAACGAACTGAATACGTACCAAATCAAAAAGAAAAATTCGGATAATCGGATCGTATTGACTCTTCGGTTTCCCAAGTAGCCTCGCTCTCAGGATGGTTCTTCCAAAGAATCTTTACGAACGGAATGGTTTTAGTTCTCATGACTCTTTCCTGACGCTCCAAAATAGCCTCAGGTTCTTCACTATAAGAAAGGTCTTCCCGAATCTGATCGAACGGGCAAGACACAACGTGAAGCGGATGATAATTATACCCACGAAGAAACGACACATGAAATACGTTATGCACGTGCGATAACTGGGGAGGTAGCGCCAAACGATAAGATACCTCACCAACACGATCAAGAATCTCAAACGGACCAATATAGCGCGGACTAAGCTTCCCTTTCATACCGAAACGCTTAACACCTCGAAACGGAGAAACCTTCAAGAAAACACGATCACCAGAATTAAACATAACATCACGACGATGACGATCAGCATAGCTCTTCTGCCTAGCACGAGCTTCCTTCAACTTCTCTCTGGCTACATCCACTTTCTCATTAGTGATCCTAATCATTTCAGGTCCCTCAATGAGTCTTTCCCCGACCTCATTCCAACAAACCGGCGCCCTACACTTACGCCCATATAACATCTCAAATGGAGCCATCCGAATACTCGCGTGCCAACTATTATTGTAAGCAAACTCCACTAAACACAAGTAATCATCCCAGTGGCCTGTCCACTCTAAAGCACAAGACCTCAACATATCCTCCAATGTCTGAATCGTCCGCTCCGACTGCCCATCGGTCTGAGGATGAAATGCCGTACTGAATTTAAGCCGTGCACCCCAAACTTTATGTAACCCTTTCCAGAAACGAGACGTAAAACGAGGATCACGATCGGACACAATAGAAGACGGCATACCATGCAATCGAACAATTTCCTGCTGGAAGATCTCGGCCAAACGACCCACAGAATAATCAATACGAATAGGAAGAAAATGCGCAGATTTGGTCAGACGGTCAACAACGACCCAAATAGCGTCATGCTTCCGAAGAGTACGAGGTAAACCAGTAACGAAGTCCATCGATATCTCATCCCATTTCCACATAGGAATATCAAGAGGTTGCAACAGACCACTTGCACGCTGATGTTCAATCTTAACTTGCTGACAAGTCATACATCTAGCCACATGCAAAGCCACATCCTGCTTCATCCCATTCCACCAAAAGTGCTGCTTCAGATCATGATACATCTTAGTCGAACCCGGATGAATAGAAAACGGAGAACTATGTGCCTCAGAAAGCACAGCGTCACGAAGAGTAGAATCATCAGGAACACATAAACGCTCACCAAACCAAACGATACCATCTGCATCCACACGAAAATCTGACTGCTTACCGTCCTCAATATTCTGCACAATAGCCCATAAGTCACCATCATCTTTCTGGGCTTCCTTAATCCTCAACATCAAATCAGGCTCCACCTTCAAGCTAGCCCAAAAACCATCATGCCCACGAACACACAATTCAACCTCCATAAGCTCTAAGTCATTCAGAAT
>CP139507.1:356878987-356900016 GCA_021014915.2 Artemisia tridentata subsp. tridentata | reverse complement strand
TCTTTACCATGGACAAGGCCTGATATAAAAATATCTGTCCGAGCTATCAGAAAGGTTAAGCTTACCAACATCAAGAACAAAATCAGGCCTGGTAGGCATATAATGGGGTAAATATGCGTATTATGTGGAATGAAACCTCCCGGGCCAGGTGGGGGAGGCGCTGGGAGAATACCGGCCTTTACCGACTGTGGACGATGACCTTGGTAGCCGGTGACATTATTGCCGTTGCTCCATGAATAATCAGGGCCAATAGAAATGTGAAATTCATGTTTGATCCACTTGAAGAAACATTAGGAATACGAGAATAAGATTGTTCATATACTGGTTGATGAGGGTTTGGATTAATCTGATTTTCCAGAATCCCATCCGGGGGACTTGAAGTTCTCGATATTACTGGTTGTCTAAAGTTTTTCCGTAATGGCTTCCCCTTTGGTTTAGAGTCAGTTGCTCTTCCCATACTTGAGAATTTCTGCAATCCTGGATGGGGATTCCCATACCCATTATCTGACATCTGAACAGGCTCAGAAACGGGAATGTGCAGTGAAGTTGCACTACTGAATGTATGGCCATAGTTATTATCAACTGGCTGAGGTGATTCACCATTTGTTAGTGGTGGTCCTCCAGCCAAGAGACTAGTCCATAGCCATACGCTCTTCGCTGCTGCAAGAAGGGACACAAATGCTTTATGAGGCTGTGCTAGAAGAATATTATATTTCCTCATCCTTAATTGATGTAGTGCATTGGAATATTCACGATCACCAGAAATTAACAGATAGTTTCCAGGGGCAGGGTTATCAACAGCCCAAAATAGCATATCCACCAAAATTTTCTTGTCACTTGCATCTTTAACACCTACTCACATGTAAACAGAGGGTCGTTAGACAAACTCCACAAAGTGTCTATCGCCACGACAACACAAAATTTAATAAGTAAATAAGAAATAAAAAATCTTTATCTTCACAAATCTGTTGCTAGGCACATGCATGTTTTCCAAAATGAATAGAAATGCAAATGCCAAAAGAGGATATAGAGAACACAATCTATGAAGCTGTCTCATGAGTCATGTCTATGTATGTTTTTAGCTTAGGCAAACAAGAACATAATATATGCATTATGTTTATTGTTGGCTAACCTACAAGATGGTTATGCACCCATAAATATGCTATTAAGAATATTTGGCGCACAACAAGAATTATGCAACAACACGACTTTTAATCAATTAATCACATTGTGCAACATTATCTTACTCACGAGTAGAATATCAAGATGACATGTCCTTAAATAAGATAGTCTGATCTAATCAAGAAGTAAATGAAAAACAAATTGCACCAAAATTAATTTTATGATAGTCTGATCTAGTCAAGGCCTTTGAGAGGCGTAATCGCTTCACTGTACGCTCTCCTGTTAATCCCCTGCACATTATACACGCCAACATGTGATCCTGTTTTTGTAACCAGTTTGTGATCATTTTAGGAGGTGTTTGGGATTGCTATTTAAAACTGCTTATACCAAAACGAAATACAGAAAATAGTGTTTGAATTGGTTTTGTTGTCATGATACGAAACAATAAGATAGGCAGTTATTTTAGTGTTAGGCAATTCTGCTTATTTAAAGATTTAAGTGGTAAAATTTAAGATCAGATAAGCAGTGCGGATAAGCAACTACCAAAGCGCTTAAGCAAAACTGTTAATTTCAGCCTCAAATTAGGAGATTATCAAAAACAGTTTCCTTCTATCCAAACACTCTAAACTGATTATCTGTATCAAAATGCGATTAGCAGACAAGCAGTTTTAACAAGCAATACCAAACACCCCATAAGTACCGATAGTTTTCCTACTGAATAAACCACATCTACCCAAACCTCAAAATCCTTTCTTACAATGCGTAATTGACATAATGAGGTAATGTTTTCGCTAGGTATACTTGATTATATCACATTATTATGACGCTCACATTAACATACTAAGGTAACGGTTTGGCTAGGCCTAAGTTAAACCTGGATTAAAATCTTATCATTTTGATGCTCAACTGTTGATAAACATGCAGATTAAGAACAGTAAAACCTAAATAATAAGTCAAAACGAAACCAAGTGGAACAACATACATTGAACGAGAAATGCTAAGGGAATGTGATCTGCGATCAGGTACAAGAACTTTCTTCCTATGTGAAGAAGAACTTGTTAACGCCATGCTTCTTCGTGACGAAGAACTCGTCATCTTCACCACAAATTAATCAATCAATATTCTTCTTCACCTTAACCTACAAGAACTCATATTAAATCAATTACACAACCAGAATACTACTACCACAGCATAACACTACATTAATAATTTATTATGCATATAACTAACAGTTAGCAATTGATAACCTAATACAAAGCTAATAACGATTGATTAACCTAACATTGAGCTAATTAATCTACATGAATAAAATGTCATACACTCATACGTCATTAACTAACGAAAAATAACATACTGTTTTACGACCTACACCACCTATCTCGCGCGCATATGTCTCCAACTAGACTTCACACTTGGTTTAATAACATATGAAAAACCTAATACTGACCTAGCCTTATCTACACGAAAATATACGTACATTATATCAATCAATCAATCAATTATTAGAGCAATTATGAGTTCCTTAATTAATAATGAACAATTAGCGATAGATATAAATAACATGCTTTGTTGATTACGTAACAATAATGAACGTACGATAAAATTTATTATGAATTTAAATAACCTGAAAGATTTTAATATGCAGAGGATGAAATGAAATGAGGTGATGATGGTTTTATTTATTTATCATCTCTTGAGAAACACATATCAAAGCAACATCAGATTTCATTAATCCGCTTATATTTGCTCCTTAAGTGTCAGAAAATGTATGTAAGAAAAAATATATATATGTATACGTATCCGTGGTATGATCGAATGTCAGTGACTACACAAAAGTCATACCTTCTGTAGATACTAAACCCTGAGAAACACGTCCAGCTCTGCTACAGGAGGCTGCAAACCCAAAGTATCTATTGTTAACAACACACAGCGACAGTAAACCTCGGTAGGTACAACATACTGACACAATAGTACCTGTGGAGACTGGTATGTCATCCAGTTTCCTCTTTCCCTTCTCGGAAACCGACGTGGGAAACGACCTTTGCTGATGACCACCAGTAGCCATGATATGTAGCTGATCTGGCTCGTTGATCGTTATACCGTTCGATGGCCGAGCCGGCGTGCCCATAACATCTGTCGTAGTAACATGCCCGCGAGAAACATACGAGTGACAAATCTATCGAAGTAGCAACGAAGGTTCCATTGATTTGGTGACAGGGCAACGACAATGGATGTGGTAAATCCACATAACCCCCACTTTGACTTTCAAGATCATTTGAAAAGATTGATGAGATGTAGTAATAGATACCTTATCTAGCAGTCATTGATTTCTGTTCATCAACAATGGAAGCCTGGTTCGTTATAGTAGTTACCCTCTGCATAACTGCCCTTATCAGATCCATACTATCCAGCAGCAGAACAGTTAAGAAGCAACCACCAGGCCCATCCTTCCTTTACTCCACCTTCTTACTGCTAACCAACTCCATACTAGACTTTGAACCCGTTCTGATAAAGCTCAAGGCCACACATGGACCACTCATCAGTCTTTACTCCACCTTCTTACTGCTAACCAACTCCATACTAGAATTTATACCTAAAAGCTCAAAATACCCATGGAATCAAAAGAAAACTAGCTTGGTAAAACAACATATGAAACCTTAGAGTAAAACAATTATAAGTGAAACATTAAATAGTATATAGTTATATATAATCAATGCGTCAATAATCACTAAAAAAACCATGTTATCACATTAACAAACTAAATTTTCAACATGCGCCCCTGCTAGCTAAGTTTTTTACTTTGATCCATTTAAATAAACACGTGTACACAATCTAATATGAACTCGTTAATTAGTAAATAGGGTCGAATTTGTCACCTCTGCTAGTCTGCTAGAAAAAATGAAAAGAATATCAGTATAAAAATATAGAGAGACTGCAAACCTGATCCGCCACCGCTTCAACAAGCTTCAACTCATGAACATGCCACTGCCTTGCACTATCCGAAGGAGGCATCAAAACCATCAACGCATAACGCTTTGTTGAAAGTTCGGGCCACTCATAAATTTGAAAATTATTAAGATGTAAAAGCGGGACTCTCACAGCAGCAACCTCCCCGAGCATATATTTGCCAGAAGCTGGGCGTAATCTAGGAACAGGGCTATTAGGCGATATCTTAATCGCACGATTGGTGCTAAAAACTTGATTAATTGCAGGAGACTGAATTGGAACCCAAGTAATTTACTGTCATAAGAGGAACAAATTATATGACAGTAAATTACTTGGGTTTCCTTGCTCGTGCTCTCGCTTCTTCACGCAATCTCTACACATGGTCTAGTTTGGTGTTTTTTTGGTCCTTGAGGTCTAGTTTGGCAATAAGTACACATAACCAATAAACTACATGAAACAAAAAGCTTATAACTTTATCCAACACAAAACCAATACTCACGCTTTAGGCAAAACTAGCTTCCGCTCTCTGCGAACGGGCGCCTTTGGCATAAACTTCATCTGCAAACAAACCAAATATCGACCGAATAATACCCGTTAGATCAAACCTTAAAACATTAACATATACATTCCAAATTTCCAATAAAACATATAAAAAAACAACTATTTTTTTGGTTTTTATAAAATATCTAAACATATACATTCTGATAAAAACATATAAAAAAAACAATTCTTTTATATATATTTTTTTATAAAAATAGTTAAAATAAATAAAAAAAGGACCTTTCTTTGAGGTTTAGGAGCACCATTTAAAGCCTTCTCATCCATGACCATTAACAACCACTTTCTGCAAATAATAAACAAATAATCATTACTATAAAAAAAACCAATATATAAAATGGTAAATATATATAAGTTTATATACTTTTTATGATGATGTGGCACTGATCGCCGGAGGTGATGAGGGTGAGGGGGATAGTGGTGGTGGTGGTGGTGGTGGCGGCGAGTTTGAAGGGGAGGTTATAAAGTACTTTATGCAAATAAACTAATTTCAATTAATTAGGAGTATATGTTATTATCATTAGATTAAGGCCTGATATGCACAAAATAAAACAGAGACGAACAACAATTTATACCTTAGAGTGAAACTGGTATTAATATACACAAAGAAGAATCATGAAGAATTAAAGATCCATAACTATGAAATTGATGATTGTAGCGATAACATCCGGTTTGTTGAGATTTTGTCGGGTTGTTACCAGATTAATTGGGATTTCGATCAATAGCCGTTGATGGGCATATACGTAAAGCTTGTTTCCACATAGGAATGAGATGGAAAAAAAGTATGGGACACCCTTAACAGGCATCTAATCATTCCTTTGCAATCCAAATGAAGTTCGTTAAGAATGAGTGAAATGAAATAGTCTAGTAGATCTACATAAGAATTGGCTGTGAAATTTTGGGAGAAATGTCTAGGGTTTTTTTTGTGAGAGTATATGTGTGTCTAAATTTTGGTGAAGCTGCAAACCAAAAGTTTTATCCCGCTAAAACTATTTTGGTGAATTTTTAGTGCCTTTAAGTTTTTTGTTATGCAACACTGCTAAAACAATGTTGCACAAACATGTAAAATTTGCAACACTTTTAAAAAAAGTATGACATTAGATATACAAAAGCAACACTTTTATGAAAAATGTTGCATTACAACCAAGGTTGTAAAAAAAGCAACACGTTTTACAAGTGTTGCTTCAAAAATGTTGCCTTAGGCTCATTTTGTAGTAGTGTGGTAAAAGAAAGGAGTTGAGGTTGAAGAGGTGAGGCTTGTATGGGTTGAGTTAAGATAGGTGTTGGTTCAAGAGAAGTAGGTTGTGGTTTGTTGGAAGCAAGTTGTGGTGGAGTTGGCTCATTAGAAGGAGGGGTTTGGATGTAGTTTGAGAGAGGTGTTCTAGTAGAGAGTGTCTTGATGGGTGAGGTTTCCGTTGAGGATATCTCATACACAATTCGTACATTTTTCTAGGAGGGCTTCTAGTGGATGATCTTGCACTTGGTTCTTTAGTCATGTTTTGAGTGAAGTTTAGAAGATGAGTATTCAGTAGAAGAAGGTTTGTTTAGGTGTGGTTTAGAAGCACAAACACAAGTGGTTTAAATAGTGAAGGATCAAGTATGGTAATTAAAGCATAAACCACTAAAATCCTTTGAATTGCAATGATATGCATGCACCAAGATCAACTACAGTGATACAATCCTCTAGGAGATATATTAAAAGCAATATGAAGTGTTTAAATGGATAAAGTTGAGTTTTGGAATTTTTTTTAAGTGATCAAACCTGTGTCTTTTTGCCCGGATCCAGCGGATCCTTTTCAACAGGGATCCGGCTAGCTTATGTGTGAGGGAAAAATGATTATGATTAAGTTATAGCAGCCCTATGTTTCCTGGTGTAATGAGTATGAGAAGGTGTCTTAAATGAGAAAATTCTGAGTGGTTTAAGACTAATGATGAAGGGTTGCCATTAATGGTCTTTAGAGAGGAGAAAGAGATCTAAAGTAGGCCAATAAGTGAATATGAGTTAAGATAATTATATCACTAAGTGTTAATTGTTTGTAGGCTTCATAGAAAAGTGGTATGAAAAATTTAAAAATTTAAAAATTCTTTAAAAATCATAAGAATTAAAAGATTGGTTTTAGAGCATTTTGAGGTAGAAATGATGGAAATAAATTTGTGAAAAATTTATTTATTGTGTAGGTAAGTGAATTATGTTTAAAGAAAGGTGATCTAAGAAGTGGAACAGGAAAATATTGGTTATCTTGGAGATGATAAATCATAAACATCTCTAAAGAAACTTAAGTTTTTCCTAAGAGATCAAAAGAGCTACTAACCTCAAGATCAGCTCAAATGTGACTAACAGGAGATGGATAACTAGTGTACTAAGGTTAGAAAGGTTGAGGGTGATGAGGGGTGGTATAAAATTTGTTCTGTATGACCGGATCCTTTCTAAAAGGGATCCGGCTAGTTATAACTAAGGGATCCGGCTTCTGAGGCTATTTCTTTCACAGTGGCCTAGTAGAAGTTTGCTCACTCGTCGAATAAAAAATCTAACACTTCAGGCAACACTTATACATAGATACACTACTGATACAACAAGTATAGCACTAAAGGAGCACATATAGATAATAAAATGGGATAATGACACAGAACTAACCATGTGATCAAACATATAAAAAACATAACAAAAAACATTTCAGAAGAAATCATAGTATGTAAGTACAATAGTTCAAAGATATAAAAGACTACAATAGTTTTAAAATATTCAAAAGATGATTAAACCACAACTTTCAATCTCTTCACTTTTTCTTCTTTCCTATGTTTGTGATAAAATGAGCAAGACACTTGATCATTCCCTTTGTTTGTTTGAATTCTTCGGTTTCTTTTGGAAGTTTGGGAAGTTGTTCGATATATGAGATTGGATCAAGGCGGTAGTTTGAAATAGGATTGTCTTCATCGGCTTCAACTTCGTCTGAGGAATCTGAGAGAGGACGAGGCCTTTTGCCGTTGACCAAGAATCTTTTGGCGTGACCTTTGGCGAGGGGTACCATGAAATGATTTGCAAGGGCATGGTCATTGGTGATTGGATAAGGTTGGATTGTGCAAACATACCTAAGAAGACGTGTGAGCAGCATACCATATGGAAGGACCATTTTGTCAGTTTTGGAAACACCAACCATTCTTTTGGCGATGTAGTATGCGAGGTTGAAAGGTTTTTGGTGAATGAGACAAAAGATCATTTGAACTAAACAGGCATTAGGGTGGTCTTTATTCCCGACCAAACAAATGACATTTTCCCTAAGAATTTCTTCACACTTTTTGTAAGTTGGAATTATTTCAAAGAGTTCCATTTGAAAAAGATCACGATGAATGACTTCCTTGTTGCAAGTCATTCGAGATTGATCAGTTCCTTTTATGAAAATGGTATCTCGAACTAAGGCTGGTTCATCAAGAGGAGTAAGGTAGGTGTGGTGAGAATCTAGAGCAAGGTGTTGATTGGCGATGGACCAATCATTGGAATACATGCAAATTCCGCGGCATGGAATTTGAAGAATTTCGGAAAAGGTAGTGAGAGGTAGGACAATGTTTTGGTTGTTTATAGTGAAGGAGATGGAAATAGTTCCGTCATCATTTCGGATGACCCGAACACTTTTGTAGAATTGGAAAACGAACACAGGACAAATTTGTTCATTGATGTTAAGAAGACAATCAAAGTTGATTGCGGAAAACACTTGACGAATATTTGTATCATCAAGATAGGATTCTTCAACGACACGTACTTCATTAATGAGGCGTTTTTGGAGCATTTTGAAAATTTTCCGATCATTGGGAGAGAGATCATCCTTGCGGTGATATCTAGGGATGTAATAAACGGTATCATGATGGTCTTGTTGGGTAGATTTAGGCATTTTGATCCTAGACAAGTTTAAGCAAAATAAGGTTTATGTTACATGGAATAAGAATCGTGGATGAGGGTTTTAACTAACCTTGTTATCAAAATTTGATCAAATGGGATTTATGATGAAGGTTTCATTTTATTAACAATGTCAAAACAAATTTTGATTAGTTTAGAGTAATTCAATTTTTTTTTTAAATGAACTCCTTATTTAGAAAATATTTGAATGGTTTGATTAAACTCATTTGAATTAATTTTTTATAAAAAAAACCCTAAAATTCAATTGGAGAAGAAGATTAAAAGAGATTATGTAATTAGTTACAATGATGATTAGAAGATTGAAAATGAAAAAGATGAAACCCTAAAGTGAGAGGGTTTTGGTTTTTGATCGTTTTTTATGTAATGAAAGGGAAAATATATTGTTTGTTTAGGTTTGAAATACATAAACTGTTTATCTGATATGCCGGTTCCGCCGGATCCTTTCAAAAAGGGATCTGGCCCGTTAAAATGAATGGATCCGGGGAGACAGTCGATAAATGGCAAGAAAAGAACAGTGTTTGGTGTATTAGTTCGCAAAAGATCAACAACACACAGTCTTGGGGTTTAACGTAACGAGAAAAATGAAACTGAGACAACATTCAAAGAAAAGAAATAAGCTACTAGGAATCGAAACTTAGTAGCTGATTTCAAGACAACCTAGTTCTATACTCTAATACGCAAGAACCACATTCGCATCTGAGACCAAAGTGAACCAAACACACCTAAACCTAATGGTTATCTCGAAACCAAGAACAACTTATATGAAAAGAAGGATCTGAATTCAGGTTCACAACACGGACCGAGACCAATCTATCAAAACAACAATTTAAACTAACCCAAGTCGTGACCAAACAACCAACATCATCTTAGTTGAATCTTACCACACGAAACAATAATAAAAACATGTTTTAACTCGAATTGAAACTAATTATACATGTTTTAATTTTTACCTTAATCTTCGAACATGAAGACTAACTATTTATACTGATTTCAAAAACGAAAGCAAAAATATATGACGTGAGTTTAGATTAATACCGAGCGAGGGAGAGGGAAAACGGAGACTGGGATATAGGAAAAAGAGGGACGCGGTGATGGCGAGGCGAGTAGCAACACACGGACCATAACCCCTAGCAGAATCAAAATTCTAATCGATCCCCTTTTTCTTCAACCCGTAGCAGCCCAATTAATTACACAGCCCCCCCCCCTTGGTCTTTTCGATCTCCTTGGCGTAGGTGGTGACTATGGTGGTATGGAAGACGGGTGGCCGGAGTTTTGGCCGGAAAACTAGTGGCGGCTGGAAACTCTAGAGAGGGATGTGAGTGGGGATAAGATTTGTGTTGGAGACTTGTGATGCCCCATGGTTATTCGAATCAGGATTAATAGGCGCAAAAGAAGCAGCTCCAAGACCTGCTTTCGTGGTCAAAACCGCGTGGAAGGACGATCCTAGCTGAAGTCGTTTTCCCTTGAAGGTTTTTAGAGGTTCTCATGATTATGTGTTGGGAAGAAGAGAGGTAGACAAAAGAAGAAAAGCGTGATTATGATGGGTCGATGATGCTACAGGGAAAAGAGAGAAAGAGAAAGAAGAAGATAAGAAAGAGAGAGTAGAAATGAGAAAAAAAATGATATTTACTGAATTGGTTGGTGATTATTTAATAGAAGGGTAGAATGTTGTTTTATTAATAACCCGTGTACCCCGTGTCCCGTCGGGTTAAATTTTAAATGTGGTCCATCGGTTTGTAAAAATACAAAAATATATTTCTGTATACGTTTTTTATAAACATGATTTAAAAACAAAGTCATTTACTCTAGAGATTAATTATAAATTTAACCGTTAATAATATGAAACAATTTTCTGAAATAGTTAAATATGTTCAAAAATGCCCAATTAAAGTGTCAAGTAAAAATAATTAAATTTTTATTATTAAAACAATGTTTGAAAATTTACGGGTGGTTACAATTATAATTGAGCACAACTTTTTGTTGATTGTATTGCATATGCTATTATATAAGTTATTTATATAATATAATGAGTGTGCTCTTAACCGTGTCAATAAAATAAGATCTAGATTTCATTTGTTGTTGTTATATATAAATGGGAGTGTATGTTGCAAATTGTAGTGATAATGTCTTATGCAAGTATATGGACCTACGTCTCAAAAAGAGTTATATGAATAAGCAGCCGTCACAATTGGTAAATGAGGTTTTAGAAGAGTATACCATTTAACATGTGGTATGATATATCTTACGTAAAAAGATTTAATGTTTAGCTATTTCATTGCAGGACCCCAAATGAAATTTATGTATAGCAATGGGCTAAAAGTATTAAGTTGTTGGATGGGTAAAGTATAATGAAGCAATTTTGGCATGATATTGGATGAATCGTCTTTCAAGATCCGTATCACAAGTCATGGCTCTCTCTACTCCCTTCTAATGAAGTAAGTTGTCTTTACGTTGTAATATAAACATGATTAATTTCAATACCTAAAATAAGTACTACATTATTCATACATATGAGAAGTAAAGATATTGATATTATGGTGATTATTATGTTACTTTGGTAAGTTAATTTTCATTCGATATTATTGCTGTTACTCAAAACCTATGCGGCAGGTTACATTTTACTGATACAATTTCTTCACTTCCGTTATTGTGGCAACCTAAACCAAAATGATAAAGAAATAAAGTTAAAATGATAATTTTTTTTAGGAAATGATTAGTTTTTCCTTCATTTAAAGGAAATATGTCGGCTATAAGCTATTCCATGGAACAAGACTATGGGGTTCTTAAACTTGGTAAACAGATGCCCATATAATATTAGGAACCAATGTCGGCAATACTACTATCGGTCCTTCTGACAAGAGGATTCCATTCAAGTTCAATCATTGACAGGTTCACGCTAGCTGTTTGTTTCGCGATAACTATCAACGAAAGTGAAGGTTGTCATCACACGCGGCCAACTCTATGTCGTTGTGTCTAAGGTCAAAAGTTGGAAAGTAAGAAGGTTATGATATATGACAAGGACGCTAAAGTGTCAAATAACTCTATGTCGTTGTTTATCATGAAGTACTACAAAAAATTTACCTCTCAACTTTGTTATTTTGAGCTATCTAATAGAAACTTTCGCTTCATCTTATCTGGATTATGGATATGTAATTATATTTTGTTTAGATACAATTTAAATTCTTGTGCAAATGTTTATATCAAACTTTTTAAAGGCCACCCGTGATATATCACGGGTTTATAGGCTAGTACAAGTATAAAGAGAAGTTTTGATGAACTATACTTCTCATTTTCTCAAATTGTCCATCTTCTATTCAGTTACTTGAAGTTAATTAAAGATGTTTTATGATATAATTTCAAATGTCTTTAATGATTTATCTCTGTAGCTCATCTATAATGTGGTTTGTGGCACAAGACATGAAGACAATGTCCACAACCACAACACTCAAGTCAGGTGCAGGCGCTGTAAATTTAAAGCCTCCGATCCATTTAACATATGTATAGTAAGTGTGTGAATTTTTATTAGCATTTTTTTTTTGGGTTTGCAACAAAGCACCGGAGGGCAGTATGTGAGGCCTGATCAAATCAAAGTTTTTTTTTGGTTTTGCATCAAAGCAATGAAGGGTAGTATGTGAAGCCAGATCAAATCAAGGTCATATTACTATAATTGGTTGGAGAACGTGGTGCACCGGAGGTCTAAGGATGTTACATCGTTAAGCAGATTTAAGTTGTGATTGCGTTTTTTATCTTTATGAATTTGAACTCTTAAAGATAAAAAAACGCAATCACAACTTAAATCTGCTTAACGATGTAACATCCTTAGACCTCCGGTGCACCACAGTCTCCGACCAATTATAGTAATATAACCTTGATTTGATCAGGCTTCACATACTGCCCTTCATTGCTTTGTTGCAAAACCAAAAAAACCTTGATCAAATCAGGCCTCACATACGGGCCTCCAGTGCTTTGCTGCAAAACCAAAAAAAATAAAATAAATGCTAATAAAAATTCACACGCTTACCATACATATGTTAAATGGATCGGACGCTTTAAATTTACAGTGCCTGCACCTAAACCCGAGTGTTGTGGTTGTGGACATTGTCTTGTGCCACAAACCACATTATATATGAGCTACAGAGATAAATCATTAAAGACATTTGAAATTATATCATAATAAATCCTTAATTAACTTCAAGTAACTGAATAGAAGATGGACAGTTTGAGAAAATGTCCATCTTCCTTTATGTAAACTTCATCGTCCTTTATGTCTTCATCTTCCTCTGAGTCTATTATTTGTATTGAGTTCCTTGCTATTCGTTGTTTGCACCGTACATACTCTTGAAGCCTCCATATTAATAAGGAGACTCAATCTTATATTATTATAGATAGATGTGGTTCTTGAAGTGGTTTAATGCAATAATGTTTTCAAATGAGTGAGGAGCGTAAGACATGGAGTGAAGTGGTTTAATTACACAAAAGGGTTTGGATTTATGACATGGAGAGTGAAGTGGTTTAATTACACAAAAGGGTTTGGATTTATAACACGAAGTGAATATTTTTTTGTTCATCAGCCTTCTATTAAAATTTATGGTTTTAGAAGTTTAGGTGATTCTGAGTTTGTTGAGCTTCTTGTTGAGACTGTATCTGATGGATGTCGTGGAGGTGGTGACGACGGCGGTTGTAGTAGTAAAACTTCTTTTATCCCAACCGCTGCACACACTAAATCAAATATATGTATAAATAAATAAATAAAAAAATCAGCACTTCAACTTCTTTTTATCCCAACTGCTGCACACACTATACTCAGTTCACACACAATGCAAAACACACAAAAAATGCAGTGACACAGATTTAAATCAGGAATGGCGATGCCATGTCAGCCCAACGCGCGCGGCGTTGCATTACCATACCCGATGCTCTAGTGAAACTTGGTCAAAAACCTTTACGATGAAACAAAATGCTTTCACCTACAACGTTACAATAAAACTTGGTAAAAAACACCAAACAGGCATAACATAAAACTTCAAAAACTAGAAGCAACATGTAGAACACCCACAAACAATTTGACCCGAATGAAAACAATTAGAAAAGGTCGGTTAATCACGTTTCTTGAATTTCTATTGTTCAAAGTATTATGACACGTACACCATGTTAACAACTTTCATATCAATTAAAAAGTGTCTCGAGAATTAAACCAAATTTATTTATTTTTGTAGCGTGCAACATATTATTGCATAAAACAATTTTTGCTTTACAACCTTAGAAGCGTGTAAGCCTCATTGAGATAATAAATATCCGAAATAATTTAGAAAATCAAAGTTGTTTTTAAAAAACAGAGGAACCATCAGAAACCAAATATTTATCCCCAGCAGCTAATTAAAGCTATACGGTCCGCATCATGGTTTGATCTCTTAAAAGAAATCCCATCATTTGGATCCTCATCCATTTTATAAAATTATCAAAACAAAAAAATCAACCATTAAAAAATATTTTAAGAGGGCTCAGAAACAAAATATGGGTTGGAGAAAGTTTATCAATCACAATGAATCAGAGTGGTGCATGACTTTCCTAAGTTCTCATCACAGCCCATTTTTTTAATAAAAATAAACAATTTTCAAGACTTTTATAAAATGTGAACAGAAATAAATAACAGTAAGCTTTGGACCATAGCAGCAAACTGTGTCGCAAATTTGTTATCATTATTTTTTGCCCAATAAAACGAGATGCACAAAACAATTATTAAGTCAAGGCATCAGATACCATGGGCAATCAAAGCTTAAAAATTAAAAAAAATAAAATAAATAAAAGGAACAGCAATCTCAGCCGAAAGATGGTGATCAATTTAAGTTAATCACAGTATAACATCAGTATAAAGGACATTTTTTGCATCATTGATTGCAATTGTTTTTTTTTAAAGGTAAATTAAAAAAGATATACAAAAATTAGAGATGATTTATTGCAAAAATAAGAGATCAGATGGTAGTGCATGTATTTATAAATCATCATACAACAGTACAGACAATATTGGGTAAAATAAATCATCATGTCAATCATTTTCAACAAATCATCTCTAAAATTAATGAAAAAAAAAAATATATTGTAACTAAATGAATCAGAATATAAATTATGTCTATCACCATAGAGCTGTAGCTCATAAGACTGGGGCGACAATAACTCTCATCATATTCAACAAACAAAAACAAACATAAAATTTATTTTTATAAAACTAAAGAATCAGAATATAAATTATGTCTATCACCACAGAGCTATTGCTCATAAGACTGGGGCGACAATAATCCTCATCATTTTCAGATAACTAAAACATAGGGCTAAAAGCTTACTAATCTTATGAAACTGAGAAACGTTGGAATGAAGAAGAGATGCAAAAATGCGATGGAAATTGATTGAGGCTGTGACGGCGTTATATAGTGATTTGATTTAGGGTTTAGTTGTTTGTGTTAGGGTTTCAGTGATATGTGAGTATGTGAGATTTGTTTTGGGCTTTAGTTGGGCCTGTGATAGAAATAGTAGGAGTTTATAATTTATTTATGTACGTATAAAACTATGGACTATGGTAGTATGGTGGACGCAACAAGAAGTCATTGGGCATTTATGTTTAGCAAGAGGCTTATAGAGGCTTATTGGGGTTTAGGCTTTTAAATTAAGTCGGTTTATAAAAGAAGTCTCGTTTGTCATACAGGCTTATGGCTTATAAAATAAGCCACAAGCCTCAATAAGTCCAAGCCCATAAAAAGAGGCTTATGGATAGTTAAATTACTTAAATACACGCTTAAAAATATAATAAATTATTACGTAAAAGTTGAAAATATATGTGAATTTAATTTAATGTATTTTTATATTATTTTACATTAATAAATTTCAACTTCAATTAATTTGACAAACAGCTTTATAAAAATATAAGCCTCAACTTTCGGTTTTTAATATAAGCCCCAGCCTTAGCGCATTGCGCCAAACATACCCATTGTCTTTTTAGTAGGTTTTGAATTTGAATCTCATTTACATAATCCGAATCTGATGCGTCAATGTCTAAATTTAAATAAAATAATATTGATTGTTTTTCTGTTAAGTACTTGAATGATACAAATACAAAGTAGTTTTTTTTTTTTGTTGAAACTATCTCATAATATTTATATCACAAATCTATCTCACATGTCCTAAACAGGACTTACCCACGACCATTTGGTTGAGGAGCTTCTCAAACAACATGAAGTACCAATTTACGATATGTAAATGTTTATAAAACATTGAATAGAACAATTGAGTGTTAAAACTTGCACGAGCTAGCAATGTGGAAATAAAATGCGTTAAACCAAAACATTTAAAGACATTGTTTCGCAATTTGATCTCGTAAGTAGTCATTTATTGTTGATATGGTATACTCTCGTGTTGTTAATCATCTTCAACATTTTGTAAACTACCACTATCAATAAACTTACGAAGATATACTGCGCAAAAAAAAAAAAAAAAAAAAAAAAACTATTTTATAATATACGTAACATAAAAAAAAAAATCAAATTCTTCCTCAAAATACGCATGCGACAATTGATTTCACAAACTAGGTATCTATTGTTCAAAGGACTCCTTTAGATGCACCCCTTAAGTTTCGAAAGACATTTTAAAATGAAAATGGTGCAAATTAATTTTTATAATTCGGTTACATATAGAGAAACAAAATAAAATAGAAATCATAAAATGCATCTAATATACGTATATGCATCTAATTAAAAGCTAGAAAACACATTATGATGCATCTAAGATAATAGGGATGCATCTAATTTAGGTCGGTGTATCTCAAATATGCGGTTATAGTTACTTTTGTTCTTTCTCATTTTAAATAAATTATATGGACTTATATAAACTTATCAGTTTTCATGTTTTTATTAACTTTCTAAATTTAGAGTAAACTACAAAATACATTCCTGTGGTTTACAACTTTTGCCACTTTACATCCCTGTCAGAAACTATTGGCAAGATACATCACTCGTTAGGCAAATGTTTGCCACATTACATCCTTGGTCCCTACCTTCGTTAGTGTTTAGTCCTAACTGACGTTAAGTGAGAAAAAATGAGGGGTATTAATGTCTTTTCGCATCCCATCTACCCTATCCCTCACAGATAAACACGCCCCCACTCTCATCTACACTCTCTCCAAAACCAGATCTCATCAAATCTCATTTTCTTAAAAACTCATCTCTCTCATCACCATCAAATAACCATAACCGAATCTCTCAAACACAAAACCAATTAACAATCCCTTCAAATTGAGCCACACAAATACGAACTCAACCAAACAAGATGTCATCAATTACTTCACAATTCGAATCAAGAACACGTCATGGCTTCAAGATCCTAGAGGGGTCTCGGGTAGGTTTAATTCATGTTTATTTTGTTTTCTTTGAGGTCTTAACGAAACAAGAGAAGCTTATAACAAACTTGTTAGAAAGCTATCTTTAGTATTTCGGAGATAAATGAAGCCATGCTTCAAAAATGATCGATGATGGGTTGTGTCTTTCGTTTAATAGACCTTCAAAAGTCTTGATGTTTCTTTGAATTATGCGACAGAATGAATCTGAGATCTTATAATTATCTTGTTGTTTTGAGTCTTGTGAATGATGAGAAATGAGATAAGAGTAGTTGAAGATGTGTTTGATATGTTAGGATAGATGTTGGGTTTGGATTGGGATTATGGCGAGTTACTGATCTTCATCATATTTTCATTTCGTTTGGAGTTAGGACTTGAACCGATGATGTGATAACCGAGGTCATCTTTTTCACATGGGTTTAGTGGTCGTGGTCATCTTAAATATCATACTACAAAAGTTAACAAAATTCAAATTTTATGATTCTGTTATTGTATGTTTTTTGAGCCATTGATGAAGTTGAAGTGTGCTCAAGTGTTTGATATAAATCCTCACTAGCTTACTTTGTAAACACTCCATTTCCAATGTTCCTACGTATTCAGTTGCAATTTATTGCTATTTTTAAGATGACCCATGTGAAAAAGTTATGATTTTGATGATATTTGTAGTTTGATTTGTTAGCTCAACTCTGTTTTGTTAGCTCAGCTCTGTAGTTTGATTTGTTAGCTCAACTTTTGGATTGGATTCGCATAATTCAAAGAAACATCAAGACTTTTGAAGGTCTATAAAACGAAAGACACAACCCATCATCGATCATTTTTGTAGATGAAACACATCAATGGCTTAGCTCTGTAATTTGATGATAGTGGTCGTGGAGTTAGGATTTGTTAGCTCAGCTCTATTTTTGATGATAAATGAAGCTATTGCTATTTTGATGATGGGTTTAGTGGTCGTGGTCCCCTCATTTTTGTTGTATCTGTGAGGGATTATGTTCATACTACAAAAGTTGGATAATAAGAGTAGTTGAAGATGTGTTTATGTTGTATCTGTGAAGGATATGGTAGATGGGATGCGAAAAGACATTAATACCCCTCATTTTTTCCAACTTAACGTCAGTTAGGACTAAACACTAACGAAGGAAGGGACCAAGGATGTAATGTGGCAAACGTTTGCCTAACGAGTGATGTATCTTGCCAATAGTTTCTGACAGGGATGTAAAGTGGTAAAAGATGTAAACCACAAGGATGTATTTTGCAGTTTACTCCTAAATTTATAAATATTCTCTAGACTTTATTTCCCCTATACTTTATATTTTATAAAAAATAAAATACAACATATATGTTATTGTTATAAGGAGAGTGACCGGATCTAAACACACACGTTGTGTTGGGGATACTTTGAGTATATACTTGATAGCACGCGAAATTTACTACCAAGTACTTAGAAGAATATGTGTTTGGTGATTGTATGATCGTATGAATGTAACAATAATAATAAACAAGACAATTGTTTAACCAAACACTTTGCTTTCAATATATTGAACGATTAAATATGAAGCTCTTAACAAATGCCTGTTCGTATATGATGTATGGATATCAATTATGTATATAAAACCCTAACTGAGGATCTCTTTTTATAGCATAAAGAGTCCTTTACAAGTAAACTATATTCGTATCATTCTATACAAAGAATATATACATCATATCCATTCCAAATTTATCTTCACACGGTTTCACCTTAATCTTGTAAGCAGTACGAACTTTTCTTCATCAGCAGTACTAACTGTTCTTGTATTCTTCTCTTCATCAGCAGTACTAACTGTTCTTGTATTCTTCAACCGTACTAACTGCTTAATTTAATTCCCAACAATCCTCCCCTAAACTTATGATTTCTATGCAAATCAACAAGTTTCTTGAATTAAACTTCTACTTATGTTGATGGGGTGGATTCTTTCAAACACTCATCTTTAATCTCGAAACACTTGGGAATTTTCTTCACATATCGTACTCTTTTTGGTCAACTCCTCAAAAATTACCATAAATGAATTTATTCCTATAAGGAATTAATTCTAAATACCAACTCAAAGAATTTAATTGCTAATACCAACCCTGCATTTAATTGCTTTAAAACTCCATTGGTTCTATAAAAAGCCTTAAATTCTCAATATTAACCCATCATTCTGCAAATCACAGCTATCAAACTCAATGAGTTCATCCAATCCAAACATTGTTGAGATTTCATCAGATTCATCTTCAGATTCAGAAAGTGATGGATGGAAATCTTACTTTCCACCGAACTACACTAATCTGACTATCAGAAACCCATCTCCAAAAGCTCAAGAAGTATCTTCTAACGATGACCTTTCAATATCCTCTGATGATGATGATCAACAAGCACTTCCACTATCAGTTGTATTGACAAGAGAGATAGAGAAAGCTGTGGCAAAATGAGTAAGGTACAAGTGCCCGAAATACATCAACCACTTCCGCTTCCAAGACTTGAGAAACAAGTTTTGGGACTTCCTTGTTGGAAAGTGTGGAACTCAATTAATGGCAAAGGAGTTCACAAATCCATGCCAGACTTCAAGGACAAAGGCAAAAGGAAGCTTGAGTAGTGGTTATGTGTTAGATTGGTTTAGGTTTGTGTGTTGGTAGATGATTGGTTTGTGATGTTAGGAGTTGGTTGGTTGGTTTTGTTGGTTTTTCTTATGTAATGAATCCACCTCTGTAATGAATAAATGTTATGCACTTGTTTATATTCATCTCTGACTCTTAATTCCTCCCCTGAATTACATAATCATCTTGAACAGCAACTAGAACAAACTTTATCCCTCCCCTGTTTGGAAGAATCTTCACCATCAGATGAACTAGAACATATGACATTCAAGCTCAGCATCCAATATGACAATTTGTACAAGTTACCATCAATTCAGTTGTTTTAGTTTCAAACCGCTCAACACTTCCAGATGTGTTACCTTCTGAGAGAGGTGTATCACAGAGCATAAACTCAGTAGGAACTAAGTTTGAACAATCAGTACAAACTGGTGAAGCCAGCAGTACAAACTGTTAACCCCAGCAGTACAAACTGTTAGCAAAAAATTTTCAGAGATAAAATCAAGTTGTAAGTTTAATGTGGATTTGAAAACATTTTTGTCCACTTATAGTTTTTAGCAAACTATCAGCTATGAACGGATTTTACATGTCTTTACCAAGAGCCGTTTGTTATGGACTAGCCAACTCTTCACACTTAGATTTGGTGAGTTGATAACCAACCAGTTTTTGGTAAACTGTCAACCATAAACGGATTTGAGTAGTCTTTACCAGAAACAGTTTGATCTGGACTAGTTGATTCTTATGTCGGTTAGACATGGTGAATCAATTACCATTTGTTGTGTGACAAGCATTCACACTTGACAATCCAAACCATCATACTTTCCAAAGCACAATCCAAAGCAAAAAGCTTTTCTTAACCTGAAATGTTAGTCCAAAACCAAAGAAAACACAATACACAATATTCTCTTTTAACAGGTATCACAATTGACCAACAAATTCACAAACAATACCAAGCAGTACTAACTATACAAATAGCACAACTAGCAGTACAAAAACCAAAAACATTTAGACATTAATCTTTTGAAGGATTAAGCATTCCAATACCTGTTACCAAGTACTGAAATCTGCCTACATCAAAACCTTTTGTTAAGAGATCAGCAAAGTTGTCATCAGTGTGTATTTTAACAACTTTTATTAACTTCTTTTCAGCACAGTCTCTTATAAAATGATGTCTAATTTCAATATGTTTAGTTTTTGAATGTTGAACTGGATTCTTAATGATACACATTGTACTGCTATTGTGTATATGTATAATTGTGTTTAAGAAATTGTACCCATAATCAAGCATCTGGTTTTGAATCCAAAGAACTTGAGCACAACAACTTGCTGTTGCCACATATTCTGCTTCAGTAGTAGAAGTGGCCACCATAGTCCAAAACATATTAACTCCTTGGTGCTTTTCATCCAAATCCTGCAAGTGTTAGTCCAAAAACAAAGAAACAAAGTGCAAAGCACTTGTCTTATAACAAAATAAGCATATGACTAACATTGCATATA
>CP139507.1:356852282-356878887 GCA_021014915.2 Artemisia tridentata subsp. tridentata | reverse complement strand
CTTATTAAATAGCTTTTTATCAGTCTGCACATAAGCCTTTTAGACTGCTCAGTCTGCATTAAAATTAGAGTTCCAATTACCATCTGTTTAAGAGCTTAATTAGGGTAGCAATAGTGATTAGAATTTAGGAATTATTGGTTTTCAAGTAGATTGTAGTATCAATTTTCAGTTTCTGCTTTTAGATTCTCCCTTTTAGCTTATGCCTAGCTTATTAATCAGCTGCAAGTCAGCCTGTCATTCATTATTTTCTGCACATCTTTGCAACTGTTCTATTGCTAAAGCGCTTATTCATAGTGCTTAATTGTGCTTATTCAGTTGATTCAAGTTTGACAAAGTGTGTTTGTTGAAATTTGAGCTTTGGATAATTTTTGGAGCTTTTTAGCTTATTTTTGGCTTTTTCCAAAACTGCTTAATTGGCTAAACAGCTTATTTAGGTTTAGATAAGCTCTGATTTCATTTTTCCTAGATTTAGTATATTATTTTAGATTTATCTGCAAATTTTCACATTTTTCCAAAGCAGTTTACTATTTTTAATCCTTTTAATTAGTTTCTTTTAGTTTTTAATTCATAAAAAAATAAATAAAAAGTCAAAAAAATATATTTCTTTTTTCTAAAATTTTCTTTTAATATTTAGGATTTAAGAAAAATAATTTTACATTTTTAGGACTTAGAATTTATAAATTCACTTTTTAATTACGTTTTTAAAATTCGTCGCGTTTGTTTTAAAATTCCAAATTGCGTTTTTAGAATAGTGTGCTTAGAATAATTGTACTCTTAGCTTAATTAATTGTTTTTACTTTATATTTCATTGTTCGTAGTGTAAAATCCACCAATCATCACTCTTATTCACTTTTCACCACACTTTTCGACACGTAAACGACAACTCGACTTCAACCTTCGTTGGGACTACGTCTCGGGGAAATACATCCGTTGTATTTTCCTTGGAAAATTAAATATACTTAAAAGGACGAATCACTGCAGTATACATTGGTATATTTAGCTGTTTTTAGTTATTTTTATGTATTAAATGGGCATAAAATGATGAGTAAATAGGCACTCATCATCAACCATCTCAACCACCTCAACCAAACATTGACACACTTCCTCCCACACATACTTCTCAACCAACACCCGTGGTACATCCATAACCTTTCCACCAAGGTGCTTCCACCTCAAACATGCCTAATGAACCTTCTATCTTAGGCTCTTACCAACCAAGTCATGAGGAGACTTGTACCCATTGCCACCATACTCAAACCGTGGTACATGAATTACGTAATAAAATGCGTTTCATGTTTTATCACCTACTTGAACGTCTTGAAGACGTCACCAAACCTAACATTCCGTAAAAACCTTGAAGTGCAAGAACAAGTGGTCTCCCTCCTCTTAGTCTTAGGCCTAACTTTAGTAACTAGGAATTTTTCATGTTAGATCATTTTCTTAGTTTTTAGAGATTTGACCATTGTTGTATCATTTCTCTTATGTTTATTAAATGAATCTTCATGATTATGTGCTTTGTGTTTATGTGAACATGATTGGTGTGATTATCACTTGATTTCATACCTTTTTCTATTCTTTACTGCTGCTAACAAGTTGCAGGTAAGCCAGATCCCTCATTTTTTACTAGGCGGATCCCTTTTGAGAAGGATCTGGAGGATCTGGGCATACAGAGGACTAACAAAAATCTTATGCAGCTCAATTTTCAACAGAGGGACAACATACACTTGTTTTCTAACCTTTGTTTTGTAGATTTTCAAAAATACACATCGAGTACTTGACGCCCTCATTAAGGGGAAGCTCTCGTCCAAGCAAAAACAATGCAAAATTTTTCAATAATCACGCCTTAGTCTCCCTAATTACTTGACGCCCTAAACAAGGGGGAGCAACTGTCGAGGGGGAGCAACTAAGAACCTATTACTCTCTTTACTCCACTTTTACACCTCTCTTTCATTTCTTTCTAAAAACTTGCATTCGGGTTAGTTTCTTCTCGACACTCTTTTTGTTTCGACAAAAAGGGGGAGAAAAGAGTAAAAACTTAAATTCAAAAACTTACGAATTTTATCATTTTACTTAAAATAATTTTATTTTTTGTCATCAACAAAAAGGGGGAGATTGTTAATACAAATAAACCTTAAGAACGTTTATTTATATTTTACGATCTTCTAATGTTTTCTCGATAACAAACGTAAAATCATTTTAATGAGATATATAAAATACGTAACGCTTTGAGCCAAAAGTTTACTAACTCATTTCATTAAACAAATAAACCTTAAACATATTTAGTTAACAAGTTTACATAAAACCAAAACCATTTTATAAAAACACTTAAGTAACTTAGTTACTTACATTTTCTAAAATACATGTTACTTGTGAAAATAAACTAGGAAAGACTTGGACTATCCATGACCCAAAACCAAGTTCATAACCCAAAACCAAGTTCATAACCCATAACCCATTGCATGACATCATGCATGACTTCATAATGGGTAAAACCCATGATCTATGACCCAAATTCCATAACCCATAACCTAAAGTCCATAACCCATGACCCAAGATGTCCTTGACATCATGCATGACATAACATGAACCATGGATCATAATCCATAACCCAAGTCCCGAAAATGTAACCCAAAATCCAAATTGTTGATACCAGATGGCCAGATCCCTGGGGGAAGGGATCCGGTGGAACCGGGTGAACAATGCTCACATTTGCCTATAAATAGTGAGCCATTTCTCTCTTATCCCTCACCCCTTTTAGATATATTTTCTCTATATGTTCTAAACTCTCTAACCTCAGATCCAAGAATCTTTTATATAGTCTTTCTTTGTGATTCTCTAGGTTCCTTCTAAAAGGCGAGATCACGACCACTCGAAGACTTGCAAGCTCATGATATAAGTTGCTAGGATTCTTCTCTTCAAAGATCACAGAAGTGCATCTTTTTCTTTATTCTTCTCAAAGGATGTTGTAGATATGTTGAGTCGTTAGGTGTAAAAAGTACGTTGGTTCTTTTAGTTGTGTTGGTTTGGTCAGCCGTGCTAAGGACTCGGTATCTAGCCTTGTACCGAATAAAGTGTAGGCGACGAAGGTTTGGCTCTACCTCGTGGAAGAGCTCGGTATTTAGTTTTGTACCGCATAAAGTGTAAGCAACGTTGTGAAGGCTTCTCCGCCGGTGAAAGGAGTTAGTCTTGTGTAGTGTTTACGGAACTATAGAGTTGGGTACTCGGGGAGTGGAGTAGGGCAAGGAAGGTGTCCTTGTAGCCGAACCACTATAAATACTTGTGTTGTGGTTGTGTCTCTCTAACTCTATCACATAGTTTAGTTTATATGCTTTTACTACTATCAATATCCAACATGTCAAAACTAGATTGACATAATGATTCGTGTGGGAGTATATATAAAAATATCAGATACGCGTGATATGCGAGGATCGACAAGCCAACCCTTTTGGACAAAGGTTAACGTGCAAAACCCGTGAATACGATATGAGATACCCGGCAAGTGTTACCCGGGTCGTTTCCCGACGAGGTGTGAATCGAGGATTTCGTGTAAGGTTTGGAATTAAAGTGCTTGAAGGATGGAATTTGGATTTATGTGTTTTTTTAATTCTAATTAAGTGATGGAAAGTAAAGAAACAAAGCAAAATAAAGCACGAACTAAATTAAACTAAAAACATTAACCGGGAATTCAAAAACGAGCCTAAAAACCAAAATCTTTAAAAATTAACCCTACGAGTGCAAATTTATTTTTCCTAAGTCCTAAATGATAAAAGAAAATTTTAGAAAAAATAATTATATTTTTTTGACTTTTATATTTTTTATTATGAATTAAAAACTAAATTTAAAAGAAAAATATATATAAAAATAATAAATCAAGATGGAAAAATCTAAAAAATTAAAGAAAGGTGCTAAAAGATAAACATAATCAATGAAAAATAAAATTAAGTTCACTGCTTATTTGAATAAGCAGTTATAAGCTAAAAGGATGGAATAAGCAAAAGAGGAAAAAAGGTGGTTAAAAGAATAAAGGATGCACCCTTGGTCAGAAAAGACCCAAGGGCGCAGTGGTGATGTTGTGTGTGTGTGATGTGCTGGTGTGCTAGAGGTCCTAGGTTCGAATCCCTAGTGCACCTTTTTGCCAATTATTTTTTTTTTTTTTGATTTTTTTCTCTTTGGAAACTTGTAAACAACTGATAATAACCAACTTTTGTAAAAGAAGAAATTTTAAAAACTTTCAAACTAAGCCAGAATAAGCTTCAAATAGCTTAACAGTTTTGTAAACTTGAAAAACCAAAAAGGAGCTTAACTGTTTTTGGGCACAAGCTTGTATAAGCTTGTGCCAAACTGAAAAAGCTATTTAGGTCCTAAAAAGATACTCACTAATCTATTCTAAACACAATTAAGCAATCTCAAATAAGCAGATAAGCACTGGTTTCCAAATAAGCACTATGGTCTGATGGCACAGGGCAACACAGTTCCAAAGGGGGAGAATTTAAGCTACTGAAAAGCTAATAAAAGCTAATTTAAAAAAAAATTCAAAAAAATGTGAAACAAGTATATAAGCAACCAAAGAGTAATTGTACTGAATTTGAGCTTAATTAAGCTTATAATGAACTTATGAAAATTCATAAATAAGAGCTGATTGAGACAAAATTATAAAGAAAATGCAGGTTCAAGAACAGCCTGCTGAGGCTACTTCAAGCTTATATTTAAGCCATTATAAGCTCTAAACAAAGAATGAACTTATGAATTATCAAACTACAATAAGAAAAAAGCTCAGAACATGAAGATCAAACCTTAATGAACCTCAAATAAGCCTAAATTTGACCTATTAAATACTGCTTATCTGAGCTGCATACAGAGAGTATGTTCTGTGATAAGGCCACACACTGAATTTGACCAAAATCCTATCAAATCCTAATGAAATTAATCCAGCTCTTGAGTAACAACTTAAATCACTAGATTGAACAATAAAATGTAAAAAAAAAAATGACTAAAGCAACTTATTTCTATGATAAGCTTAAATCAACAATTAAAAAGCTCAATTCAAGATTAACCCACTTAACTCAAAAAATCCTTAAGAACAGCTTATCAAAAACTTCAAACACCTCATTTAACTCATTTTAAGCAAGATTAAATTAACCAAAAGTGCACATGAACAGTATGCACATAATTTGACCCATTTGAGGCCTTGTGCCAAACACTTCCTTATGGGGACTGTTTTCAATTTTTATGAGTTTCAAATTTAAATAAGCTAAGTTTTGAAAACCCAATGATTAAGCAACTATAAAAAGCACTATTAAGCTAATTTAAAATGAGAATAAGCTACAAAATAAGCTAGATTAGATTATGCTAATTTTATGGTTTTTTACAGTTTTAAGTAAAAACAATTAAAATTGAGTAAAGGGCTATCAAATAAGCATTAACTAACAACAACTAGACCAAATAAGCAGAAATTAATCAAATAAGCAGAAATAAGCAAATGAACAGTAAATGTGCAAAAATTTGAATTAAACTTACAATTACCCCTTGCTCAAACAGGGCTTTAATGCTCGAGGAGCTTCTCAACAAGCTCTAGCTTGTTTAAAACAAGCTAGTAAGTGCCCATAAGCCCATCCATTTCTGGCTTATCATCCACTTAGCTTATTTGGAGTAAAAGTTGACTTTTGTTGACCTTTTTGACTTTTTTGAAATTAAAACAGGGTAATCAATTATAAGCTTACAAAAAGCTATTAGAAGCTTATATAAGCTTATAGGGACAGGAATGAGAGCTATTCAACCATTTTTAACACAACTGAATTTAATTTGATATAACAGATTTTAAATAAAAACTTCACTTTTCATTAAACTTTAAATACAATGCAATACTTGAGAAAATTAAATAAAGTAGACTTGAAAACTTAAATTGAAACTTAAACTAAGCTAAAAACTAACTGCCCTTTTGGCTTACAATTGGCCTATTTATACTAAAAACAACTAAGCTAGGGTTTCACTTCTGTCTTTGTGCTTTCTTTGTCTTCATTTGGACCCTTGGATTAGACTTGAATCATGTAACACCCCCAAAATCTGGTTTAGCGGAAGCATACATGTTTGGGTGCTACTAAATTGGTATCACAACACAAAGTATAAAGAATGGTTTTATCTCAACCATTTAAAATAGATTTCATATTCGAAAGTGTTTTGTTTACAACATTTCAAAAATGGTAGGAAAATATAAGCCCATAAAAGATTTCAAGTGGTCCCAAATATATCAGAGTCTTCTATGACCATACCATGCCATGCCAA
Organism: Artemisia tridentata subsp. tridentata; assembly: GCA_021014915.2. Taxonomy (NCBI): domain Eukaryota; kingdom Viridiplantae; phylum Streptophyta; class Magnoliopsida; order Asterales; family Asteraceae; genus Artemisia; species Artemisia tridentata. Next base: position 356,872,605 of record CP139507.1, on the reverse strand, counting down.
AGCCTCCAATAGTGTGATATCGCTTTATACCTGAAAATACATGCTAAAGTGTCAACACGAGGTTGGTGAGTTCATAGGTTTTAGTGGAAAATGTAAAGCATTTGAATAACGATTTCCCGGCAAAGGAATTGTAAATCCACTCAGTCACAAGTCCCGCCCATACAAGAATTGTAACCTGTGTGTTTACAACCCACTGCAAAATAAGATTTGTTCCTGGTAAACAGAAGTAATATATTGTTTGGTTAAGCGGTACGCTCGTAATGACCATTACACTTGGTAGTATGTCCGTTACACCCGGTAATGTGACCGTTACACCCGGTCATGTGACCGTTTCGCCTGGTCATGTGACCGTTACACCCGGTCCTGTTATATGTGTTCGTCCAGTACCCCTGGTCAATGTGTGTGTTATGTGTACGTATAATGCAGTCTAGTGAACATTTAAGTATTTCAGCCAAACAGTAAAATATGGAGTAAATAGTTTGCATTTTCCAAATAAACAGTCATAGAGTTTAATTAAAAACGAGCATGTATTCTCCCCCAAAATAGTTGTAAAACAAGTAAAAGTAGGGGCCATGAACTCACCTTAGCTTGCAGCAACGCAAAGTATCACAGTGGTCACAACTGGCATCCAGAGTTAATCACAACGATATCAAGGGTACAGGCACAACGGTGTCGGGTCGGCACAACCTAATATATATATAGTTATCTCAGAATACGTCTCGGAAAGTAAAGAGTTTTGAAAAGACAAACATCTTAGTTTTCGTGGATTACTCGAATCAAAATTTGTAAAAAGTTTAGTGTTAACGTCTCGTGTGGTGGTAAGGAAATATAGACTCAAGAATACTCACGCCAAAAAGGAATAGAAAATCAACACAGTCGAGACAAGTACGGACGAGAATTTGAATCGAGAAAAAGAATGACAAACGAAGTCAAGGAAAATAGTGACAACAGAAAATGTCAACAAAATGAGTCAATTAATACGTTTTCGATGTTTTCCCAGTGATCCCCCAAATAGTTCGCCAATAATCAATAAAGTTTTGGGAAAAGGTAATTTAAGTTTTAAAAGAAACTTAAATTAGTATATCATATGGTATATGTTATCATGTCAATGAAACTACAAGTTCTGATTATTGTTAGGTTTTTATAAGATAAAAGGCTTTTCGACATCAAAGTATAAGTCTAGTCTAAAAATGTCCGATTAGTTTGATATAGATAAATTGTCCCATGATTTTATCCAGTATATGTCAATTGTCAAATAACAATCCAATGTAAAATTCATTAAGTAGTTATGTCCGTTTAGTATTTGTAATGACCAATATCAATTTTAAATCCCCAAGAGTCCGACATGAATCAACAGAACACCAATGTCAAATGTTTCATATTTGTAAAATGTTAACGCAACTGATTATATTAAAATGATTTATACATTTTTTTTTAATAATTCGGACGCCTGTACGGTTGTACTAAATAGTTGGGCTCAACACAATTTAAAAGAATAAACACACTTTTAGTTATATTAGATGGGCTCCCATTGGATACAAATTTTTATTATAGATGGCCTGGTCCTATTAACAAAACGCACCTAATTTCAGTGATGTGCAAGTACTGGTTCAACGTGCCCTTATTGAATACAAATTTTAACACAGGTTCAACTCTTCCAATATACTTTTGAACGATCAGGTAGTTATCACACTTTTAATGAATTGCTAACATAAACTGTAATACAACTTTGAACAAACGCACCCCTAACGAGTTGGAATCAAACGGACATCAAGGTGTGGGAGTAAGCTGGAAAGACGAGCTTGGCTAGGCACAACCCAAACCACACCCCTGGTGTTGTTTGTTGAGCCGAGACACAGAACAAGGATGATTACCGAGACTAATATCCACGAACAAGCATAAACGAATTGGAAAAGGAAGCGAGCAAATCGACATCGAAACCACAATTGATTATAACTCAGCCCGAAAACACAAGAACAAGCGACAAACATCATTTTGGTTTGAGGTTTAACAATAACAATCACTGATGATTCAAACTAAAATGAAGGAAATTCATAAGGAATTATTCGACATACTAACAACCCTAAAAATGAACTAACCCAAAACCACAATAATCATTCGAGAACACCAAGGACCAAACGGGGATGAACACAACAAGAATTGGTTAAACTTCGGGTTAACCCGTCCCGAAATTCAAAACAACAATTATCATTTCTATTCAAGATTACCACACGAAACAAATTTTATAAGCATATATTAATCAAATTCTTAATCCACGAAGACACTAACAATCGATCTTAATATATTTGTTTCGAACAATAATAAAAGAAAGAAATTAACAAGACAAATTTTCGAGACTAGTTATACCGAATGGTAAGGAGGGGAAGGAGATGAGGACAATGGTTGTGGTGTCTTCACGAGTGCAACTTGAACCACCAATCTCTCGTCGCGACCTTCCTGCTCTCCGGACGAACAACCTCTAGACTTTTCGATCTCTTGGTGTAGATGGTAGCTGTGGTGGTATGGGAAACGGATGGCCGGAGTTTTGGCCAGAAAATTAGTGGCGGCCAGAAACTCTAGTTGATAGAAAGGAAAAGGGTTTGGTGGAGTGATAGATATGAGTTAGGAGATTTGAGTGTGTGTCTCCTTTCTTGTTGCTTCGATTGAATTAAAAGAGAAAAAGAAGGGATGTTTGACCATGGCTTTCCTTACTCGAGCCTTGTGAGGGGTTATTTTGAGCAAAAGTCACCATCGCTAGGTGATCCCTAAGCAAACCCGTGATCACAGAAAAAGAGATAATAGATCAGAAAAGAGATGATGGAGATGGTTCAATGTTGATGGTGATGTATCTTCTGTAAAAGAAAAATAAAAAGTCTTGGACCTTGTGGAAGCTATGGAGAAATAGGGATAGCATAACTGTATATGTGGGTGAGGGTGGGCGGCTAAGGATAGGTTAAAAGAGATAAAGTTTTGTTTTATTATTGTTACCCGTGTATTCCGTGTCCCGTTGAGCTAAAATAAAATCGTGGCAACCTGGTTTGGTGTTTTCGAGCAAAAATGTGAAAATTAAATTTTTCATGAACGTCCTTATAAAAACAATACGATTGACTCTGAAAATAATTATCGTATTTAATCCATAAATAATATGGTGTCGGTACGCGTGTGATGTCGTGTTTTTTTTTTTCAGAAAAGCAAGATAACTTCTCGGTTTTGTAAATAAATTGTCAGTAAGTGTCAGGAAGTGATAACTTCATTTTTCATTTTTTTTTTTTTTTTTGAGAAAATTAAATAGTTGGGAGGGTTTTTGTATGCTACGGTATGCGGAATAACCTTCCGAAATAATCATGTAAGCATCAGAAATGCTTAAATAAATTGCATTATAATAATAAGTAAATTTTTATCATTAAAATAATGTTTGAAAAATTACGGGTGGTTACAAATCATCACAGCCCTTAATCTCATTTTGGCGCCCAAAATAATCTTGGATTGCCAGCTTGGCATGGCAACATGTGAAGAAGGGGGATACATGTGAAGGAGTAGGGTGGCTGGAGCTATTTGGAGGGGGGGATGGCGTGTAGCAGAGGGGTAGCAGGGTGATGATGGTCTGGGTTTTAGCTTTTAGCGGGCAAAAAGGTAAAGGGGAAAAGGGTTGACTGGATTTGACCCTGGTTTTATTAATAAAAAGGTTGGGTCGGGTTGTGGGTGGATCCGGGTTGGGATGTTGGGCTGGATTTGGTTTAGGGTTTTATTGGATTGGATTTGGGATAAAGGTTTAGTAGTAGATTAAGTTTAGGGTAATTTAGGATTAATTTTGAAGTTTGTTTTAGGATTAGTGGTGAAATGTGATTTTGGTGTCGGGTTCGTTTTTCCACGCTCATTCTAATGCCATATCCTAGGGTTGACTTTGACTTTGTCTTCACTTGATCAAATGCACAAATGTTGTCGAGACGATCCAAAAATGTCCGTTTTTGCTCTGTTTTCAATCCTTTGTACCTGAAATACATAAAAACACAATCCAAGGATATCTGCAATATAAATTGGCATATTTGGCTATTTTTAGCTATTTTTATGTATTATATGGGCATAAAATAATGAGTAAATAGGCACTCATCACATAAGTCGATCTATAAACTTTAAAATGAAGTTTTAATCGGTAGAACTATTCAACCCCCCCTTCTAGTTTTCTAAAAAAATCTTTAAAAAAACGTGTGTGAAAACGCGTGTAAAAACGCGTATAAAACGTGTGTCAAAACGTGTGTGAAAACCGCGTGTAAAAACGTGTCTAAAAATGTATATACAAACATAAATAAATACGTATATAAAAGGACTAACGTTGCAAACGTTGCAAACGATCTTTGGTAGAAAGGACTAATGTTGTAAACGATTATTGGTATAAAGGACTAACGTGGCAAAGTTGCAAACGATCTATGGTATAATGGACTAATGTTGCAAACTACCGTTAGTATGAAGGACTGATGTTGCCACTTTACGATTAGACTTAACTAACTTCGTTATCAAAATGGACTGAAAGTGGAACGAAACTATCAGTTTTGGACTAAAACCAAAACTTTTTGAAAAAATGGACCAAAAATGAAATACGCACCAAATCACAAAGACTAAAAATGTTGTTAATACAAATATCGTCCCAAAAACGTTATGATCTTTACTTAGTTTTGTTAATGACAAATACAAGTTATATCTTTTAGCAAAGGGGCAAATATAGACATAGCCCGGTAGCTTAAAGTGTTGGGCTTTTTTGGCCCCAAAAAAGTCGCTTTCCCAAAATGGCCCAAGGAATAGGCTACTTCCAAAAAGTCGCTTAAAGCGACTTTTTTCTCAATTAAGCGACCTACTATTTGTGTCTTTTTGCCGCCAAAAAGTTTGACTTTTTAACTTTCTTAAGCGACTTTTGCTAGATTTTAAGCGACTTTTTGACTTTTTAAGCGATTTTTCGCTAGGGGCCAAAAAGTACACGCCACATGTCGCTCCCACATTTAGTCGCTTTTTTCTTGGGCCATTTTGGGAAATCGACTTTTTTGGGGCCAAAAAATCCCAACACTTTAAGCTACCGGGCTATTTGTAGAATTGCCCCCTTAGCAAATCATAAATACAAGTTAAAGTCTTTTTAGAACACATTTACATTTCACAAGATCACTAGAATTTACATTTTATACATTTACATGTTTATTTCCTAAAATGGAAACTTTATTTTTTAAAAGTTAGGATGACATCATGGCATGCATCATGTACACAATCTTGGTAAGATTTTGTGATATTTTGTTTAGATCTTCAAGCCAAAGAGTTGACATTTGAAGATATGGAAAGATATGGCAAGATTTGGAAAGATTTGGAAATCTATTAGCTGTCCTGCACTGGCGGATCCAAGTGCATACAAGGACGGATCCAAATTTTGGGATCCGTCGGATCCGCCAGCTGTTCACTCAGTTTGCCTATAAATAGCAAGCTGATCATTTGGACAATTCATCACTCATATAGCTTAAATACATACTCATTCATTTACTAACCCATATCATTCATTCATTCATTTGATCTTTCCTTTTGTAGCAAAGGGATCAAACATACAAGGATTAACGTTCTGTCGTTATCCGTCTAGTTTAGTCACTGTGTGATCTTGTACTAGTTTGCATATCATTGTTTTTATCATTTACATCAGTAGAGTGAGGTTAGTGTTTTAGTCCTTAAAACACAAAGAGTGTTGGGAGTGGTTGTACCCTTGTGAAAGAACCAAACGGGAGTGGTTGTACCCTTGTAAAGAACTCGGTGTTTAGCTTAGTACCGGAAAAAGAAGTAAGCGACGTGTAAAGGTTTTCTCCACCTAGAAGGGAGTTTGTTTCTTAGTGAAAGATAACTCTCGAGTTAGAGGCTCGAGGAGTGGAGTAGGGCAAGGAAGAGAGTCCTTGTAGCCAAACCATTATAAACATCAGTGTTGTGTGGTTTGATCTTTCCTCTCTTTACTTTTCATATATATTGTGTGATTATTTGTTTGTGTATAATTTCCTTGAAATCACATTAAGTAACAAAGTGAATCAAATTTTAAAATGGTAAACCAGATGAGTGGATTAAAGATAGTGGGTGTTCAAGACACATGACGAGAAACAAAAGCCTTTTCTCAGACTACTAAGTGTACGACGGAGGTAATGTCACATTCGGTAGCAAGCTTAAAAATAAAATCATCGGAAAAGGTACGATTTCTCATGACTCTCTCACTATTGATGATGTTGCTCATGTAGATGACTTAGGATTTAACGTGCTTAGTATTAGTCAATTGTGCCGCAAAAAGTATAACGTCCTTTTCAGTGAAAATGAAAGTAAAATACTTAAGGATGGCATAACTGTAGGAAAAGGTGTTTTGAAGAATAACATTTATGTTATGAAACTCGAAAAAACACCTAAAGACAAGCTTTGTCTAACCTCATTGGACGAAAACTCAACTCTATGGCATCGACGCTTAGATCACGCCAATATGAGGTTAATTCAATCCTTATCATCTAAGGAACTCGTTAGGAACCTGCCCAAGTTGAAATATGACCAACACTTTTGTGATGCTTGCAAAATAGGAAAACAAGTTCATAATAGTCATAAGGCTAAAAACATGGTGTCTACATCTAGGTGTCTAGAATTATTACATATGGATTTGTTTTGTCCATCCGCTATACAAAGTTACGGGGGAAACTTCTATAGTTTGGTAATAGTAGATGATTACTCTAGGTATACTTGGACTAAGTTTCTAAAAACTAAAAACGAAACATTTGATAAATTTGAAATCTTAAGTAAGAAAATTCAAAATCAAATAGGAAGTAACATAGTATCAATTAGAACTGACCATGGTCGTGAATTCGACAACGAAATCCAATTCGGAGCTTTTTGTGATACCAATGGCATAACTTATAATTTCTCGGCTCCTCAAACCCCTCAATCTAACGGTGTGGTAGAACGCAAAAATATGACTATTCAAGAAATGAGTAGAACCATGTTAAATGAACAAAACATACCTCAAAAGTTTTGGTGTCACGCTGTAGATACATCTACATATATTCTAAATCGAGTTCTAATTAGACCATTCTTGACAAAGACTCCATATGAGTTATATAGAGGCAAAAATCCTACTTTAGGATATTTTAGAGTGTTTGGAAGCAAGTGCTTCATTTTAAACACAAAAGATTATCTCACCAAGTACGACCCAAAGTCGTATGAAGGTATATTTCTAGGATACTCACAAACTAGTAAAGCATATATAGTTTTGAACAAAGAAACCTCAAGAGTCGAGAAATCGTTGAACGTAACATTCGATGAAAGTCCACCTCCCTCTAAGACATCACATTTGGTAGATGATGACTTAGTTGAAAGTCAAATGGTTGAGAATATAGAAAATGTTGAAAATGATAAAGAAGATGAACCAGTAAAAAGTGAGTTAGTCAACATCAAAGAAACAAAAAGTCATCCATTAGAAAACGTCATAGGAAAACTTAATGAAAGAACATTAAGATCTAAAGCTCAAAATGAAAGTAATTTCTTTTGTTTTGTTTCAATAATTGAGCCTAAAAATATAAATGAGGCTATAAAAGATGAATCATGGGTTATTGCTATGCAAGAGGAATTAAATCAATTTGTTAGAAATGACGTTTGGACACTAGTTCCACAACCTAAAAATCAAACCATAATCAGTACAAAATGGGTGTTTAGAAATAAAATGGATGAAAATGGCATAGTATCTAGAAACAAAGCTAGGCTAGTAGCACAAGGCTACAATCAACAAGAAGGTATAGATTACGATGAAACATTTGCACCCGTAGCTAGACTTGAGTCTATTAGGATACTACTTGCATATGCATGTGCACATGATTTTAAATTATTTCAAATGGATGTCAAAAGTGCATTTTTAAACGGATTTATAAATGAAGAAGTATATGTTGCACAACCTCCCGGCTTTGCCGATTTTGAAAAACCAAATCATGTTTACAAACTTAAGAAAGCTTTATACGAACTTAAGCAAGCACCAAAAGCTTGGTATGATCGACTTAAGACCTTCTTAGTTGACCATAAGTATACCATGGGCCTAGTAGACAATACTCTCTTCACCAAGAAAAAGGGATCACATATAATCATCGTCCAGATATATGTGGATGACATTATATTCGGCTCAACTTGTCAAGAGTTATGCGACAATTTCTCAAAAATCATGCATGACGAGTTTGAAATGAGTATGATGGGGGAAATAAACTTTTTCTTAGGTCTCCAAATAAAACAATTAGAAGATGGGATATTCTTCAACCAATCAAAGTATATCAAAGATATGCTTAAAAAAATTTGGTCTTGAAGACTCAAAACCTACGAAAACACCCATGTCCTCAGAAACCAAACTTACAAAGGATGAAGAAAACGAATCCGTAGATAGCACTAAATATAGAGGAATGATTGGTAGTTTGCTCTATCTTACGGCTAGTAGGCCGGACATTATGTTTAGTGTTTGTCTATGTGCACGTTTTCAAGAAGATCCCAAAATATCTCATCTTGAAGCCGTTAAACGGATATTTAGATACATTAAAGGCACTACACATTTAGGATTATGGTATCCCAAAGGGACAGGTGTAGAAACCATAGTGTATGCCGACTCAGACCATGCTGGTGACTATGTTGATAGGAAAAGTACTAGTGGTATTTGTACTTTTGTAGGACATTGTCTCACCGCATGGTTTGCTAAGAAACAAACAGCCCTTGCCATATCAACAACTGAAGCCGAGTACGTGTCAGCAGGAAAAGCTTGCCAACATGCACTATGGATGAAACAAGCTCTCGTCGACTATGAAATTGAACTAAATGACATTCCCATTCTTTGCGACAACAAAGGAGCTATCGATCTTAGTAAAAACCCAGTCCAACATGCTAGAACCAAACACATAGAAATACGTCACCACTTCCTTCATGACAATGTTCAGAAGGGTAACATATCAATTGAGAAAGTTTCCTCAGAGGACAACATTGCCGATATCCTCACAAAACGTCTCAAGAGAGAACCTTTCAACTATCTTAGACTTGATTTAGGATTAATGGAACCTAGTGAATAGAGTAAACGTTAGCTCAAACCTTAGATTAACCAAACACGACAAAAACCCAACCTGAGTTCTGATCCAGCGGATCCAAACGAAAACAAGGGCGGAACCCTTGTTTGGGATCCGCCGGATCCGTCATCTGCTGAGGCAGTTTTTATATATATTAAACAAATACCATGTACTATTCATCACTCTCCCTAAAACTTATCACCTACTGTATTCGACCCATAATTCACCAAAATCATAATTTAGGCTATCTTCTTCCACCAATTTGTGCTCAAATCATCACTGTATGTATCCTTAACATGTTTACACTCCTGATCTGCGTCTAGGATTTCTATTTCATGCACAAAACCAAAACTTGGGGTTATGCATAATTCTTGAAAAATCATGAAGCATATTTACTAAAGTGCATAACAAATCATGCTTTTCATAGTTAGGAATTGCATCTTGTAGTACATTGTCATTATTCATCAAAAACCCCATGAGAAATTTTTGCTAAAATCTTCTCACGACTAGGAAAAACGGTTTTTGAACATTGTTCATACAAATACAAAAACGTTATGTTTTAAGCATCACTTGCATAATGTCTCTTGAATGCTAAAGGGAATACATAATTAATATGTATTTTCGGGTACATTCAATCGTAGCTACATTGAAGTAGGAGCGTTTGGGCTATCTCTCGTTTTATCTCATAACTTGCATAAACATAATTTTCATGCATCAAAAGGAGTTGAGATAACCGCACCTCCACATTGTCCCCATGTAGGCACACACTAGACCTTTATACGTATCGTCGATAATTTTAACTAAACTATATATATTTTTCTTTTCTAGGATAACTATGCCTCCCGAAACCAACTACGATCACAAAAAGACCATCCATTACCTTCCCAAACACCACAAAACCAAGGGTCTTACCGAAGCCCAAGTCAATATATTCAAAGCCTTAGAAAACCGATACGTCCATGAGGGTAGGGTTGTAGACCCCTCATTCTATGAAGATACCAATCTCCACGAGCAATTAGCCGCAATTCATTTCGATGGCCTCTTAGACATTGATGAACCTATCATTCCTAGGTTCATTCTTGAATTTTATGCAACCATAGGTCTTAGTTCCAACGACGATGGTCTCATGAACATTCCCTTAGATCAATTTGGAGATGTCTTAGGAGTTCCAAATTATGGAACATGTGTCTACTCCGATAAGTGGTCATTAACAATCTTAGAGTCTAACCTTGAGAGAACGGCACCATATGCCACACCTTTGACCGCCAAAGAAACCATTAGGGAACATCTCTTTAATCCTAGAAACAATCCAACTAGGACACACCGAGGTAAACAAGTAGCTAGAGATCCATTTGCTATGGAGCTAAATGAACTTAGGCCCGAGTTTAGGAAGTTAGAAGATGTTTTGAGAGCTAATGTCATTAGCACGGTAGGGAATCGTGATCATATCAATGCATGTCTTTGTTACATGATGTATTGTGTGTCCACCCGTCAACCTTTCAACCTTTCATACTATATCGCCAAGCGAATGACCGATTTTCTAATACAAGGTACCACGGCAATGCCCTACGGGATGCTCTTGACTCGTCTCTATAGAGATTTTGCACCCATTCCTAGAAATGCCTTAGGATTTGTTCCTGATTATGATGAGATTCCACACACCTTTGTTCCCTTAAGCGATTTTAGGGTAGCGATTGACAAAGGCAAACGTCCTCGTCCTCAAACATCATCATCATCATCATCAATGAATGACGATGATGGCTTACCAAATTCTAGGATTCCTCCACCAGAATACTTGCGTCAACTTTCACCGATTGCGAATGAATCCGAGGAGCATCGTTAAACAAAGGGAATGGTGAAGAATCTACGGCGTTGGATCATGAAACTTCTCAAGGGTATGAAGAAATTGAGCAAGAAGTTCAAGTGAGAGGAGTGTTTGGGTCTAGACGTTTTCAAACAATGATGTGTTAAACTTATGTGTATCTTGAGATATTATGTTAGTACTTGATGTGTATGTGAACTAACTCAGATTTGCAGGTCGATAACACTTAGTGTTATCAATTTTCCGAGAATAAGCCACTGTTTGGCTTAACTCCATTTAAGGTAAGAAATTAATATCGGATTAATCCATGTCTATACGTGTGTTAGAACCTATATATTTAGCATATTTGCACTACATATTAGCCATTACATATGTTTTAGGAGAGTTTTCGGGTTTTGACCATCTCACGCAAAATATGACATTCATTCTGTTAAAAAACTGAATATCCATATGGCGGATTTGGCGGATCCCACTTTTTGGATCCGCCTAGTGTATCTCTTGGATTCGCCAGTCCAGAACCCATGGATCCGACGGCTCCCGAACTTTGGCTCCGCCTTTGTTGTCGATTGGATCCGTGGGTATCAACAGTAACTTTTTCAAAAAATTCCCGACTCATCCCGACACTTAGATTTTGGTTTGTAGCTTCTTTAGATTATACTCACTGATCATTAAACTCTCTAGAATGATTTAGGAACCCTTAGAACCCTAAGAACTCAATTTCCCACCAAAATTTGAATTTTTAAAATTTTCATGTGAGTTACCTTTCTAATACAAGTAAGGAACCCTTTTGAAGGATCCGTCAAATCCGTGGGAATATCAAATCAACAGATTTTCCACTATCTCCTCGCATTTACTGCAAATCCCCCTTATATCACTCAACTCCATTTCAATGGTTTGACCTTGAGATGTGACAAGATTAAATTTTTGTTCCAAATCATTAGGAACCAACATTCTTCATTGGATTTACATCCAATCCAAACACACAGACCAACAAACCTTCTGCCTATAAATTAGTACCTTAGGATCATCACTAAACTCACTCACTCACCATTTCCTCTACTTTCTCTCCTATACATCTTAGCTACATTACTTCACCATGACTAAATCAAACAACTCTTCCACCTCTAGACCTCCAAAACGAACTGCCCGCATTAGTGTTAAACCATGTTGCTTCATAAACTTAGCAAACTCATCATCAGAGGAATCATCTCCTCTAAATATCTCATCACCTATTGCAAGTGAGAATTTTCTCACACTCTCCACTCCAACACTACCAAATGTAGTCATTCATACTCCACCACCAACAATTACTCCAATAGCTACCACTCCACCACCCGCTCCATCACAACCTGTTAAATCACCATCACCCCCAAAATCACCCAAACTACAACCAATGGAGCTATTTAGGACTCCACCTTCATCACCACACCCATACCTTGATGACTTGGAAGACCTTCCACCAAGGTCAACCAATCCTCCAACCATGATCTTTGAAGGTCAACAACCCATGCTTTTTCATCCGGTTTTCCCGGATATCCATGGTCCTTTATACCATGATGCACCACCACCACAACCGCAACCACAACAACTCTCACCAAGATCTACTCTCCATTCCATTGATGAAGAGTTTTGGATTAATCAACCCAACACCCAGGCCGAGATCAACGAGGAACTAAACCGCCTCTATGCATTCTCAAACATGGTTGACTCCCATCTCCACGAGGCTGTGGACCTACAATCCACCTTGTTAGCCTCCATTACGGGTCCAACAAACAATCCACCACCACCTACATCCAACAATCCACCACCACCATCATCAAACAACCAACCACCACCACCACCACAAAACCATGAGACTACTCTTCCTCCTGGTTTTTCAAGCCATGATTGCTCGCATTGCGAGAGAACCGCTCATTTGGCCCAAAGGACCAACATTTTGGTCAATGAGCTCCAAAATGAAATGCGGTTCATATTAAACCACATTCTCGAGCGTCTCAATGCAATCTCTCATCCTCCTCAATAGGAGCTTTGTTAGTTTCCTCTTAAAGGAACTTTTAGGGTGTTGTTTCAGAATTTTTCTTATCAGTATTTATTTTCCTTGTTTAAATGTAACATCATTTTTTCCAAGTAATGAATGTTATGTTTTTATGCTTGTGGGTGATCAACATTAAGCATATTATCTCATTTTAGAATACTAACATCATAGTATGGTTGTTTTAACTTAACATATTGCCTTGATCAAATGTACATTAGGTACAAAATTTTGATCAGACACTTCATTTTGACTTTTTATAGTCAAATGGGCTGAAACTTATTGTTTGGTTGATTATTACATATGCATTTTACTTCCATGAAGTAACTAACTTTTCTTTTGTAGCATCTCCTATCCTTGAAATGTATACGTTGGTACTCTTGCAATGTGGAGTATACATCTAAGGGGAGCATATCATAGTCTAACCATTTGTTTTGTAGGATCATACTTCATCATACATCATATCCTTGTTACTCCATTTAGGGGGAGTATAAATCAAAGGGGAGCTTTAAAGTTCTCAAAATCGCATTCTGCTACGCATATCTTCTTTTTGTTTCGACAAAAAGTGGGAGAAAGGATTAAGTTTGCATTACTGTAAAACATCACAGTACATACATTTATACTTGAAATTGTTTTTAATACTTGCATAAAACAAACTTAATCTATATTTTAAAAAAGACTCATACTTCATTTATTCATTTGCTTAAAAATACACCTTATGTTTTGTAATCAACAAAAAGGGGGAGATTGTTAATACAAATATCGTCCCAAAAATGTTATTTATATTTTATGATCTTTACTTAGTTTTGTTAATGACAAATACAAGTTATATCTTTAAGCAAATCATAAATACAAGTTAAAGTCTTTTTAGAACACATTTACATTTCACAAGATCACTAGAATTTACATTTTATACATTTACATGTTTATTTCCTAAAATGGAAACTTTATTTTTCAAAAGTTAGGATGACATCATGGCATGCATCATGTACACAATCTTGGTAAGATTTTGTGATATTTTGTTTAGATCTTCAAGCCAAAGAGTTGACATTTGAAGATTTGGAAATATATGGCAAGATTTGGAAATATTTAGAAATCTATTAGCTGTCCTGCACTGGCGGATCCAAGTGCATACAAGGACGGATCCAAATTTTGGGATCCGTCGGATCCGCCAGCTGTTCACTCAGTTTGCCTATAAATAGCAAGCTGATCATTTGGACAATTCATCACTCATATAGCTTAAATACATACTCATTCATTTACTAACCCATATCATTCATTCATTCATTTTATCTTTCCTTTAGTAGCAAAAGCATCAAACATACAAGGATCAACATTCTGTCGTTATCCGTCTAGTTTAGTCACTATGTGATCTTGTACTAGTTTGCATATCATTGTTTGTATCATTTACATCAAACTAACAGTCAACAACGAAATGGGCCAAAACTGGAACAAAAGTATATATTTTGGACTAAATCCGAAACTTTTTGACAATTTGGACCAAAAGTGAAATACCCAGCAAACCACAAGGACCAAGATTGTAGTTAGCTCAAAATGTAAGGAATAAAGTGGGCTAAATGGTGGGATTTGTACTAGCTTAGACCAATAAAGTTTTTGTTAAGTTTTTTTTTTGAGTAAAATACACTGTTGGTCCCTAAAGTAGGCAAAAAAATCACGGTGGAACAAAATTTGGCATTTACGTCGCCGGAAGTCCAAAGTTGAGGGTTTTTGTGTCAATGAAGTCCCTTGACCCATAATGCTCAGGTCAACGTCCGTTTTGCATTATATTTTCGAGGGTATAATAAACAACTCACATTTTTTACTACACCTTAGTTAATTCTATCCCAACCCGTTACCCTTTTATTCTTTCCCTCTTTCTTCAATTTGATAAAACCCTAATTAACAGCAACACACATAACTCAAATCACTAACAATAGCACAAAACTATAAGGGGAAGGCTTTGTACAGTGGGTTGAGTAAAGAAGCTTGCTCCAATGAAGAGCGTTTGGTTGTTAAGAAGGAGAAGCAAGAGGCTGCCGGCATCGGGTTATCAAAGGTTCATGATTTAGAAACAATGATTAAAAATCTTGAAGCTGTGTTTAAAGCTCTAAAGGAAAGGAAGGAAAGGAAGGAAGGGGATGACAGGGAAATTTGTGGGTCTAGCTAATTTTATGTTTAGATGATAGGGAAGTTTGTGACAGTTAGATACATGAAATCTATCAATAAAAAAATTGGGTTGTTATTTTAACTGATAGTGTTTGGTTGTGCGTTGGTAAATATGTTTAACTTAGGGAAGTCAAACATATTTTAAGTGATAGTGTTTGACTTAGGGAAGTCAAACATATTTTAACTGAAATCGATCAATAAAAGCTCTTGCTTTTAATAATGGCATACTCTGAATATAAAAGTGGGTTGTTATTGTAACTGATAGTGTTTGATTGTGCATTGCTAAATAGGTTTGACTTAGGGAAGTCAAAAATCAAGAAGTTACATTTTGTAGCATTTGCTTATACCAGACAACAATATAGATTTTGCATTTTGTGCTATTGGGTTGTTCAATCACATTGTCAACACTAACACCATACCATTTGTTTCATAAACAATACACTATTGTCAATACAATAAGATTAAATGCTAAACCATTTGCATTTTGAACACATGTAACATTATAACCACTATGTTTGGTTTTGTTGATAGAAAGGGGTGATTGTTTTTGCTGATAGAAACAGTACACCCGATAGCACAATACAAGAATATTAAATGCTAAAACTCAGATTTATATTTCAACATAATAATAGTCGATTACAAGAATAGCAAGAACTAGCAAAAACCATCATCAACAACCAAACAAAAGATCCATTTACATACCCTTGTTAACAACCTAATAATCCAAAACAAGCAACCAAAAGACCCCATTTACCTACCCCCATCAAATACCCAAAAGTTACTAATTATTTTCAGCCATTTTCGCAACATAACCTTCCTACTTACGAATACCAGCATTAGTTTCACCAAAAATCTCTATCAAATGAGCAAGTAGCTCGGTGTGCCTGGCTTGGGTTTCTCTCAACGCATCCAAACTGTCAAGCGCCACACCACGCGGTCCTAAAGCTTCGTTCTCCACAATCAGCTCTCTATGCTTGATGATCATCCTCTTTAGATGACCAATGCAGACACGAATTAGCTTTGCAAAACATCCTTTTTCTGCAGCCTCTTGCCCAAACCACAAGGCCATACGCTCATGTAAGCGCGATGAACCAGCGACCTCCATTAGTTCATTCAATATAGGGAAATCTTCCATTGGAAAATGTGTGAGGAAAAGGTTCTGGACGGGTTTATTGGTTTGCGCACAAAAATAAATAGCGTGCCAGGGAAGTGACGGTCAAGGAGGCTAGTAATGAATTTTTTTCACATTTGGTCCCTAAATTTGTCGAGGTTGCCGTTGTGATACTTAAATCTCCCGCCCATTAATAACTTAACTGTTCATATTTGGTCCCTAAACTTGAAAGGACAACTTTATCTTTTCTATTTAGTTAAGGAGTAAAATACACCAAAGCATTTGCATACACACTTTCTAAAGTCAAACTTGCAAATCATATCCAAACACCCCCTTATAAATATTGTCTCATTCCTTTCTAGTTTGTGTCATTTTTATGTATAATTTGTTGGACCACATTTGATCAAAACTGCAAATGCTAAATGAGAGTTTTGCCTCATGCCTTTTACCATTTGCAGTTTGACTTTTTATAGTCAAACTGGAAATGCTAAATGGGACATTTGCAACACCAACATATGCACAACCAACAACATATGCAGAAGCTAAATTTATTCAAACCATATCCAGAAATAGAAAAGTACCATATATAAGATTAATTGTCATACGATATTCAACCCATACATAAACTACTACACAATATGGAAGGATAGGTTTAAACTACAAACACTAAAAGAAGTCTATTTCGGCTGTGATGGAAGCTCGGTGGTGTTTCAACAGCTTCTTAGCCAACTCCCAATTCATCTTGATATTCTCAGTCTCATCATCACTCAAATCGCAGACCCTGATATAAATTTTCTTCAGCAAGGGGGAACACGAAAGTATAAACTTTATTATAGATAATTCATTCTCTGATCTAGGAAAAGATTGAAACACCACACTCTGAAGCTGCAGCGGCCCCATTGTGTTGCTGTCTAAATCAAATGAAGAAAGTTCCAAAGGTAGGACAATAAGCTTGTATGAAGCCTGCAAAATGAGATAGTATTGAGATCCACAACCATGGCAATTTAAGATGATTTATTTGATACATATGCATTCCACTTACTCTGGTTTCTAGCATTTGAAAATTTGGAGATCCACGAATCATTTCAATGATGAATGATACCATAATATTATTCCCAAATTCACTCCGGATAGATTAAGAGTCTTGAGGCATAGAAAGGCGACAGCTACAAAGACATTCTTTTATGAATTAGCTTCTACCAACAACTACAAAAGTCCACTTTTCGTAAGTTTTAGAGATTACATTTAATAAGTGTTAGAGTGATAACGCGCGAAACGTGTCTCAAGCGAAACCTTTCACGAAGAAAAGTCAACTCGCGACGGCTCGACGCGATACTCGATTGTAATATACCGGATAAGTAAATACCCGGGTCGTAGTCCCAACGAGGCGTGAATGGAGGATAACGTTTGAGGTTTAGAATTAAAATGCTTGAAAAGACGAGGGTTGTTTGGTTTTTTAATTATCTAATAAAACAAAATTAAGAAACGCGACGGTAAACGAAAAATGATCATAAACGTCAAATACTATAAAAACTAACCCTACGGATGCCAAAATAATTTTCCTACGTCCTAAATGATAAAAGAAAATTTTAGAAAAAAGAATTGTATTTTTCTGACTTTTAAATAATTAAATATAAATTAAAAACTATTTTAAACTAATTAAATTATTAAAAATATTAAAACTATTCAGAAAAATCTGAAATTTTTTGTGAAATAACTTTATACTAAAACAGTCCTAAAAAAAATAAGAAAGGTGAAAATGCTTTTTGGAAAAAGTAGAAAATAAGCCAACAGCCTAAAATAGCTAAAATAACAAAAGGTGTTAATTAAAAAACTAAGGAAACTAATACTGAAATAAGTCCCTAGGGCAGTGGTGGGTGTGTTGGTGTGTGAGTCCAAAGACCAGGGTTCGAACCCTACTCTTGGACTTTTTTTTTTAAACTATTTTTTTTTTATATTTTCTTTTTACAATCTTGAAAAGGACATTAAATTAAGCTATTTAGAAAACTACAACTAAATCTGAAACTTAGTAAATAAGCTAAAATTAAGCCAAAAAGGGCAGCTATTGTGAAATTAAGCTAATTCCTATACTGAGGGACTGTTAAGCTGATAAATAAGCTAAGGGGCAAACTGAAAAGGCAAAGGGCACATAAGTGAATTATTCTAAATAAGCTAAGGAAACTAGATAAGCTACAAAGTCTAACAAATAAGCACTGAGATGCAAAACAAGCTACAAGGGGACTGAGCACTCAGTGATGCAGGCTCAAATCAGTCCAAAGGGGAGCCTTGGGACTTAAAAATAAGCCACAAGATTAAGCTGATAATCCCCACAAGCTGGGGATTCTAAAAGCTCACTAACCAAACTACTTAAAATCAGAAAAGCAGGCCTAAGAGAGCTTTGTCTCAGCTTATAAATAAGCTGAGAAAAAGCTCATTAGGGACTGATTGTGCAGGCATACCAGTTACTGAAGCAAATTTGCAGGCCACATAAGTATTGAAAAAGCTAATTTCAAAATTCTAAAAAAAATGCAAACAACTAGGAGAGCAACGAAATATTTATTGTGCCAAGTTTGGGCTAATTCAAACTCAACACTACCAAATCAAAAATCAACAAAAGGAGCTAAAAAAAAACTGAGAAGTCTAAAAAAAATCATGCAGTCTGCTGTTTGGACCTCAGATGCTTCGAAAGTCAGTGGAACTAAGCACCACTTGGTTCATTCATTACAAACAACTTAAAGAAGCTAAACTAAGGAAGATCAAAGCTCACTTATTGGTCAATGAACAGTGATGGTTCAAATTAACCCATTTAACCCATTGTCCAAAACAACCCTTAATGATTGTCTGTTTTGGCATTGAACTTGCATAGGTAAATTTAAGCTGAGCTGTAGCATCTAGGTATTCAAACTAACTTAATTAAGCACCAATTATTGAAAATAAGCTGAATAGAAACACTAAAATAAAGCAATAAGCTATGGTTGACCAAAGTTGACTTTTTAAGAAACACTTAAAATTGCATTAACTGAAAATTAAAATTACATAACTGTAAGTAAATAACAATGAAAATTAAAAGTTACCTAAATAAAAGCTAAAAATAAAACCTGCCAAACAATGGCTACAAGACTAACTATTTATATTATTTCTAAACTAGGGTTTTTGAGTCCCTTGTGCTTCTATCCTTCATCTCTGAGCACTTCTTGGCCTTAGGATCATGTAGATTTAATCACAGCCCTCAGTTGGTATTTTGGCGCCAAAATGGTGCGTGGGATTGCCAGCTTGGAAATGTGGTAACACGTGAATAAGTACTAGCCATAGGAGGGGGGAGGCGTGTGTAAAAGAAAGCAATGGGGGACATGGGGTAGGGTCAGCTTTTGGTATGGGGAAATGGAGGAGTGGTTTTTTTGCGGTAATGGTTTGGGAAGATGGTGGTTTTGACCATTTTGTTTGACCCTGGGATAAGTTAACAACAAAATAGAAGACCGGGTTGTGGGTTATTTATCATTTGGGCTTTTGGGTTGTGTGGGGTGATGGGCTGTGTTGTGGGGTTATTTGGGTTAAGGGTTTAGGGATTGGGTTTTTTAGATAGTTAAAAGGTTTTGGTTAGTTTATGATAAAATTAGGAATTTAAAGTTTAGGGACCACTTATGCCACTTTCTGAAAATCCAAGGACCTTCTTTGCCAAATCTGAATTTTATCTCCAAGGACTATTTATGACACTTTGATATTTTTGGGAGTTTGACTATTGATAATTTTGAGCAATATCCCGGTCCAAACTCGTAAATTCCTTTCCCGGCTCCGGCTTTTCACGACTTTCCAATCTTGTGCTCGGTTTTTGTCCGTTTTTGCCCTGTTTTCAATCCTTTTGTACCTGAAACACAAACCAAGAATATTTGCAACAATAATTGATCTATTTGGGTGTTTTTGATCATTTTTGTATCTTTTATGGGTATAAAATGATGAGTATTTACACACTCATCAATCCCCCACACTAAACTATTGCTAGTCCCTATCAATCCGATCATATAAAGTAATGAAAGGATCAAAAAAATACCAAGTATACCCCGTTTTGACTTTTTATTAAATACAAGAAATTTAAACTAGAACAAAAATAGATA